>CM065923.1:21446800-21774300 GCA_033439105.1 Magallana nippona
ATCCGTATCTGAACTGCCAATTATAGGATTACATCGATCGATTTGGCTTCTTTTGCTTCAGGCATATATTTATTGTGTACATTCATTACCTGACTTTCGGAAGCCATGTTTAAAAATGTGTAAATCATGTAACCAAACAAAACGGCCTCCTAATGCATGTTGAAAGTACAGTTTCGAATCAAAATACGCTGACCGCGTTAGACAGGTGATGGCTCTTTAGAGGGCAGTCATATAGGATTTTATATTGGGAGGAAATACATGTAAAATGATCGCATCTTATGGTGACTGCTTAATAGGGTGACCGCTTTGGCAGTTTAGACTGTATATTATTTAATTTTATTGTTTTCTCTTCAATTCAGATTACATGGTTACCAAACTGAAGGAGGATGGTTTGGATAATGTTCACACAGAGGCCGCTCAGGTAAGTGTAACATCACAAAATGTAGTGTTATCCACCTTAATTTGACCCCAGAAAACCTCTATTTTCTCTATATCTGTGTTTGTACAAATCATGTTTCACTATGTTTCATTCATCAGTACAAATCAAATTCATGGGCACTGCTGATTTCAGGTTCCTCACTGGGTACGAGGAAATGAGTCTGCAGCGATGATCTCACCCCGGTACCACCCCATGGCAATGCTCGGGCTGGGCAGCAGTATAGGAACTCCCCCCGAAGGGATCACAGCTGATGTCCTGGTGGTGACCTCTTTTGATGACCTCAAGGCTAAGGCCAGCAAGGTGTGTGTGTGTGGAGGTTGGGGACGGGGTGGGTGTGGGGTCATTTATTTGTACATGTTCATTTAATGGAAAGTATCATATTCAGAATATTGAAATTGTTTACTATTTACAGTGCCATGTGATTTATATGAGAAACTTATGACTAAGACTTGAGGAGATATTTCCCATTTAATTATATACTGGTATATATTATTTACATCAGCATGAATTGTTTACTGTCGAAAACACAAACATGATTAAAAACAATCATAATTTTAATACCAGTGAGCAATTACAGGGATTAATCTAGGTTTTGGGGAAACTACTGTCTTTAAAGAAATTGGGAAAATCAGCATGGGGTCAGAGCCCTGCTGGAGGGACCAGAAGGCTGAAGCCACCTGGCTGAAATTGAATTTCAACATTTTTATGACTATTTTAAAGAGTACCCGGGGTACATAATATGCTCACACAATTCAAATGCTCACATAATTTACATATTTAACCCCATTTGGCACAATTAAGCACAATAAAAAAAAAAAAAAATTTGAGCTTTTTATCATAGTAGAGGAAGAATTTTACTTATCAAAAGGGGAAAGGAGGAGATTCAAGGAGAATTTTCTCTTGGGGAAAAATACAGAATTTCGGTAGTAAATATGCCCTAGAAAAATCCCTGTATTATTCTATAGGTATCTAATGCCCATATTCAAGACATGGCTGACTATGTTTTAAAAATAAACATACTTTCCGAAAAGAAAAAGTCATGTTATCAGCTATATACAACCATGTTTATATTTTCTTTTTTCAGGCTAAAGGAAAAATTATAGTGTACAATCAGCAGTATGTCAGTTATGGTATAACAGTTCAGTACAGAGCGCTTGGAGCCCAAGAAGCAGCAAAGGTTGGAGGAGTGGCCTCCCTTATCAGGAGTGTGACCCCCTTCTCCATCTACTCCCCCCACACTGGATGGCAGGTACATATTAAAGCAACTCAAAACTGTAGGAAAGCAATTTCAAACTTCTGAAAACCATTACATATTGGGGTTCAAGGTTTGACTGTACCCTAATTAATAGCACAAGTACAATTTAACTTTGCAAATGTACAGTAATTGTGCTATCAATTAGGGCAAAGTCAAACCTTGACCCATTCTACATCTAGTCCCCCCTACACTGAATTAAAGCATTTCAAAACTGCAGGAAAGCAATTTCACTTTTGAAGAGTATTACTGGTTCTGGTACTATTGAACTTTGCAAAATTACAGTACTTGTGCTATCAATTAGGGTACAGTCAAACCTTGTTAACATGAAGACAATGTAGGGGGAAAGTTAAAACTGGATGATTTCAGATATAGAGCTTAATAGAGTACATAAAGAAAAACAGTGATTGTGACTTCCAACTCACTGCAACATATCATTTGTAATGGAGATACCAATGTTAGAGATATTGAAGTAAAACTGTATGATACCTGTATTAATGCAATATGCAATTTGTAGGATATCTTTAGTATTCATATAATTGTAGGATTATGATGACAATGTTACCAAAATTCCCACAGCCTGTATCACTATAGAGGATGCTGAAATGATGCAGCGCATGCAGGAAAGAGGTAAAACATCAAAATTTTTATTTGGAATTTTATGTATATACATGTACGTGTACACAAGTTTAATGTTCATTTCATTATCAAATGTGTTACAGACATATTTTGCACTTATCTTCCTTTCTTTGAAGGAGTCAAAATACGTGTGACACTGAAAATGGAAGCCAAGAATCTTCCTCCTGTTATGTCAAGAAACACTGTGGCAGAAATCAAGGGATCTAAATACCCAGAACAGGTGCTTGTTCTTGAAAAGAGCAGAAAAGGCTTTTATGTTTAGTGGTTGCTCAGTTTATGTTATCAAACAAAGGATGGCATGACCTTTACACATATTAGGGTAGTACATGTACGTGTAATACAACTCATCTATGTGTTTGTCTTTATTTGTAATTATGTAAACATGTTTGTGTCACTTGATGTCCCTTACTGGATTTATGACTGCAAAACAATCTTGCAATCTAATCAAAATTAGATCATTCATGCTCCCGTATTTGATATATTGCTGTGACATATCAAATACGGGAGCATGAAGGATCTAATTTTAATTACCAGTAGATTGCAGAATATTGCTGCTTACTTCAATCAATTTAGATCATGTGAGCTAGATTTTGGTTAAAAAAACATAAGCCTGTTCACCAGAGAAAATGCTTGCAGCTGCAGCTCCTATCCATACCAAGCAAATGTTCATGAAGGCCTTTTTTTCTGAACAGGCATTTCTTTTTGTCCTTTTAAGGCTTTATGAATATTTGATGAAAACAAAAAGTCAAGAAATTAAACATATTTAAGTTAATTAAAGTAGAATATTACTTAAGTAAGTTAATTAAACAAGGATATACTAGTCAAAGCAGTCAATTGATTTTTAAGGTGGTACTGGTGAGTGGACACCTTGACAGCTGGGATGTAGGTCAAGGTGCTATGGATGATGGAGGTGGAGCATTTATTTCTTGGCAGGTAACAAATTGATTAAATTTTGTGTTCTTTTTCCTCAAAATTTCACATTAGTTGAAAAAAAAGCCCTAAACTTATTGTCATTATACAGCTATATGTGTATTTGATATTGCAGGCCTTATCCATAATAAGACAGCTGGGACTGCAACCAAAGAGAACCATTAGAATGGTCCTATGGACAGCTGAGGTATTATAATGAATAAGCTTCAAGTAAACCAGAATATAATATGTAATCAACTATTTTTCCAAATGAAATTTATGTTATTTATAGGGATGGCAATCTCTAGCCGGTTAACCGATTACTCGGTCGGAACACAATGGTAAACAACATGTCACTGCCTTGTCTGTTCACCACGTTAAGTACCGTTACAATACATTGTATTATCATTATTGTACCTATAGTTCAATGAGTTTTTTTTCTACTTTATTCCTTTAACACAACGTCAATTTATTACATAGAAAATGCAACAGTCTAAAGCAGGTACAAACATGTTACTATGATCCAAAAGGATAATCATTTCAAATGAAGATCTATGACTTGCTATGGGCAGACTTTGTTTTCAGAAGTCAAACTGACTGTACTGCAAAATTGCAACATGTGGGCAGTGAAACTATTTCATGACTGTTTGTTCACAATCATTGTGTGCAGTTTTATTTTGAATAATTAACAAGAGCTATAACTTTAATATTATATTTTAATTTACACATAAACAGAATACCGTATAGCTGGTTTTTTTGGCGGGGATATAATTTTGGCCTATTTTGGCGATTTTTGAAAATTCACCAAAATTAAAATCACCAAATTTAAGTACTAATTTTTTCTTTATAGATTTTAATGACAAATCAGAAGTTTTTGGAGATTATTTTTTTTATATATATTTTTAAGTCCGTGAGCATGATAAAAAGGGACACTTGTTACATGCATACAGTGTTACAGATACAAATGTACATTTACTCAAAATCAATGTAAAACTATTGTAAACTAGTGGGTATTGTTTTTTAACAAAAAACACATGTCTCCCCTTTGTTATGTATTTGTAACAAAATGGAAAGAACCTGACATGGACCTTCAGTTTTAAAAGATAGGAGGGAAATTTTAAAACAAAACATCTTGTTACATGTACTGGTAGATGGTATATTGAGCTGACCCGCCTCTTTCTTGCTCTTCATGGCCAGAGACTTGAGGATATGTGATATATGTCATATGTGATATATGTGTCATATGTGATGTAAAATAAAATTAAGTTTTATTTCTATTTAGTAGGTTATATACAATCTATCTATGATACAATGAATGAATGATGAAATGCTTGACCTTGAAATAAAAATTATAGGTAAAGGTCAAAACTTTTGGTGGCGTGCACTCCTTCTCAATACCATCTACCTATGTTCCAAGTTTGAAGTCTTAATGTCAAAGGGTATTAAGGTTATGACCCAGACAAAATTTTATTATTTTTTTTCTTAATTTGACCTTGAGTAAAAGAAGGTCAAGGTCAAATATTATTCAATAGTACACCTAAGTGTATTATTATTGTTCTTTGTTTAAAGTTTGAAGTCCTTCTGTCAAAGTATATTCAGAAGTTGAACAATGAAGTTTTTTCTAATATGACCTTGAAATAAAAATTCTAGGTCAAGGTCAAAAATTTTGGTAAAGTTCAACTAGGTTATATACCATCTATCTATGATACAAGTTAAAAGTATGTATGTTAAAAGAGTCTTGTGTTATGGTCTGGACAATATTTTTTATGAAAAGCTTGACCTTGAAGAACAAAATAGGTCAAGGTCAAAACTTTTGGTGGCGTGCACTCCTTCTCAATACCATCTACCTATGTTCCAAGTTTTAAGTCTTAATGTCAAAGGGTATTAAAGTTATGACCCAGACAGAATTTTATTATTTTTTTCTTAATTTGACCTTGAGTAAAAGAAGGTCAAGGTCAAATATTATTCAATAGTACACCTAAGTGTATTATTATTGTTCTTTGTTTAAAGTTTGAAGTCCTTCTGTCAAAGTATATTCAGAAGTTGAACAATGAAGTTTTTTCTAATATGACCTTGAAATAAAAATTCAAGTTTGAAGTCTTAATGTCAAAGGGTATTTAAGTTACAGCCTGGACAAATTTGGATGAAGAAGAATAAGAAAGTCGACAAAAACAATATGTCTCCCCTTTGAAAGGGGAGACATAAAAATGAAAACTAAACATTACTATAAATTAGAAGTTAATTGTTTAAACACCATATCCCTTTTCCCTGTTCAGGTGTGTAATTAGCCCCAGTGACAGGGGTGCTAGCTTATGTTGTTTTAGGAGACGTGCGATCCATTATCGACTCAGGTGCAGATAATTGTCTGATTAATGGTTTCTTTTAGGATTTTTGCTCAAGTACATTAATTTCTCAGTTATAAAATATAGACTGACAGTAGATTTTCAATGAAGTGTAAAGGATTCACCAAAATTATATCCGCCAAAATTAATGGTATACCTTGTAGACCTAAATCCGCCAAATTTGTGTCCCGCCAAAAAAACCGGCTATACGGTATTCCTATAGTGCTTTCTTTGTTATTTATGACAATTTTAAAAATAATATTAATAACATGTCCAAAAAATCTGCGTACCGGTAGTTTGATACAAGTTACAGGTTTATTGGTAAGAACAAATTGCGATAAACAGATTAGCAATTCTGCAATCCATTGCCATCCCTAGTTATCTATAGTATAATAAAATATTATCTATAAGTATGCATCATAGTTTTATGCTTTGTATGCTTGCATTGACATAATTTTGATGGCATTTAGGAAGAAGGAGGCTTTGGTTCTCGACAATATTATGAAAATCACAAGGTAAAGAGAATATATTTTTAAGTTAGTTTCTCTCAGATGATAGATGTGTGCATGAATACACTGTATATAGGAGCTTGTGAATATTAGTATCAATAATAAAATGTTGAATTAAATGTCTCTTGAAACCCATGCATTCAGTCGTTGAACTAAAACTAAAGTACTGGGTTAATGGTATTTTGATTATCTAAAATTTAAATTACAGCATAATTATATACAGTATTATAAGACACATGTATGCCACATATGTACAGTTTCTGGTGAATACAAAACATCTAATTTTTTTACAGAAAAATATCCATAATTTTGACCTTGTAATGGAGTCTGATGATGGTACATTCATGCCCCTTGGTTTTCAATTTGCAGGTTTGTTTAAGGAAAACAAATTCCAAAATCAGCATTATTCATTTAAATGATTTAAAAATGATGTTTTCAAAAATATAACTAACTCCTTGTTTTACTGTTTGTCATCTGATTGGTTGGCATTTCTTGTATGATGCAAAACAGCTTATTTTTAATGTGCCAACAGCATTTACATAATGTACATGTACTGGTATTTAAAAACATGATCAACGTATGTAATGCAATTACAGATCTTGACAGATATAGACTTACCGGTACAATCTATGCACTTATTCTTTTGAACAGTTTATTGGAAGTACATGTATTTGGATTTTAGAATTTAATGTTGTTTTCCTTTGTACAGGCAATTCTGCTGCAAGAACCATCATGCAGAAGGTTCTAGAACCACTTCAGAAGGTGCGATCCATTCCTCTGGTATCGGGAGGACAGGGGGAGGACATCGATGATTGGATCAGTGCTGGGGTCCCAGGGGGAAGCATCACAACAGACAGTAACAAATACTTCAAGTTTCACCATACCAATGGTAATTATAATTATTTTTACTACTTTAACAAATACTGTAAACCAACTTTTATTTGCGAGGTTTTGAGAGCCTCGTTGTTCCAAAAATTTCTCACCACGAGCCAGTCCATGCCGTATGGGGGAAATAGCACTACTGGTGTGGATAAGACTTGATTGCAGAAATTAGTCGCAATTACCATTACCAAGCTTATTACCATTACTAAGCTAAACATAAAGCTATAGGCGTTCTTTTTTGTTGTTGAATTCAACATTTTGTTGGTGCTTTTACAGCTGACACAATGACGGTACAGGACCCAATAGAAATGAATATCTGCACTGCTCTGTGGACTGTTGTAGCATATACTGTAGCAGATTTGGAAGACATGTTGCCGAGGTGATCAAAATCTTCAGATATTTTATAAACTGTACTTTCACACTGCATATTTTGTGCTCTGTATGTTTTATATGTATTTTTTTTTTTTCAAATTACTATTCACATTAATTGGTACCTGGTATTTCTGAGAGTTGTTATTAGCAAATTGATGTCAGAGTTATCAGATTTTAAACTGTGATTCTTATCTCATATTGGTGTCAAAATACACG
The DNA here is from genome assembly GCA_033439105.1 of Magallana nippona. Classification (NCBI taxonomy): domain Eukaryota; kingdom Metazoa; phylum Mollusca; class Bivalvia; order Ostreida; family Ostreidae; genus Magallana; species Magallana nippona. Next base: position 21,454,361 of record CM065923.1, read on the forward strand.
GTAAATACAGCCAATTTCCCTTTAAGCAATACCAATGATATTCAAAGGAAAACACATCATATTGATGTCGAAATAGATACAACTTATTCCCCTTTAAGCAAATTATACCATTGATATTCAAGAGTAAACACTTCTCGGTAGTTCGGTTGTTCAGATAATTTCATTCATTGATAAACGATTGTGCTAAGAGCCAGTGTGAGTATATATAAAATCTTATTTGTTTAATCTAAGAACCTGCACTCTGATGAACTAATAATTGGGACATAGCAACACCCCATCCCCTCTTCACTTTAAAAAAAAAATACTGTATAGCCTAGCCCATAGGTGAAATCAGAACTCTCAGAATTGGGTGATTTAAATTCTTCACACAGTATCACAAAAAAACATTTTTTGTACAATATGTATTTTGTTTTTCATGAATGCCATTTGTACTTTATACAGGTGAATGTCATTAGTACTTAAAACTTGATATTAATTATCGTTATATCATAATACCGGTAATTATTTACATGTTTTTCAGTCTTTCATAGAATGTTTCGCATATACATGTAAATAAAACTGTTATTTTTAAATTTTATCATCAGAAACAATTCCCGTTTATTTTTTATTACAATTTTCATGTTTTTGCAAAGGTTTCTGATATGTATTCCAGAAATAAAATCACTTGAAATTTCATTATGCTTTTAAATTTTTTTGTTCAATGGATAGATAAATATACGGTACATCTTAGTTTAAAAAGGATTTGCAAATCAGAAAAGTTATTAGTCACTCATCTCCGCAAGCTAAGGGTTTCTGAGTAGAGCATGGATCTGAAATTTATAAATAAATACTCTTTCTAATTTACAGATCGAGTCTTAAAATCGCCTCCTGACACGGGCAAGAAAAGTGCAAAAAATACAGCAGAGGCGAATATTTCCTTGTATACAGTACTACTTTTTTCTTGTAAAAATAACAAGTCACTGCATTTAAATATGGTAGATACCTGAAGATACAATAAATTGTAAATTAGCTTATTGCCTTAATAAGAAACGAGAAAAGCATGTTGTTTGCTCTTTGAACTCATCTCATCTTGTGTAAATCCTCAACTATATATTTATTCTGGAAAAGCGAGAGCGAGATCAGAAGTGAGCTCATCTAAGGGCCAGCCCCAGCTGGACTCCGAGTTCAATTCTACTCGAAAAACTGTGTACAATTTTCAAATTTCATCAAAATTTTTAGCCGATTCGACATCCTGATGTTGCTTGGCTGACACAATAACAGTAAAGGACCCTTGTGAAATGATCTATCTATATGAACAACTTTATGGACTGTTGTACAGGTAGCATACATGTACATCACTGTAGCAGGTATGAAAGACACATTGTCAAAGTGAAGTGATCAAATCATTACTGCATATACATGTTATGTTACTTAAATATAAATGGTTTACAGTCCATTCTGCTTGTACTAAGAGAAGTGAAGCAGAGCTTAAGCTCTAACGAAGTTGAAATTACAGTACATCAATGAGTGATATAGCAATATTGTTCTTTGGCTGTTACTGTATTGGTCTGTTATACATTCATGCACTTCCAAAATAAAATCACTCAAAAAATCAGGATGTTTAGCTAATTTTATTTCAAAGGAAATTCAACACCTGTCCTCAATAAGTTATAAAAGGTTAACAAAACAGGTTCAGTCATTTATTCATGGATCCGTATAAATGTTGTTATCATGGTAATCATTTCTTGATTTTTTATGATAAAACCACAAGTTTCATCATTCTAAATGCACTACCTATTACAGATTACTTTGCAAAATTTAAAATTCCATTCATGGGTTAAAAATATCAGGTTCTTGAAGTGGAAGTTTTTATTTTATTTTATAAAAGATCATGTACAAAGAGAGAAATATTAAGATTTTTGAATAATAAATAAATCATACTCTAAGTAAGTTGATTCAATAACAATAACAGACATTAAATTCACTCCGCCTTTAGATTTCTATATTGTCCTATGTAACCATCATACAGCAATGGCTCCTTGAACGTTCCCGTTATACTGCTCATTGTGAGAGGTAAAATTTTGTTGTTGAGTTTCTTCAAGTGAAACATCACATATTTTTCTCCTCCTCTAGAATTTAATCCACTTATATTTTGGACTGGGACCTCATATGTGTTGGGCAGAAAGAAGGGGGAAAATGTGTGTACTCGAACTGTCTTGCCGCCTTGTAAGAGCCATAGGCTCCGCACACATCGATGGCAAATCCAAAAGGAAACTATGGGAACTGTAATAGCTAAAATGACAAAAAGACAGAAACATGTTTTATAGATTTATGTGTTATACACTAACTTGCAGCAAATTTGTTGATAATTATGAATAATGCAAATGATCATGTTCCTTTTTCAAACATTTCAAATTCCTAATTATATAAAACAGAGGTTTCCAATTACTATGGATCAACATATTTATATCAATATGGTTGCTTGCAGGTGTCAATCTCATCGACAACAATTGCTATTTTCTTTAGAGAATCAGACAGGCAAAGTTAGGCCATGGGTTAAGGCTAGTCACCTGTCCACTTCACAAAAACCAATGGGTAGTGAAGATGGAATGTGTCTATGCTACGATTTTTTGATGTGCAGAAAAAGAGTTCTCTTTGTTACAACTTTGTACTTCTAAAGTATTTTCAAATTGTGGACATTTTAATTTGTCATTGATGAATAAGGCTTCAGGCTTACCTAACAAATAGGAGAGAGTCATGAATCCAGTAAACCCCTTATTCTCCCAATAAACAGATTCCCTCCAGCTAGTCTTTTTCGGCTTCCCTCGTCTCAATTCATTTAACCTTAGTCTGATAAAGTATCCTAGGTTGCAAAAGAAAATGTAACACATAACTCCAAATCCTTTCAACATGAAATGATACCGAGTCCTTCCCTCATCTGTGAACACTTCCATGTCCCTTTCAACTGCAGAATCATCATCAAAAGGGTCGTCCCTTTCCCAGTCAAACTTTTCTTGGGAATACCTTCCCCTCCTGCTTTTATAGCCTACACACCACATGCTACAATAGGTAGGACTGTCAGATTTGAGGAAATTCGGGATGTGCATTGGGTTTTTCTTGTAAACTGCCGATACAAGTGATGCATTATTTTTCAGTAGTGAAAGCCGGGCTGATGAATTGAAAAGTCTTGTTATTCCTTGCATGTTTCTGTTACCAGGACAGATCACTGTGGAGATGGGAGTAGAAAATCGTCGACGATCAGTTGATCACATTACATAAACCATGTAGCAGAAATGTAACTTAAACAAGACGAGTTCAAGTTATATTTACATGACGATAGAATGGGTTAAAGAGATTATGTGAATCTTATATTCAAAATCTTTTTTGGGGTATTAAGTTGAAGTAAAGCAACGAAACTGTTACATCATTTCACTCACCACACGGCGACCTCTTCCTATGCCATGTGTTCGAGTTATCCTTCTTGACAGTAACCCCCCCCCCCTCCCCCCCCCCCACACACACACAGTTGGGCTTGCGTTTATATATAGCCTTTTTATATATCGATAAATGTTTAAAATCAGTTAAACACCATCTTTCATTTGATATTCTTTGTACTTGTTTAGTCAAAACCATAGAAACAATTGCCTTTAGAAAATCTTTTACAAAATTAATTAAGTTAATTAACCTACATGTACTTAAACAATAAATAAATATATAATTTATGAGATATACATGTAATCAAATCCAGAAGCAGCAACGCTATTCCAAAAACTACATATTATATATTTTAAATATTGGGGAAATTAATGTGACAGGACTGGAAATCAAATCAAAACCCCCTTTTTTTTTTCTTTTTTTTTTTTGTTGGGGGGGGGGGGGGGGGGGGGGAGGGGATTAAATTTCCATGTACAGCCCAAACAATGACTACATTTTCTGCAAACTGGGCCTACAGCAACGTACAGCAAGTAAAGTTAAATGACTTGAAATGAGCATGGAGATAATTCCTTTTTTTTTTTTTACAAATCTGAAGCATTGCTACGTACTGTGTATGGAATAGAAAGTATATTTCTGTAAGAGGATGACAGATCAGACCGTAATTTGAACCCAAACTCCCTGAATCTCTAGTCTGGTGTTCTACCAACTAAGCTATCTGGTGCCAGAAATTGAATCAATCTGACCATCGTGTTTTTAAAAGACAAATAAGTGATTATTACATAATCATGCATAATGACCTTCAATGTCAATAATATCATAATTGCATGCACAAAAATTCTAGTAGCATAGTCAAGTTTTATTATTATGCTTTCAAAAAAATTTCAAACCAAGAAATATAACATTCTATATGTTTGAATTACATCTGTTTACCATCACTCTAGCAAGCCAATGGAAAATCCTTTTCCAAAGAGAAGAAGCTTTTCATCTTTTTCAATTATTACCCTTAGCTTGCAAAGATGGTTAACCATATAAGAATTCTAAGATAAAAACAAACCATTGTTTATATTAATGCATCAATTTTATTCAATCCAGCCATTTTAATAAAAACAAAACACCCAGAATTGACATGTGTACATGTATTTTAAAAAAATGAATACCCAGTACATGTATCATACAAATACACTGTAGTATAAAGGTCTTTTCAATTATTTCAAAGAAACTTGTACATTACAAATGTACAAACAAAGAATTGGTCCATGGTAGTTAATGTGTTTTATTTATTACATAAGAACAGGTGGCAAGTTTTTCTCCTATGATTTCATTCAACGTCATCTTCAGCTAAAGTGAGGGTTGGCCCTTTTGAGGCACTTGGTGCAGATGACGGCATTGCCATTGAAGAGGCAAACATTGATGCATAACGCTGAAAAAATAATTGGTGTCAGTTATGTTTCTGTAAGTGTCATTGATAGAACATACTTGAATAATACTGCCTATATGCAGTTTTAAATTTGTACCAGTCATTTGAATTTGTAACATGAAAGCTAAATCAAAAGTGGGAGATAACCCAATTTGACTGTACATGCAAAAGATTTATTTTGTATGAAAAAAAAAATTATATGCACCAGCCTGTATAGGGTAATTCAAACTGCTGCTTTTATCCATAATTAATATATGCTGTCATTGTATAATGTAGGTCAGGAAATGTTTATGGTATGGCTCATGGGTTTTTTTTTTCAATAAATGCTTCTAGAGTAAAACTCATGAGAGAAAAAAACCCTAAAATATATTACCTTATTAACTTCTGGAAGTTTCTGAACTAGAAGCTGGAAAACTTGAGGAGGTAATGTCTGCTCAAGCACCTGCAGGAGTTGCTGAGGCTGTCCACACAGTGGCACAGCATTGCTCAGGTGTTCTACTGCGTTCTCGACATCACCTGTAATATCATATGTACAGTGTTCAATTATTATGTACAGTATTAACCAAGCTCAAACATCCACCTAACTTCCATCATTCAGGAGGCATCATCCAGTGAAACCCATCAGGAAAAAGACCAAGGGGAGAGCCAAAGAACACTTAGCAGAGAAGTGTTCTCCAAAAGAGGAAGAAGAGAGGGTGCAAGTGGTAAAAACTGGAAAAGCTCAAGACAGGACGAGTTAGAGGGGTGTTTTCAGTAGCCTATGCTCCTCTCTGGAGTACAGTCATGCTTTAAGCAAGCAAATTAGCAACACCAAATTGAAGTAGATTAACCACTTTTGTTACATTCTTTTGTAGGAAGAGAAAATTCCTGTATACCTCCCCTCTACCCCTCAAAAATATAACTAGTTGTTAGCAAACTTTAAAGCCCTGTGCACTTGTTTCCAAAAGGTGTGAAACAAATTCTATCAAAGTTATTATAAGTGCTTTAACCACATATTAGTCTATGTTGCTGTTAATCTATCAGAGTTTCTAAATTCAAGATCACCCAATCAACATTTTGACTGCAGTATTTATCTTCTTTACTACACCCAAACACTACCTATTATAATTAACTACCATTCCAATAAAAAAAAACCACTACTGTCAACTTTGACCATTTTGGGAGTAGGGTTATTTTTGCAAAAGTCATTGAAATTACAAAAAAAAAACCAATTACATATAAAAACATTATTATTGATGTTTATTGATATTTATATACCGGTACTGAAGATCCCTTATTTCATGAGTACTTGATTTTGCTATTCTGCTGTTTTGTATCAAATTGCAAGAATATAAAATTGAAAGAGCCAAACATATATTAAAATTTCAATTAGTTCACAACAGTTTGCAAAATAATAGCAAGAATTTAAAATCTGCAAGGGGTGCTTCTTGCAACTTTATGTGGATATTAATTCCTCACATTTAATTAGGAATTTACAATATGTTGTTAAGATTTGTTACCTGCTGCCAACAACTCTTCTCCAAGTTGAACTTGTTCAAAGAAAAATTTCTGTACAGCTTCCTGGTTCTGTAAGTCTGGAAGCTGCAATGATGTTGCAGAAGTGTTACTTATGAATCAATACATTAGGAATTCTGCCAAAACCATATCTAAACATCACACAAACATTCATCATACAAAAATTTTGTAGATTTTAAAGTTTATACAATGAAATTATTAAATATCTTCTTTTTAAAATATGAGAAATGTAAAAAAACTCATAAAATTCAAAATGTGTAGGGTTTGTTTAGTGCATGTAACTAAAACTAAATACCTGAATACCACCAGTTTTTGAAGATTTTGTTGGTTTAGATTTCTGTCGTCCTAAAACACAGAACAGGAAAATAAACATAGTGCATGTAGAAACAAATATAAGTAATGTTTTACAGTATATTCAACAAAAAATGGTCTTGATGCAATCAATATTGGTTCAAATTTAGTTAATAGCGAACGCAGCGAGCTCTAATGACAATGTGTAGCAAACTCTAACGACAACGTGTGGGCGAAGAGAAAATTCGGACTACTGATACCTTTGACATTACTGAAATTCTGTCGTCAGCTTTGTACCATTAATTCCATGTAAATTGCAAATGGCTACCAATATCATGATCTCATGAGAACAGGTAAAATGTATTTTAAGAATGTCATGCATTTAAAAGAGGAATAAAACATTCTGCTGATTCTGCTGATTGCAAAAATGGTTTGCAACTATTTGTTGTACATTATTTTCTTGGGAAATTGTTCGGAGCATTGTGCCTTTGACGAAAACTGTCGAGTGATTGTCTGCTCTACTAATGTGACGTCACAATGTCTAGACTAAGCACGCGACCTTTAGCGTAATGAATAAATAGATAGGCGGATCCAACTGTGCACGTTTCTGAATCTGATAGTGAAATTGTGATCGTTGTTAATGGTTTCACCCTTCATATCGCCACACCATAAACATAACTGTTTATACATGTACACTGGAGCGTAAAATATTTTATTTTCACTCATGTTGATGCATCCATTTGGTAAACCACGCTTTAATTTATTATCATGTACCATTCTGTATTTACAATTCAATTTATGCTGCGCTCGCCCCAACAGTCGCACAGTAAAACATATTACACAGTTCTTTTCCAACACTTGTGTCAGACTATCATATTACACATTATGTATACTTGTCTTTAATTAATTTAATATGATAGTATTTTACATTCAAACAAATCGATGATGACACATTTGTTCATAAAATTAATTTTTCTTCATTAATTGGTTTGGTGAAAAGACAAGTTTCATGAAGAAACATGGCACTAAATAATAGGTCATTTGTTAGGTCAAGTCTTGCAAGCAAGGCATGTTACATACGTTCTTTCAGTTTTTTCCTGAAATCTGGTTGGTTTCTGCGTTTGTTATCGAAATAAATGCAATATCCAAGGAAACATAGACCAGCCCCTGCAACCGCATATTTAACAATCGAGTTAGAATATAAATTTGACACCACAGAACTCATTTTCAAAGATAAAGTGTCAGTGTGGAATGTGGATAGAAAATAATCAATGTCATGGAAGTTTGTTTAATCATGGATATGTTTTCTTCTTTAAACAAAACGCTCTGAAGACTAGCTCTAAAAGTAAACGTTAGAAACGTAAAAAGATATAACAGCCCAGCTGTTTCCGGAGAGTATATTTGCAAATATAAGGCTAGCGTGAATATTCTGTTACCGTTTGATAATTTATTAATCAGTAAAATTTGGATGCACTTCTGATAAAGTAACACAAGAGCCATAGATCAGTATATACATATATAGAAAATAACATAACTAAACATAAAAAATGAGAAATATTAAAAAAAAAAAATATATTAAATTTTTGTTGCAACGGGGATAGTTTTCTTTGGCAAGATACTCTAGATACAACTTAATAACGTACATAAAAGTATCTTATTTCTAAAGTACATAAATGTATCTTATATCCATTTTCTAAAAAGTTGAATATAGTTATGGCATGCGACACAATTAAACATGTGAAGTTCTATTTTTTAAAAAAGTTTTTCACTCAAAAAACACATTATATCGGCATAATAACTGAATTTTTAAAGGAGATGCATAACTTTCTATGAAACCTATATTTTACGATTCATAATCTATACTTTTACAGATATAAACGATAGCTTACGAAATTAAATTAAAGCTTCTGGCAATAAACTATTACTGATGGACAAAAATCATAGTGTATGTCTTGAAAATATAGTTTACAGACACCTTTTATAGTTTTAGTTTACACTGTTTAGATATACAGTATAGTTTATGATGTAATTACATTATATGACATTATATGACATTATGCTGTATATAGTTTACGACCAAATCCGCAGTACTTACCAAATGTAAAACATTGCAACGGTACATATAGTGCGCATTTATCCGCAAAAGTTTCGCGTTTATTCGCGATAAATCTATTTTTATTTTACAGGTCTACGAAAATGAGTTCAAATAGGATTAATTCGTACGAGTAGGCTGCTTTTGTAAAAAAAAAAAAAATTAAAAAAAAATTATAAAAAAATCTTAGATTTCATAGATTTTCATAGATCTATATCATTGTCCACTTTATATAACTTCAATTAATCGATTTAAAATTCGATGTTTGGATCAGTATTGGTAGTAGATAAAAAACATTTGAATTTGGCTTTCGTACGAGGGTGCTGGTTTTTGTAATAAAAAATAAATAAATCATATATTCCATAGATTTTCAAAGATATCACTGACCATTTTATAAAATGCATTTGAGAGACTTCAATCGAATTTAAAATTCGATGTTTTGGACCAGTGTTGGTATCAGATCTAAAATATATTAAATTTTTGTTAGACTTCAATAGTAAATATAACAGTCATGTTAATTTTCCCGTTTTTGTTAGAATTTTGGAGTTCTATCAAAATGATAGCATTTTCAAATCAAATTTGATAATATATAAATTCATATAAATAGTTATATCAAGTAAAAACATTCACAGTAAAAAGAAAAAAAAGCGGTTGGTAATTTTTCGCAATGAAGGTATTAAATAGATCAGAAATATGTCATAAAAGGATAATTTAATGAAAAAAGGAGTGAAGTCCCGCGGGTGTATACTTGGGGGTGGAAGGATGTAGGGTGGGGTGTGTTGGTCCTGTCCTCAAGCACCTGTGGATTCTCTTTACAAATGATTTCAGTTTGTATGGTCTATTATTTATTTAGCTTCTCAGATGATTTTTTGACCATAACTCAATTTTATTCAATATAATACATTCCGATTGATAACCACTTCAGATGTATAGAATGACCTTATTAATAGAGAACAGGCGGAGGCTTTACGCGTTTTTAAATTTCCCTCCAAAATTTGCTATTCAGAACCAAATCTCGCACTATCTCGTCCTCTTTACCACATGACGTGATAAAACTGAACAACTGAACTGGCAACCTATTTTCTACTAAGAAAAATATTGTTTACCATTTTATTCATGTTGTATGGATTATAGAAGTATATCATTCTAAAACTAAACGTGTTAACGGTGGATATGAGCACAATTTTGGTGGTTTATAATTGGTGATTTTACAGAACGAGACCGGTTTTGTGTTACCACGGATTTGACAAATATGCATATGTAGAAGCCATGATGTTCTCGTAAAAGGCAAAACATTCACTTTACCCGGGTTGTTTTCTTCAACGTAAGATAAACCATGTCGGCAAGGGTGGTAGATCGTATAGATCCTTTCACTAGCAAAGCTACAATTAAGTCGAAAAAACAAAAACGATCCCAAGGCTCATCGCATTATCGGACCAAAAATGCCCCCGAACTGCAGGCATTGCCGCAGTTGAAAGGTAAGGCGGTTAAGGCCACGAGCCCCAAACTGAGCAAAACCTGTCGAGATAAAGCATAGTTTCAATATATAACCAAGATTTTCAAGCAGATTAGGCAATATTAAACCGGAATGATATTTGAGATTATCATCAAGGCATTCCGTTGTGAGCTTAGATCATGTACACATGGAAACAGAGGGTTCACTGATTAAAATGTGATTTTGTATGCATATTGCAGCATTTGAGTTTATGAATTTGATATTGAAATAGTTACAGATGATTCACATGTATGTATGTATGTAAATACATATATAAGATAAATGAAATTATGATGCCTGTTTAAGTGTACATTCTATTTACATCCATGGCAATAGGCATGATGATAGGTGGATAGCGATATCTGGATGGTACATCATCTGGAGTGGAAGTGGATATCTTGATCTGATAGAATTGTTGTATTTATTACTCTCAAATACTAAAAGTGTGGTGTTCACAATGCAACTTTGTTATTGGTTACATAAAAAGAAATTACTATTTCACAAAAGATTCACATTGACATTTCGTTTATGATAAAAATTGTAGGTCACTGATAGTAGACGATAGTAGTAGTAGTAGTAGTAGTAGTAGTAGTTAAAGTACATGCATTTTGAATTTGTATTTCAGACACTGTTCCTGCTGAACAACAAGAATTGTTCATAAAGAAATTGCAGCAGTGTTGTGTTGTGTTTGATTTTATGGACCCCGTATCAGATCTTAAAAGTAAAGAAGTGAAAAGAGCCTGTCTGAATGAACTTGTGGATTACATCACAGCCACTCGAGGTGTTCTGGCCGAACCTGTGTATCCAGAGGTTGTCCGTATGGTGTGTATATTCTGACAATATTACCTCCTCCACTCATGTACACTTGTGTACACATAGGATTTAAGAGACGAGTCAAATTTTTTTTTGCACTCTTCATTAAAGGGGGAATGAGTCAGTGCAGAAGTTTTTGCACAGTTTTACATTTCAAGTTTTAATAGTTTAAATTGGAAGTTTGCACAACTGGGGAAATTCATTGAACTATATGACCAATTGCAAATCCAAGCTACATTGTTCTCTTATCATATTTTCATGCATCAGAGTATTGAATTTATAATGTGGAAGATTTGTCCACTTAATTGTTTTTGTTTGTAATGAAAAATCCAATTATTATATACCCTCCACTTATTTCCCAACTGCCACAGAAATGAATAAATTTAATATATATTTTAATATGTTTAAGACAATGTTTTCAGTGATTTGAAAATTAAGTGTTCATCTTGCCTCAGTCTTTAATATTTCATTATTCTATTTGAAATATGTGAAAGGGTTCCGAGAGATTTCATTTTTTGATTGAAACAGGAAGTGCATAATTTGATGAATTTTTATGATAGTTTTGATAGTTTTCAGTAGATATACAAACTCAGAAGACTGACTTATTCAAACCTACATTCAAACCATTATGATTTATCATTGCTACTGTGTGGACAATGAAATGCCTTTGATTTGCTCATTAATCTTGGCACATAATTTAAGTATTTTTGACATTCCCAAAAAACAAAAGAGAGAATACGCCATAATTGTTTTCTGTCCTCCTTTTGTAATCAATAAGGCCTTCCATCAGGAGAGATTAGAACACGGTCAATATTAGTGAGCAAGATGATGAGTTTATATGTAGATGTGTAGAGAGAGAGCCAGTGAAGGGAAATTAATATACCGTTAATAAATGGCTTACTAAGGGAGGTAATAGAATCAAACGGTGTTGATATAGTAAACTGACAGTAATAAATTGATTTGACGTCCTGCTCTAAGCAAGGACATTTTTTAATTATTTCACAGGAAATGCTTTGAAGGATTGGACATGAGTTGCATGTGTATTTCATTTCATTAAATCAATATAATTTTTTTTTCTTTTTCTCTGGAATTAAGTTAAGTTTGGATTTGCATATTGGGCTTGTTCCACCATTTAAACAATTTGCTCTATTTCTTACTAGTCTTAGGTCATTCGGCTTTAGCATGCACTTGAGTTTATAATGAAGCTTTCTTCAGATCTTAATATCAAAGTAAGAAGTTTGTCCAGTGCATTAATCTTTGCTCATGCAAGCCCATGAAAAATGCACTGTCTAGTTAGAGTAGTAGTAGTACTGTCCAAGTTATTTTAAATGTCGATAATTTTCCAACAGACATTATCTTTACTCTATTTAGACTTCAATAAATTAACATAAACGTTATATCAAGTATTGTTAAGTTTTATAAGAGTGGTTATTGATGCAGAGTTTAGAGTTGTACCGGAACATGTAAGCCTATTTCATTTTCACACATTGCTGTTGGCTGTGTATCTAAGGAATGTGAATGGATTGAAGGAGTGATCAGACTCTTTCGTCACTGAAGGATATTTATAGCTTGGGCGAGCTCTGTGATGAGGCAAGCTATTTTTATCCCCTTTTCTTTTTTTCCCCTATCTCTAACAGCCTCTACAGGTGAATCAATGTTAATTTCAAGCAAATTGTGTGCTTGGGGAAGAGCCATGAAAGTATTTCAGAGATTTTAACTTTGGTTACTAGCCCATTTTGATGAAAATTTCCAGAGTAAATTAGTTTTGCCCTTCCTAATCAATCATAGTGTCCTCATCAGTTTTGCTTTATTTAGGACAAAAGTTCTAAACATGTGAAGGCATCAGAAACAAGATTTTTAAATGCAGTATCTTTTTATATAAGGAAATTTTCCTTATATTACATCAAGTTATTGACGGTTTCATCCACCACAGACGTTTTTGTTTACCTAATGAGGAAAAATAAAACTCCTTTAGGGTGAGCAGAATTGATTTCTTCTTGTGTACTTTGTTAGTTTCATTGCAATTTCTTGAATGCTACAAGACACTTCTGCCGGGATTTGTTTTCTGTTTGTTTGTTTTTTCAATATGAGCTACCGCATTGCAGCAAGTCCCCAAATTTCCATTTCCTTGGTGGATATCAATGACTGAATTGTCACAGACATTGTTACCTGCTGACAATAGAATTAGCACATACTTATAAACACTGAAGTTTTGCTGTAAATGGCAGCTGTACAGAGCAGCTGATGGCAGCTTCAGCCACTAGTGTGTCTTTGGTAGCAATTAGCTGCCTCTAAATAGTTCATGTCAGCAGCATTTCTGTCAAGTCTGCCTCCTACATGTTCCTTCAAATGATCTCTGCTTACATCCTTTAAATCTATGGAAAGTGTCCCGATTTTTATGGAGTTTTTTAATTCTATGCAAACATGACAAATTGAGTTATAATTGTGTTTGATAATATTTGATTGTTCATATGTCAGTTCATAATCTAATGCCACGATTTTAAGGACAAATATACAATATATTTGGTATTCAATCATTTTTTTTTCAGAAACTTAACAAACATTGCCAAATATTAAAAATGAACTCAATACATATTTTGAATGGCAAATGTACCCAGAGATTTGATTGAAACTTCCACAGTAATACATTTGTATTATGATAAACCAACTGTGTATAAAACATTAGCTTAATGTAAGTTATTGCACAAACTTATGGGAAGGGAGAAAATGTGAATCAAAGTCATTTGAATGTCATGGTAACGAGATTTAAATGTTTTTTGAACCACTGTAGATTTATCTGCAGGGAGTTTTATCTAGCACAATGGTTGCTTTACTACTGGAATACAGTTTTGATATTTGAAGATCAAGATCACAAAGAAAGGAGAAAAAAATATTGATCAATCTTTAACATGTTCAAGTATAGTATATTTACTGCCGTTTACTGCTGCAGAAGGCTAGTACAGTTGCACTTACAATAATAGTTAAAAATGGATTAGAAGAAAAGTTTCTAAAAAGGATAAAATTCTTTGCCACTCATTATTAAAACATTTGATGTGAAAGTTACAGTCATGTGCATGGTTAGATGAGTTTCATCATATCTTCTCATTGATGTGTTTGACAGTTGATATTGTTGAATGATGATGAGGTAAATAGTCTTGAGTATGATGTTAAACAACACAGTGTAGTTGGTGGCAGTATACATTGTATACTTAATAAATAGAAGATATGGTCATATGAGTAGAATATTCATCAAGTTTCATTGCCATATGCTGCATAATTTCAGCTTCAGGTTTATGATAAACTGTTAGTGTTATTGTAGATCGTTTTGTTTTAATTTAGATTTTTGTTTCCCTTTAAATCAACCCAAGATTTTGAAAGTTGGGTTGGTAGGTAGGTAAACAGGGATCAACATGAATGGTTGTCCGATTGCCCGGTGCAAGTAAAATCTCATTTTGGTCAAATGAAACTATGAACTTACCAGGCCGATCGGGCAAGTAAAAATTTTAATAGAAATATATTTAATGAAAAATAATTTGTAAAGGTAATAATAAACTTCACTTTACAACTTTGCATTCAGAAACTCGGAAAGACCTCGTTGTTGATTTTAGATAAGTCGATCCTTATTAATGCTCAATCAATTATCAAATGTAATTCAGCCTGCCTTGCTAGTTATAATAATTTATGCCCTCATGATGGCCTCATCTCATAATTATGTTACATTCTTTTGATAAAACTGTATATCATGATGTAGTTTCATCTTATTTGCTTAAGAACAGAATTTATTAGATCAAATATATTTGTCGTATGACTTATCCTGATTATGAAACATGTCAGTAGCAACGATCGCACTTCGAGTTTACAGGTATAATTGACACGGACACTGGCACTGTATGCTAAAAATTCTGGTCCATCGATGTTTTAACCAGCAACTGAGCTTCCAAAATAGAACATAGTTGGTCATCTTATTTGTCAGTTACCTAAATAAAATCAATGAATATGGTGATGTCTTCGTACTAATTTTCGGGCTACCAATTTTTACATTTGGGCAAGTCAAAATTTGAGTTCACTTGAAAATGAGTCGATTGAAAAGTAAATGTCTATCCCTGGTAAAGAATTAATTTTCTGTCAATGTTGTTAGGTGAAACAAATTTATCTTTTACTCTGGCCCAATCATGTTGCTGCATAAAGTAATTGGGTACTTAAATTTACCATATGATGCACTGAAATTTACTTCTACAAAATTTGGTATAGTTCTGACTCATTTGGAATGAATGATATGACATTTGATATGTCTCTAGAATTTTACCATTTAATGTTTTTATTTTTTTTTCTCTCTCCTATAGCAAATATGAATAAATTAAAACCATGCAGAACCCTTTATTTTTTACATTACATGTATTTAATATTTAAAAAAAAAATGAATTCAGTCAGTTCTGCTTGAATGGAAGAAACTCTACATTAATTATATTGTTACCGTAGTCTTGTCACTATATAAAATATTTATATCACTTTGAGAAAAAAAAAATCAACCCTATAATGTAAATAATTGAAAACACTGGCCACTTGACACAAACTACTGTTTATATAATTGTGATACTGGACAAAACACTGTCACTCTACACATGGATTCATGTAATGGAATGTAGATTTCAATGATCTTGATGTGAATTGTACTCTCTTTATCTGTATAGTGAGCTACATTGCTTGGCAATGTCCGTCTTGTTTAAATGTTTGATGTAATGAATGATTGTAGTATCCAATAACAGACAGGGTCTCATACAAGAGGTTGTGCTTCCCTTTTCTGTGAACAGCTATCCTGAATGGAATTTCTGTGTATTATAAACAGTCTAACTTTGAAGGGTCAAATACCTGCAAACTATAATCCTTAGTGCAGTAATCCTAGCCAATTCTACAGTCTGTGTTTGGGGTCTAATGCTTTCAACAGTGTTCTCTCCACCATCCTGTGGAGTAGGGAGATGACTTGTTAGAAACAACATACATGTTGAATGCAAAACTGAGCAAATGAATTTGGAGTCTTATTGTAAACATGGAATTTTGTCAAAAAATTGCCAACAGTACTCCAGAATGTTTTTAATTTGGCATCAACAGTTGTATAAATCCTGTCATTGTATTTGAAGCTTAAGCATTTGTTTTGTATATGTACTGGTACATGTTTTCGCAAACCAAGGACAGCTTAGGTCATTTAAAAATACATGACAAAATATAAGCATACAAACTTTATTGTAAGTAATTAATAAAACATCCATCATATAAAAACTTTTTAAAAATGTAGAAAATAATCTTTTTTTAAATTTTATGATAAGAAATCAATCCAATGGTTTTATGCAATATCCTGTATTTTCAGATTGCGTGTAATATATTCCGTACTTTACCACCTAATGACAACCCTGACTTTGACCCAGAGGAAGATGACCCCACCCTAGAGGCTTCCTGGCCACATCTACAGGTAAATGTAATACATCATGATTCATACTGACCGACAAATGTAGTAATTGATGCGTGAATTTTGATTTTATAATGTGAAAGAAACACATGTTCTAATGCGGTGATTGGGTATCTGAATTTCTGAACTGAGGGATCATAGTCTAATTGCCTTTATGTTGTGGCAAATTTACAGAACTGAGAAATTTTATTTTTCATTTCAGATCGTCTATGAATTCTTTCTAAGGTTTTTAGAATCTCCGGATTTTCAACCAAGCCTTGCGAAAAAATATATAGACCAAAAGTTTGTTCTGCAGGTGAGAATTTAATTTTTATCCCTTGAATTTTTGATAATACATGTTATATGATTCTGTTCACTGACTTAATACCTTGGGCTTTGCATGTTTTGTAGTTACTGGAGTTGTTTGATAGTGAAGACCCTAGGGAGAGAGACTTCCTGAAGACTGTGTTACATAGGATATATGGGAAATTTTTAGGCCTTAGAGCTTTCATTAGGAAACAGATAAATAATATCTTCCTCAGGTGAATGAGTTTATCAGATTTTATTGAAAAAATGTCAACACATATAAACAGAATGATGTTTGGGACATAGCTTAGAAAGCGCCTTGTCAATTGTTACATTGTGCAGTCACATTTTTCTAAATCAAGAAGATTTATTGAAGGAGTTAACTGATAAATTCTTGCATTTTGTGAGTGATTTGCTAACAATAATATGATGTAATTTTTCAGGTTTATATATGAAACAGAATCTTTTAATGGGGTTGGAGAATTGTTAGAGATTTTAGGCAGGTATGTTCCATTTTCAGAATATTACATGAATATACATTTTCTGCTTTGAATTAATGTGTGAGATGAACTTTATAAGACTATGATGTTTGCCGCCAGTTTAAAAGAGTTTTCTGAAATTTATGAAATTGTAATGATAATACATGTAATATCAACTTCTGTTGAAAAATTTAACTTATATACTGGTATGTCTTTATTGGAAATGGAAAAGAAATATTGATTGTGTTTTCAGGATGAAAACCCACAAGTGAATATTAGTTAGTAGTCCCTGAATATCAATTTGGAGTAGTAATAATAGTGTTTGCAATTTCTTTCAGCATTATTAATGGATTTGCGTTACCTCTGAAAGCAGAACACAAGCAGTTTTTAATTAAAGTCCTGATACCTCTGCACAAGGCCAAGACCCTAAATCTGTACCATGCCCAGGTATGACACTTGATTTTAGTCGAATATAGACTATTAAAGGACTTGCGTTAATGAAAAACATTTTTAGATTTCCTTGTTAATGAATGACAATGTCCCTAATGTAATTTATAATTTGTACAGGAAGGCAGGTAGATTTGCAGATAAAACCATTTTGTTGTGTACTTGCTAGTGGTTGATAGAGTAATTTGAATTAAAAAAAGTGTGTGTATATTGAATGATTCATCTTCAATGCATTAATTTTTTTTCATACAACCAGAGTACCTTCATTTCCAGGGAATTAATGGTTTATGTGTGAATGCATTTTAAAAATCTGTGTATTCTCCCAGTCAGACTTTATTACTGATAAGGAGGCAGATAACTATATTGTTACAAGATAGACAAGCATTAATATCATTTGTTGTTATATAATCTCATGGTCTAACCCGAAAATCTTCTTGTTTTTCTTGTTTGCAGTTGGCTTATTGTGTCGTGCAGTTTTTAGAAAAAGATGCCCCCTTGACAGAAGAGGTAAAACATGTCTTTTCAAACATTTAATTGATCAAGCTGTTTCTCTCTCTTTTTGCAGCTAGCATATTGCTCAGTGCAGTTTCTCGAGAAAGATTCATGTTTAACTGAGGAGGTAAAATGATAACCTTGGAGAGTTCCTCTCCAAGGGGAGATAAGTGGACCTGGTGTGGGTGCTTGATTTGTATGCCCAATATTATTTGGTTATACTGTCGATTGATGCATGGTTAATTTGTTTCACTCTATTTATATGTAAGTCATTTATTCTACTGAATATATATATACATGTATTGAGTATATTTTGTTTAGTTAACCAGGACTACTATAAATCATGTGCCGTTTGATACTATGAATTATCTGGTACAATGTATATGTGTATTTTGGGGCACAGTTTGTGTTAAGTAATCAAAATGAGATTTATTTGAAATCTGGTTACTTGATTTATTTGCATTATTATCAGTTTATCATAAGTCTTTCATTTTTTTGAAAAGCATAATGCAATTTATTTTATTAGTGTTTCTTCTGTTTGCAGTTTTAACATAGAACTAGAAAAGATTATTATTTTGTTTTTTTTTTATCAATTTAAAGATATAATTTACTTGATGAAGATTTTGCAAGTTGGCGGTATATCATCCTTGAGTGAATTTGCATTGCATATGTTTATGCACTGTGTAATGTACACAATGTTTGAATTTTGATAAGTTGATAAGACCTTTCCCACCATACACACACATATATATACATGTATATGATCCATTCCAGCCTTACCAAACAGAATGCAGAATGATCAGTTGTTTTACAACCCAATATTATATCATTTGAGCACAATGACCTATTGCCGTTTGTCTTCGTTCATCATCATTCGTTGTATGTCAACTATGTTGTTTTTCATTTTCATATTCATCTTGAAAACTACACGGCCAGTTTTTAAATTTTTTTAAAGTTTTATGTCAATTGTGAATTGGGGGGGGGGGGGGGGGGGGATTGATTGTTGATTGGATATTTGGGAAGATCGTAAAGGCTAAGCTGTGCATAAAAAATTCCAGAGTGCAGCTTGAATTCAAATACAATGCCAGGCGACCATTTTGTGGTAGGCCTGTGGGTCTCTTGTTTAGAAATAACTTCAGTTAGCCAAATACTTGATTGTCTAACTTTAAGACTAAAGAATATCATGAATTTACAGGACACCTCATGATTGCAGGGTATTAGTCACAACTTCAAACAATTAAATCACATCCGTCCATCTATAGATATGCTTTTAGAATATACCATAGTAATGAACACACAGGTGTATCCCTCACTTGTTGTCATCATATAGCTTTATTTTAATGGAAACCGTATGTGTAGTTACTGTTTGTGTTCTTGGCTGACCAAAAAAAAAAATTATATTAATATTGATACATGTATTTCTGATGCTAAGATAAGCCCCCAGTGGCCTTGGCCTATTCCTTTTTCCAAGCAAATACTTTTCACATAGTACACCGTGTTCTGTCTTTTGGAAAAGCCCAATTTGGGGGTTAGATAAAGAAAAATAACAACCTGTTACAGTGTAATGGCAAACATTTGTCAAAATCATTAACTTCCTCAATTTAAGAAAAAAGTTTTACTTTATTCAACTTCCATTTATATGAAGAATGGAATTTATTTTGATTGACATAATGGGTTACTGGAGTTTTGGGGGATTCCCAGTTAAACTGCATTTTACTGTAGTAGAAATGAGTATGATAAATGTACTGGTTAATGGAATACACATACATATAGCCTACATGTACTTTGAAATTGATATGTTATTCAATATTAACAGCAATTATGTGTGCAATAGGACTGTTTTGTTAATTGCTCATACTCGATAGTTTAGTGTAGAGAACTCGGTCATTTTGAAAAGTGAACTATTAAAATTTAAATTAAACTATTACAGCAGACCATTTTCCTTCAAAGTAATGAATATTGATTATGATTTTATGCAAGAAATCATCAAGTTCTTAAACATTAAGGAACACATGTATCTTTATAGTTTCTGTATCGTATTGATGTCTTTCAGGTTATCAAAGGACTTCTGAAACTTTGGCCTAAAACCTGCAGTCAAAAAGAGGTATTAGTATGCCATATGTGTAATAAAGTCAGTTTAATTTGACAACATCAAACTTTTGGTTATGGTAAATATGATATAAGGTTGTTACAGACCATGTACATTGAGGTTTAATAAAAGCGGATTATTTTTTGTTTTATGCGAAATGGAGAAGAATAGATAGCCATTGGAAATCCCTTTTCTCTGTTGCTGTAGTGACATGCAGTGCAGATTTTTAGATAATGTAATTGTACACAAATTCCTCATTAGGTGATGTTCTTGGGAGAAATAGAAGAGATACTGGATGTTATTGAACCAACCCAGTTCCAGAAAGTGATGGAGCCATTGTTCCGACAGATATCTAGATGTGTGTCTAGTCCACATTTTCAGGTAATTAGTCTTCAGTTCTGTGATGACACTACATATATAAAGAGATGATGTAAATCAACTTTTATTCACTTGTGATAAAATTATGCAAGATTTGCAAGAATGTAGTTTTTGCAAAAAATTTTGCTGGAACTACTTTGAATGTATCTGAATATATTAGATTTTTAAAAATGTAGACTTGATTTTGTGACAAGTTTTTCACCAAATCATTTTATCAGTAGTAAATTGCAACATAAAAGAAGTCATGGATAAGAGTTGGTTTTATCTGGGGTATTCAGAATATAATTTTTTTTCTCCCTAAAAATTAAAGTTTCAAATTTTGTTATTGCACTATTCTTTGAGTGAAGAGTGAGGGAAGCATTCTGTAGGGAATGAAGTAGAATGAGATAATTTTGTTCTTCAGGTGGCAGAGAGGGCCCTGTACTATTGGAACAACGATTACATAATGAGCCTGATTGAGGAGAACTCTAATGTAGTCCTCCCCATCATGTTCCCAGCTCTGTACAAAATCTCCAAGGAGCACTGGAATCAAACCATTGTAGCCCTTGTCTATAATGTCCTCAAAACCTTCATGGAAATGAATGGGAAACTGTTTGATGAACTTACTGCCAACTACAAAGCCGAGAGACAAAAGTAAGTCAGAATACTAGTATTGTTCAGATTTTTTAGTTTTGTTTGTAGAAAGCTACCGAAATACATTAAATGGGTTGTAAATATTCATTGTTAAGGTTTGTCATTATGATGATTTTTTATATAAACAGGGAAAAGAAGAAGGAAAAGGACAGAGAGGAGCTCTGGAAGAAGCTAGAGAAGATAGAATTCAATAGTAAAAATAAGATGAACAACAAGACTTAGTCAGAAGTCAATAGGAACTGTTAACTTTGTGTGCATGTGTGTGTGAATAGCTCCGCCCACGACGGCAGGTCGTGACCTCACTGTGGCTCATGAGAAATATATATGCGCATGCTAAATGTGTCAGATGACAAAGAAGATAGGTGCAAAGTCGTGGACTCTTTATTTTTCATGATTGTAAAAGATTAAAGTGAGTTAATCCGGTAACACTTCAAGCATCTTGGTAGAGTCATAATACTGTCAACCCTATCTGGTACACAAGTTGAATTTGAAGACAAAACTGTGACCATGTGTAATATAGTTTTCATATTACCCTGCCTTATGCTAAATGTTTAAAATAGTGCCAAGTGTGTACCGGTAGTAAAATCGTTCCTTGTACACCCTTATATATACCTTTTGTATTGTTAAATCTAATATGTAACACGCTTGGGTTCAAAGAGAAGCTCCTTGTATTAGATATCACTCGACAGAGTAAGTGCTACCACAAGAGTAGTATATTTACATGTATATAATATTTGTGAACTAGAATAGGTCTCTAAGGAGGCCTACATATATAATGGAACTCTTCTTGTGAGTACCAGATGCTAGGAAAGCTTCTGTAGTATATAAGCTGGATGAATATTGCCATGTCTGATCTCCCCTTGTGTTCTTATCTGACCAGGTCCCTAGATATTCTCTCTCCTACCCTTCAACATTGTAATGTTACCATCATTATTTATTGCATTTAAATTTCATCAGTTTTAGAAGCAGCACAACTACATTTCTTTAACATCACTGAGATTTTTTATTTGTGAAGTGAAACATGATAGCAATGCATTTAATCTATGTCCTTGCACCCCGTCTTTGTTTACTTTTATATTGAAGTAGGTGTGTATCACCTCTGTTATAGCAGAGTGTTCAGGCCACAGTATGAGAGAATTCTAAATCAAAAAAAAATGTCATCTTGCTTATGTAGATATAGAGGAGTCAGGTCTGTTAAAGTCCATCATGAACACATCCAATTTCAGTCTGTTGCCATTTGTGGCTTCATTTATAGAAGTGGGTGCAAAAGATAGATGTGTTCACTACTTGTTGTTTGTACTGTGAAAGTATTGATTTTTCAATTGTCTTTTTCTTCTTTTTTGTGAAGTGTATGAATATTGTTTCTGAAGTTATTTAGGAATCTGTGGAATTTTGTGGAATAATTTGGGGACAACTCTACCTACTTAAACTGTTGTGTTGAATTGGGCACCTAGATGATGAAGGCTTGCATATATATTTATAAATAGTGGTACATTGTGTGTGTATTACAGTTTGGTGGGGGATATTGAGTGCATAGACTTGTTGAGACATCACTATGGACTCTGCTGGTCAGAGTGGTAAAAACAGAGAAAACACAATACTACAGAGGCCAACTAGCACCGTGTACCTTCTGTCCCGACTATTTTCAGTTTTAATCATACTGTGTGTACATTGTTGAACTACCTATGTTTAATGATAACAAGTATTTATTATTCTGTGGCCCGTTTTATTTTTTTATTATGCAATAAATTGTTGATGTACAGAGTAACAATTCTTTTTTTGATAAGTGAATGTGAGAAAACAAAAATGTATAGTCACCAAAGTAAATGTACATAGTTTTGTATTGTATAATTTGCAGTCAAAAGCACACCTGTTTTGTCCCTCTTGTGGTTTTTTTTTTTTATTAAATCCCTAGATCAACAATAATTTTGCCCCAATCTTGGTGGATTTGACATAAATTATTGTTTTTAAACTCATTTTTTTTCTAGCATCACATTGATTTTTGAAATGATTTATAATATCGAATCAAGTTATTAAGATCTTGGATTTGTTTTTGGAAGAATCTTCTCCACATGTAAAATTCTCTTTATTACTCATTTTTTGATGGGTTATCATTAAACAGCTGGTGTCTTGTCAGAACAAGAATCAGCATGGTGCTTTGGGCCCAAATATTCTAATTCATAGTCAATGTCGCAAATTAACCAGGTGTATGCACACACTGCATACACATAGAACATCAAATTAACCCTTTTCTGCTTTTGGGTTTTGTTGATTTTTATTTAATGAAATTTTCCTTTTAATTGGCTTCAATACTTTTTTTAATGTAAGAGAAAGCAGCTTATTTGGAATGTTTGAGTTTTCTCATGCCAAAAATAAAGTGTTAACACATTAAAAAGGTTATTTTTAGTTCAGCATGAGAACTTGTTTGCTTCCTTAATTATTTCCCCTATTGTACCCCTCAGCATGACTTGTTTTAACACACAGTGTTACACATTTCGGCTATAATTAGGTATTAATACAAGTTAATGTATGAGAGATATATGTATCAATAAAATGGGCTCAATTCAGAGGAAGTGTGTTTTTTTTTTTATTTCAATGCTACTGATTTTCAGTACGTGTATTAATTGCACATGTACAGTATGTCACTTGGTAAATGATAAATTTGATGAATTTGCCAGTGTTTACTGTATCATCATGACCTTGATAAAAAAGTGTTTTATTAGGACCCCACTCTGTGGGGGACCTATGGTGATCTGTCTGTCACTGATCACTTGTCCGGAACATATATTCTCTCCCTTTGACCCAATTTGGCTCAAACTTGACTCACAGAGTGCCTTTGGGTAAAGGGTGTGCAATGACCTTGAACAGCATAATTATGTAACAAATCCTTGTTCTGGTCAATATATTCTCTCCCCTTGGTCTAATCTGGGTCATACTTCACCGGGTGTTTAGTGGACTTAAATGAAGTTTTTAGGTCAAGGATCAAGCATGCAAAAATCTTATTTTAGAGCTTATATACTCTATATATTGGCCATATCTGGCTCAGACTTCATATAAACAGATCTTTTGGGTAAAGCGTTTGCATTGTTTCAAGGTCAAATGTGAAGGTCATAGCAGACCTATTTAAAATCCATTATAGGCCATTCATTTCCCATTGGGTTAATCTTGCTCAAAATAAATCAAAAGAATGCCTTTAAGTAATTGAAAATGAACTTGAATTAAAGTTATATGCAAACTGGATAAAAAATGTTAAGACAGGTTAAGGTCAAAGCAAAATCCTCTGTACTGATGTCTAGTTTCACCACTAGAGCAGTGTTTCCGACAAAATCTTTTATATGCCCTACTTTGAAAAAGGGGGCATAGCTACTTGAAGCAAGCAGTCCAGTACACCATTTGTTGTTCTCAATATCTTAAGAATCCTATGCTTGACAGACATCAAATGTGGTACACTTGTATCCCCTGAGGAGTACCGGTACATAACCTCTATTGATAAGGTCAGAGGTCAAGGGTCAAACATCTCTGGATTTGATTTATATAAAATTGAAATATATTGTCTGCTTTTATCATGAGAACCCCATTTGATCGGTGGACATCAAATTTGGTACACTGAAACCCTAAGGAGTAGATGAAGCATAAATACATGGGCATACTCATGCTTATCCATCTAAAATCTGCTCAATAGTTTGTTAAATCTTTGCTTGACAAGATATCAGACATGATACACTAGTAACCTACAAGAAATTGATGACCCCCTATTGGTATGGTGAAATGTTAAGGTTCAAACAAAAATGTCTGCTCAATATTTTGGTACATCAGACTTTGTATAAAAGGTGGGACATACAAATGTTAAAAACAAATACAGCTACTGACATTACCAATTGTCATTATTTTGAACCAAACACTAGGTTAAAAGTAATATATTTGTTGGATTTTAACTACATGGGATTAAGAGAGTGATGAGCCTTATTTGAAAAACTCTTGATTAGCGGAACTGATTATACATGTACATGAAACAATTGTTTCTGGAGGCAAATCCTAAATTTTCAACTTACTGCTGGGACTGTTGGTTCAAGCCAGTCACAGCACCTGTACAATGGCAGTATTTATTTAAGAAATAAGGAATCATTCTTTGAGTATTATGAGGTGATAATTTCGGTCGGGGCGTGATCATATCCAATAAAACCCGAAGGGCTTTATGATAGATTTAATCACGCCCGACCGAAATTATCACCTCATAATATTTAAAGAATGATTTCTTATTACTTATATTTATATAATTCTCAGCAATTGTACGATTACTATTATAATATTAATTATGCAAACCCGCTTGCACCCCCAACAATACGTCTTTTGAATTTATTGGGCTGTATAGTACAAAATCGATTCATAGTTTTATCACAGACAGAGACACTGGAAAATGTAAATATATATGCATTTACTCAACTTTGACAGGACTAATCAGTTTTCAACAGATTTTCTTGTGTATAAAAGAGAGAAGAAAAAAAAACCCTGAAAATCTACAGGTCATCTTCATTTTACACACTTGCAGAAGTATTCACTCAAGTATCTTTACAATGAATAATTTTCACTTCTTCTATAGGTATAATAGAAAAAAATCATAGTTTGGTTTATTATTGCCATAAATTATCTCTGGTTGAGAACTCTAGCTGTGCTTGGATAAAGTATTTCAATGTAAATAAAATCAAAATAACTCGTACTACTTAATATTTTAACTTAATTTATTATTATTGTTTACCTGGTAATTTTGTTTAAAATGACTTGCATTCTTTACAAACCATGCATGCGCTCAAATCAACATTCAGCATTTTTCTCCCATCTCAAAGGTACACAATTTATTTCTAAGCACTTTAATAATAACAGAAAAAAAACTTTGATTGATATAATGTGTTAAGTACATATTAATGATAATACACATAAATGCAAAACCTCCCCATTTAATGGGTAACAAAACATTCAACATGGATGAAGATTTACAGGGGAAAAAAGTAGAGAGGAATTTTGGGACAATAAAAGAAAACCTACTTTTGATAAATGTTGAATTCTTACCATTAGTGTGAAACCTGGATTTGAAATTTACCTTTTATCATACACTTTGAAATGTACTAAATTTAACATTTGAGCTTGTTTACTAAATTCCAGAGTTTTGCTGAAACATTGCATACGATCAAAATAAACTTTCTTGAATTCTCGAACACTTTTAATATAATCATGACTCATTTTCAAAAACTCTCCAAGTACCAAGTTGAGATTAAGGAAAACACCAAATGATAACAATTTAGGTTTTGCAATGTCTTTTGTTGGACAACCAGCAAAAAGTCTTATAAATCAACCATCAATAAAGATTTCATATAACTAACAACATATCACAAAATTTGGGTACTAAAATGAGATGTATACACCATTTACTTATAGCAAATCAAAACACATAGATCCGAGAAAACTCTCAAGATAACATTATAGGTAAATAAACCTATACACACCTCAAAATAAACACACTTGAGGTAAATAACAAGCACTACATGTAGTTCTCTTTGCATTACAGAGTTTCAGACATTCGCAGTCCCAGATGTCATGGCGCACTGAAACAGGAACCGGGTCGTAGTCTACTATCTCACTGTTAGAGTCAGCAAAATATAACTGAAGAGTGTCACAGTCCAGCTAGGCTTCACACAGCAAAAATGCACCAATTAACTTGTGGCAATGGACATTCATTGTAAATATCAATGCTATCAACATATATCAATACATTTACGTGAAAGCAGCCATCTTTGAGTAACAATTGAACACTTTCAAAGTTGTGAATCAACGACTGATTTTATATTTTTTTTTCCCACCTACATGTGAGTCTCAAATTGAGAATATCTGAATGCTTCCGAGATGAAATTACACTGACAAAATCTTTGAGTATCATAATGGTAGTTCATTGACCTAACTTTTGTTTAAAATTTTTTTTACACAGTTATGACTAAAAGCAAGTTTCAAGCAAGGCGCATACCTTTGTCGTTTCTATATCAAGGGCAAAAACAAGTGCATAATAGACCTAAAGCAGATCACCCCGAACATTGCCAATCACAGACAGACCCCTATTGCATTTTATTATGCAGTCACCAATATTGCTACATTGCCAAAGTAAACTGATTTCTTGAGAAAATAAAGCAGTTATCTCCTCTTGCTTCTACTATAGCAGCATTTCCCATGATATGGCACAGAGATCAAACATTTTCCATAAAATGAGGAGTGGATGATGGCTGGTGTGTTAGTGTGTATTTATTTTAAGGATCTAAGATTTATTTCCAAGCAGGCTTGCTTTTCAGAATTGGAATTTCACTGCTGTAGAAAAAATAACAATGGAAATCATTAAGGGAAATCAAAATTGAAGGGGATATCTGGCAGGTTAATTCAATAAACACTGATATATTTAAGTTATATTGTTAATTAGCATTATTAAACAAACTAGTAAATGTATTTTCAACATAAGGACCAGAGCACCAAATTGTTTAAAACATCACACACATTTAAAACAACCAAAATACAATAGATTTGTTTGCATGCAACAATAGAGAAAACCCAAAAACTAAGTAACTTTTATACTGATGCCAAAAATAAAAATATTCATTTCAAGCGTGAGGTAGGACTTGCTTTACAACATTTTTGGAATGGCATCACAACCATAATTAAAGTGAGCTGTGACATTCATGAGCAAATGAGAATGAACTAAAATCATGATTTATAACTTGATCTGGACTAGATTTTTTTCCAATGTATTAAAACTGTATTATCGTGTTCCAATCGTACTTGAAACATGGACAGGAATTTGAGAACAATGTACCAGCTGTAAAACAATATCTCATTTAACTTGATCCATTTTGGTCAAATACTGCCAAGTCTTGAGTAAAAGTCACCGCAAAAAATTAAGATTCATTCAGATCTTCAAAATCATGAGAAGTACATTTTTAGAATGCAAATTCTGTTCAAATGTCAAGATACAACACAGATTCAATATACATGTCACTGTATTCATTAAGTTAAGTACCGGTATACAAGTACATGATATGCATGCATACAACAACCACTGGGCTTTTGAAAATAAAATCAGATCACAAATATCTTGTAGAGGCACAGAGAGTGCAGTGCACAACCAAACATAACTATATCATAAATGGCTTTCAGCAACGGAAAAAAATATTGAATATAAATTGTGTATAAAATAACAGGAGATTAAGTTCCTACTGCGCCCGTGGTGAAGAAGGCTCTCTCGGACTCGTATTGGTAGAAGCCATTTTGTATCGGCGTCTCCTGCAAATAAAAAGACACATGCAAAAGAACTGAAGCAATGATGGTACAAACAAAATCAAACTAAAAACAACACTATGAAAAATATCCATCAAGCACATTTGAGAAGGGGGTCTATAAATACTTACCTTCCACTGAAGAAATTTCAAACACACACAGTGTATAATGAAGATAAAACATGTTTGAAGATTAAAAAAAAAGAAAGACACTATTAAGCAGGGTATTGAATCTATGAGTGCAAATTTTAAAGGAAAAACATCAAGAATGCATATAAAATTAGTGCAAAAAATTCCAGTTTTGCCAATGATTGGATATGAAATTTGAACAAATTTGTTAAAAATCTTTTAAATATTTACCTTGCATTCAACAACACTGTATTTTTGGGAGCAGCACCAGGTGGAGGTTTCGGAACCTTTGAGGGGTCATTGTCCGGTGGTGTGGGGGTAACAGCAGCCAAAGCCTCGCGAAGTTCATTGGCAGTGCGGTCAGAAATTCGAGAAGCTGACGACGAACGTCGTCTCACTGGCTTCTTGTTCCCAGGGTCATTTTTCTGGTTTGACATTCTATTTTCCACCAGCGTGGGACTCTTTTCGACTGAAGTAGATCCTCTCGTTTCCCTTAATGTTTCGGCTTGATTTTTTGACGCTTTTTTCTCTGGCTGATTTGAAGAAGATGGTTTATTTTCAATATTAAAGGAATGTCTCCTTTCTATTTTATTTTTATCTATAGAGGTATCAATTTTCTCCTCTTTGCCCACAGACGGCTCACTGCTTGTGGACTTAGTACTGGAAAGCATCTGCTCGACACTGAGCGTAGATTTTGAGGCAATTTCTCCATTTCTCTCTTCAACAATAGGAGACATTTTCTTTCTGGTCTTTAAGTGTTCCAGTTCAGCTTTCTGTATTTCCTTGTCAGAGAATTTCTTATCTACATGTTTAACTAATTTAGGAGCATCATTTGTACTGGCATCAGTTTTGGCATTTTTGACCCCAGGGAAATCCAACCTATCTGTAGCTTTAGTCTCTGTTGTCTGCTTTGCAATACCAGCAGAATTAGTCGTTGAGTGTTTTGCCAGTTTATCAACTCGTATAGGAATTTGTGAAGCTGGCAAAGGCAATTCTCTCTTAGTAACTGACACACTTTGAGAAGTTTTAATATCTTCAGGATTTTTGTCTACACTACCAAGTCTATTATCTATATTATCTACACAAGTTTCTATACTAGTTAAAGATACTGCACCCACATTGGCTGCAGTAACCTTATCTTCTAAGGGTTTCAAAGACTGTTTATTTGACACCAGATTCATTGAACCAAACTTGTCTTGAGAAAGGAAAGAAGAATTACTCTCCAATTCTCCTTGCTTTTCTGTGTCTTTTTTCACTTGCACATCCATATTGGACACTGCTGCTGTTTTCAACTCCCCATCAACCGAGCTTCCCTCATCACTGACTTTTTTGTCCACAGACGATCCTACAAGCACTCTTAGATTAGGCAGCTGTTTAGGCTTAGGCTTGAGAGCTGGTTTGACAAGAGTAGGCTTGTCCACAGAAGAACCTGAATCCTTCTTTGTTGTCACAGGTTGGGGTGGAGGAGGTTTTGAGGTGACTGGTTTAATGTGACTAAGTTGAGCCAATTTCTTAAGATCAGTTAGACTTTCTTTAGGTTTAAATAGATTTTTTGTGGGACTATTGCGGAGGGGTGATGATATAAGATTATCCATTTCTTTAGCAAGCTTTTCGGGCATTTTATGGCCTACCATTTTGTGTGATATACTACTGGTTGCTGCAGACTTCTCTTGTTGTTTTGATTTTTCAGCAAATGAACCGGATTTACTTTTTGCTCCATGCTTTTTATCATTGTCTGAGTCATTAGCAGACAAAGCAGCACTATCATCCCCTAAAAACACTAGAGAATTCCGAAGACAATCTTGACCGTCTGCATCAGCCAAAACAAGGGAATTCCTCAAAACACTATCCATTTTCATATCCTCCTCATCCATAAGGGTGTTATGTTGAAATCGTTTAGATTTCTTCATTTGAGATTTAGATTTCACTCCTCCACCTCCTATCTCACCCTCACTCTCATCATCTGCCTGACTCTCAGATGACGATGGGAATTGGGAAGCATTCCACTGGCTGGCCACTGTGTAAGGAGCCGCTCTTGTGGCGTTTTCGTCAAGATGATCATCTGGCGTTTTTTCATCCGTCTGCATCATAGCAAACGTCAATGGTGCTCGACTTACCAGTTGATCAGGGTCATTATTGCACTTATTTAGAACTCCATTCTCCTCTACAACTTCAGCAAAGTTTTGAATTGACACTCTCCTCTCAGCTTTAAAGTTTGAACTTCCATCTTTCTGTTTTGAATCGATGGATTTCACATCACCAAAAGACACTGATTCTTTAATGGGTTTAAATGCACTCTCTGGAACACTGTTTTGAGAGTTCCTGAGTTTAAGAATACTAGAATCTACAGCTTTCAGTGAAGATTTTGTCGGTGAGGTCACTGCAGGCTTAACAACTGGGTCCTTCACCTCTTCATTTTTGGGTTCATCAACAACTTTTTCATGTGGTTCATTTTCTGCTTCCACGGCCACGTTTTCCACGGTTTCTTCTTTCACCATCTGTTCCACCTGATGTTTTTCATCCACGCGGAGATTAGGGTCATCACGCTTGAGGAGAACAATGTCACCCTGTTCCTCACGATATCGATTGTCCAGGTCCTTTACATTCCTATTGTCAATGATGAGCTCTGCATCCTTCAGCCTCTTTTCATCTTTATTCTCTTCATCACTCAGAATTTCATCAATGACTTCTGTAGCTCCATGCAATCTAAAAAAGATTTAAAAGTCTCAAATTGTACAAAGCTATTACATGTACTTATATTTTAGGGCTGCATATGTGAAGAATATACTATATAAATAGTGCCTGCTTGGGAGGGTAACACTCGAAATTGACCCCCCGAGAAAACCATTGTCAACTGACGCGAAGCGGAGGTTGACAATGGTTTTCGAGGGGTGTCAATTTCAACTGTTGCCCTCCCAAACAGGCACTATTTATTTTATTATACTGAATGTCGTAATCTTAAAGAAAATTTTACTGCTTTTAAATTTTGTTTAATGATCGTTGAATTACTCGTTGCCAAGTGTGTTGCTAATGCTAAGGGCAAAAGAACGGATTATATACTGCATCTAAACCAATCAGATTTCAGTATTTAACATGAAAGTATAATAAATTGTACTGTCTGTAGTACATCATAAAAAAATCAATGGAAACCTAAACAGCAAGATTCAGGAAAAGGTTGTGTGAATAATGCATTTTAGCACTCTGATATGGCATATTCCTTGTGGATCAATCAGCGTATAATATTTCAAGCTCTTTTATCAGGTACAACAGGCATTTAATAAATACTGCTTATTTAATTATTTGTGTCAAAGGATTATGTACATCAAATATAATATACATGGAAATGAGTATCTGATCTCTTATATGGATGATCAATAAGATTTTAGATTAACAACACATTCATCTTAAGTTGAACAACTAGGTGCAAAGCTATTACATATAAGAATTAATTTTGGATTTTTTTATACACTTAGTGTAACTATAGTGTAGCTTATAATGCTGACTGTACTAATCAGTAACAAGTATATAAAATATCCTCATGGCATCAAGATGTGTGTTTCAAACAACTATGATATTGGTTAATAATTGCAGTGCATTCATGATAGCAACTTCTTTTTGGAGGTGGGAAGTATGCAATATCATAATGATGAAATCTGATTCACTCTTTTGATGAATTTTCAATGAACAATAATGGATGCCACATCTGGTACCAGAAGTAATTACGCTTTGTAAAAAAAACATTAAACATCACATAATTAAAGACAAGAACTGACCACAACAGCTATATGTGTACCTGCTTGTTTGCATTTTTTTTAAACCTAGTATTTGGTTATGAGACATATTATGAAGTAAAGAATTAAACATTAATTCACAGGCATCTTTTGATATTGCTATTTTGGGACATTAAAACAATATGGGTCCTTTTTTTTTAAACTTTACAAATTCTGATAAACTTATCAGTTTTGTTTTACAAAACACTGTTGCTAAAAGAGTGAAATACCACAAGTACCAACCACACAAGCTTACCCTAATCCTGTGGTGGCCTTCATCCCTATCGGTGGTGAGGTGGTAGTGGTGGTAGCCACGGAATCCGTGTAAATCTTCTCCCAGTCATACGGATCGCTATCCTTTATCCCCTTCCGTCGGATGCACTGCTCAAACAAGTTGTGCATGAGTGAATAATCTGGCTTATCCAGATATTCCAAGGACTCGATGTGCTCCAGGAAGGTCTTAAACTCGGGAGGCATGTTCTTCAGCATCTGTGTGTGGTCATACTCCTCCTTCTTCTGGCCCACCTGTTCCTTGTCCTTGATTTTCCTCCAGGGTAGCTGACCGGCCAGGAATTCTACCAGCATGTAAAACAGGGACCACAGATCATCATGTCTTCCCATTTCCTAGCAATGCACAAACAACAATATCAATTAATTTTCCCACAGACAGACTGAAAACAGTCTCAATCAATTCAAGGGAATCACCTATATTTTGAAAATAACTACAGTACCGGTACATTCTTACTTAAAATCAAACAATATAACTGTGGAAATAATAAAACAGGGTGGGTTTTAGATAGTGGCCAGAAAGTGCAGTGGCCATAAGTTTCAATGTGGGGTTAAAAAGATTTGTTAGAATTTTAATATATGCATACCAGGTAAAATTATCAATCTTTTTTGCCAGTGAAGATAATGGTCAAGCAATTATAAAGACATTTTAAGATAATAGATGGCATAGATAGCATTCCCCCCCCCCCCCCCAAATAAAAAAAAAAAGATTCAAAATCCCTACAGTCATATAGTGTTTAAGAATCTTTAAGAGATATGGCATATTCTCCCACATTGACTGACCACAATCACATCAAGTTGAATCAGAATAGACAGATAAAGACAGTTGTCACATACATAGTGAATTAGTGATTGACTTTAACAAGAAGCTGCTGTTCTACCTTGTTTTTGTGGGCATTTACAGAGGCATATCTGACTGTCCCTCGGAAGCCTGCAGCAGCTCTGGGAGGTCTCACTTCTCCACTGGGGGTGGTGTACTGTCTGGCCAACCCAAAGTCCAGCATGAACACTTTCTTGCTGTCCTTAGGGAGTCTACCCATAGCAAAGTTGGACTGAAATTGCAAAAGTCATAAATAAATGTTCATCGTGGTTTTCTGTAGATCCATGGGCAATTTCTTTTTTTTTCATTTGCTGATTAAGACAAAAACCAATTCTATTTACAAGTTTGCATGTATTCCTTGTAGATTCAAAGCAATGGATTTCAAGCTCAGAGGTTATATAATGCACACTTTTAAGGATTTCTCTGGAAGTTGGCAATTAAGGCTTGGAAAAATACATGTATTGTGCCAGTAACAGAGAGGAAGTTTCAGCATCCACACAGAATTCAATATCATGATTAGATGATGTTAAATAACAATAGAACGTCTTTGCTAAGACTAGCTACATAGCATAAACTTACTGGCTTCACATCTCTGTGCAAAAATCCCACTTCATGAATGGATTCTATGGCCTTCAGAATCTGGGCCCCTAGCCTGAGGGTGGTACTGAGGGAGAAGCAGCCCCTAGATTGACTCCGCCTCAATTCCGCCAAGTTTTTACCCTGAAGGGTCATGACAACGTAATTGTATTTTTCATTGCGGCCACACCCAATAAACCTGCAGACATGATCTTGTCCTAAAATCAGAAACACATTTTTATCATCAACCTTTCTATATAGCATCATTCTTAAATAATTTAGAGAGATTAAAGAAATTTCTTTGAATTCATTTTTTTTTTTCAATTTTCATGAATCCATATTTTTTTTTACAAGATATATATATAATCAATGTGTATCCAAATGTGATAAATGTTTTCCTTACCCTGCAATTTTTTTAGGACAGCAACTTCCATCTTGAGGACCTGTTTGGCTTGTTTGGCCGACTCTAACTTGAGGGCTACAGATTCTTTGGTCACTTGGTCGATGCCCTCGTAAATCTCCCCAAATCCACCACCACCAATTTTCCGAACCTTTGAAATTTACATTCATTCAATCTTTATACATTTGTTTCTATAAAACTAATTTACATTCATGAAAAGTTGTTTAATACAAAATTTCAATGATTATATGGCCATTAATTGATGTTACGAACAGTCTGAAATGACCATTATTATGCATAGTCAGCACAGCCAGAGGAAACCATTTAGGATTAGAAACAGCTCCTAGCTAGATCAACTAAAGAACTTATGTACACTTGACAAAACAATGGGAAGATAAAGTTAGTTAGCTTTTCCGGATAAGGACAAGAGGTCATTGAACTAAGCAAATAAATTACAAGAATTTGTAATATTACTCTCAAAAAGATCTGCTAGTACTACCGGTAGTTGAAAATGTTACACACAAAAAATTTTAATAGAAAAATCTCCATATAATCTGAATTTCTCCAATTTTTTTTTTCAAAAATCAATGAATAAAAAAAAAAGTTTAAACCTACCACTTTCCATCTCTCCTTGACAACCTGATTGGCCTGGAGCAGATCTTCTGCTGCTGATGTTGTCATGGCGACCAGGCCACTTCCTTGGATGACTTTTGTGGTTGTTTAACCCATTTTGTTACCTGTACCTGCAAGAACAGAATGAAACATTTGAGACTGATTGAATCAATAGCTTACAGTCTTAGTGAGACAATGAGTCACTCTGCTGGGTCGCTTCTTCATATACCTTGTCAACCTGTGACTCACCAGTGAGCAACATGCAGCAACAAATGAGTTTTTCAGACAGACCCCTTTTTCCAATACTTTTAAGTTCTTGCATACACTATTTCCAATACATTGAATTTCATAATTCTACTTAATGTAATTCATACCCATTAGAATGGTCTTTTAAAGAAAAAATTAAAGTGGAGAATCCTTTGAAAACATAAAATACAACAGCAAGCATGATAATAATCAAATGCACAGCTCTGTAACATTATAGCAACAGCATCATGCATAGAGAAATTCTCAAGATATCCATTGTACAGTGAGTGTTATTGATTGTCCCTGAACTACTGGATCCAGACGGTAATCCCAAGTTATTCACCCAAAACACTGCCCGCATCAGTATTCAGGCCTTCTCATCATATTTCTAGACAAGCATATTACATAACTGCTAGACTTATTCAACCAACACGTCTCTGCATGTCCAATGCCAAGTCTCAGGAACCAACCATAAATGGCTTGCAGAGATATCTGCTCTGTGCATCAAACCATCACAGTTAGAGGATCCCGATTATCAGAAGAAATGCCAATGATGAGACCGTGCAATATTCTTGTGAATCCAATGAAAAATTGGTTTCCTTATTTCTATCTTATCAAATTCTGACAATAGTCAGTGGCATTGCATTCAGAAATTAGCCAGGAACTGTTTACAAATGTTTACAATGTTATTGATTTTTACGTCTCAGC
Organism: Magallana nippona; assembly: GCA_033439105.1. Taxonomy (NCBI): domain Eukaryota; kingdom Metazoa; phylum Mollusca; class Bivalvia; order Ostreida; family Ostreidae; genus Magallana; species Magallana nippona. Next base: position 21,490,524 of record CM065923.1, read on the forward strand.
ACTCACATGATGTTCTACATAACCGTTTTACTTTTACGGTCCGAAGAAAACATAAACTCCACTAACTCTAATGACTGGCCTTTGAGATATACTTGTTTATCTCTCACTCCGAGCCCTCTCTTCCTTTCCTTAAGGACTTCCCATGTAACAAATACATATTAATATACAAAGTTTTACTACATTTGTACCAGTAATTAAGTATACAATTAATCTCCTTATTACCAGGGTAGGCATACTGAAACTATCCAATTTAAAAGAGTCTCTGCCCCTTTTAGCATCTTAAAGACTTTAAAGGTACTGTGAAATCATTTAAATTCATGGGGGCCAACTTTCTTGGATTGTGGGTTTTTTGCTTATTCGTGGGGATGTAATTTCATGGATGTCAGTTTTTAGTTTCAGTTACCGGTAGATAAGTAACTCTTTCAAAATTTGTTTTTGTCTAGGATGTAAATTTGTGGGGAAGGGCTACCCACAAACACCACAAAAATTAAGCCACCATGAATTCCAATGACCAAATAATGATAGAAATTTCTAAATGTTCAATCTTGACCTCGAACTTTACTGTTTTTTGACCTTCGACTTGAACTCTTTATCATGTATAGTTCAAAAGTTAGGGATAAAGTTATAAATGTAGACAAGAGAGCCAAAAAATGGCCTCAAAGCCATAAAATTTAGAATTAAGAATATCATTCTCTCTCCTCTCTCTCCCTCTCTCTCTCTAACTCTCTGAAGTGTGAGACTAAGATTTAAAATGAATAAACTGATTCTTATTACCTTAGTAGAGAAATATATCTCTTTAAGGCAATTTTTTAATTGAAACCACTGGCTGATGCACGCCAATTCTACTATGTCAAGTAGCAAAGTACAGAATTCTTTTTCAACATATAACTCAAACATATCATTAATCATATTTTATCTGGTTACACAAAATACTGCCTGGTTCTGTTGCTGTAATTAATATTCTTCATTATAACTAAGAGCCCCGTCTGTAATCAGCTAGCCTACTAAAGGATGCCACTGCATATTAACGATTCACCTGACAGGTATTAGTTGTAATCCAAAAGATAGCACAGATGATTCAGAGTACATCCATTGGAAATGAAATGAAGCAAATCCAATTTATCTGATAAACTCTCTTCCCAAAAGCAATGACTAGCCAGTCGATAGATTATTAATGTCAGTCACACATACAGAAAAAAATACACCAAAACAATAGCGGGTAATTAGCTTATTGTCTGTGCTTTTTTACAACGTCTAGCGAGTGGAATAACATTGAATGTCTGGAGCAACTACGACAATTTAGATTTCAAAAAGACTATTTTCAAGAATTTTTCTAGAATAATTGGGCCCGGCATCAAATATTCATTGACTCCTTGAGGGCCATATTTGCCACAGTTAAAATCTAGCTTTACCTGTTATAAACTACCTGAATAATTGCGTAGATGATGGGGCCTTACATCATGGCAGCCTCGTAACCTTCTGAGGCAGACGTTGGATTCAGGGCTCCATCCAATCAATACACACCTACTGCTGGATGGAGTTTTATCAGAGTCTGATGTATTGATATATGCATGTACTGCTAGGCCACACAGGGTTTGACCAAAATAGCAACAGCATTAAAAAATTCTTCAACAACTGCTTTCTTATTGGCTAATTATTCCTCAATCTCACAAATTACATTATTTTCTTGAACTTGAAGTTCCAAATTGAAGATGATTTTCTTTTTTAAATGCAGTCTTGCATGGTATTTGTGACTCCATGTTTTAATCACCCTTCTAGTTATCTTCACATGAATTTCAAAAACCTTCTGTAAGAACCTAATATGAGTTTATGATTGTCTAGTGAAAGAATAAAAGATGCAATCCAATGGTTATAAATGGAAAAATAAAAAGAGGCCAACAGATGAATTTAAAAAAAAACAAAACCTGTATTACCAGGTAAATGGCTAATATTTATTTCATAATCAAAGTCGTATATAGATTTGGTGATCATATTTATTGTTATAATAACCACATATAGCAAATGTATGTATTTCAGAGTAATCAAGAAATGAAGTTTTTGGAAACAAACTTGAATCTTGCAAACCCCCCAAGTCATCCCCGCCTAGCTGCAATAATGTAGTCCTCTGATATTTTTTTATGTGACGTTTTTTGGAGGGGGAAAAAGGAGAAAGAGCTACATTATTGTAGTATCCCTGCCCAATCATACTTCATAGTCTTCAAGATTGCCAAACTAGTAAACACACATGTATGATCGATGGCCATTTGGCAAACCATTTGAATGCTCTATTAAACACATCGGCTAGTTACTGATAAGATGCATAAGTGCCTATATGCACCAACTTTGACATGTAATCCCCATTCTTGAGATCACTTTGGCCTCAGTCTATTGATTTCATTTAATCATTATCATAGATAACTTTTGAAAACGACTGTTGTGTTTTTTATCATACACAAAAATATTTATTACAAAATAAATCAGGAAGGTGGCTTGGGCGTGGTATTGGTTAACATCAAGACTTGAATCATGCATCATATGTTTGTTTATAAGGCATTATTAAACTATGGTAAATAGAGGAAAACTTTTGAATTTTTTTTTAAGTTCATATCGAAAGAATTATTATGTGTATATATTCATTCAATAAATCAAAATTTATATGAAAAAATGTGAGAATGATTATGCATAATTGAAGATCAAAGTTTTATATACAAATGCATGTATATCAAATATATATGATACAATTCTTCAGTATCTCAAACACAGTAGGATCATCAAAAAATGTCAAGATATACAATGTTCATAATTAAGAAGTTGCAGCTGAAATATAAATGAACTAATACAAGTACAATTTAAATAAAAACACATAATAGGGTACATCTAAATGACTGCCACTTGGAGTATCTACATCTTTATCCTAACCTTCTGATATGACATGACATCCCAAACATTGTTACCCATATATTTCCTAGATAAGTTAAAAAAAGATCAAATTTTCAGAGCAGGTCCACTCACAAGAAACTGAGACCAACCTTAAGCATATTTGATTGGAAGATGCATTTATGTTTTGGGGGGTTGAACCGAATTTGACTTGAAATGAAGATATTCTACGATGTGTCCAGTTTTTCTTAATTTTAATGTTATATCATTTTCACTTATTTGATGACACTATAAGGAACAAAGCAAACTCATTGTTCTTAATGTAAATTTACGTTTGACGACATAAACAGTTACCATTAGAGAAATTTATGTATAGGCTAAGCATCAATTTTGATTCAACTTATGAGTCTCTGTTGCACATCAAAAGCGTTCAAAATGGATATCCGTGAATCCCATGCTGACACAATTTCGCTTGTGGAAAGGTTCAAAACGGCTGTAGTATCTCGGTGAATTTGCAGGATTAGATAATTTTTAACCCTTTTTGTGTCGTTGTAAAACATCAATTTTCGAAATTCGTTTCGATTAGAAGATAGTGGAATAACAGAAAATTATGATTTTGCGTATTTACCTTGCCAGAATGTACTGTAACTAACCATGGATAGAACTTAAACCAGGAGGGATTGAAATATTTTTCTTGCTGAAAGAACGCTCTGGAAACTTGAAATATGCAGGATGATTAGTACATGTTAATCCCTCCAGTTTTGAAATTGAAATGCAGAAATTATACATTAGTGATAGTTGTATTAAGTTGTTGAAGATATATAGATTTTTTTACTATACATAATTTTAGTACTTTGTTTAATGATTGTTATGTTCATACATTGTAATATTCTCCAATCCTTATTTATCATCGGAGCTACATGTTGAGAACGTATATTATTTATTTCTTTAATGCTGAACCTATCTAATTAATGCCTGTTAATTGACGACACACACCAGAAACAGGTACATATACCCCCACTTTTGCTTGTGTAAACAATAGAGTTCACATTCGCTGCTCCATTGAATGCAGATCGCCGTTACCGATGCCCCTCCAATGAACACAGATCACCGTTATAAAATCCATTTTAACCTTAATTCTTAAAAATATTCATTTTTTTGCAAAATTATTGGGGTTGCGGCCGCCGCCCCTGCGGCCCCTGTTGCGACGCCCTTGGTATAAGAGACAATCAGACATGGTTCAGATGTAAAATGTAACCTATATATTTTCAAGCCAAATGAACAGGTCCTATCTGAGAACACTGCGAGTATAAGTTGTAATGGGCATGAATCAGTTGACTTGCTCCCACATGGCTCACAAGATATAAACCTTTCATAATAACTACAGTACTATTTTGCTAGGCAAATTGATACACATAATTATGCCATAATTAATCACTGACTTACACGACTTCAACTTTGCCATGCAATATCAATGTGCCCTGTGAAAGAACAGTATCAAAATCATCACATGAAAGGGTTCATTGGGTTGAACTGTTCATCCTTCTTCATCACGATATTTCTGTTTCTTATTAACAGATTAATGTAATGTATCAATTTATGAATAAAATATGGCATGCTCTTTTCCTGTAAATTATTGGCCTTTACTCTGAAACCCAAAAATATTTTTATAATCATTTCTACAATCCGATTTCGAAACAGTTATTCATCATCATATAACTGTATCCAACTTTATTATACACATTTCAAAGACTCCGATTATCATAAAATACACTGATAACCCCTGACGCCAATTAACGCATCCACTGGATCACCCATAGTAACGGCCACTTAGCTAAAGCGTACATCAGTCAAAAAGAAATGTATCAAAAGACATCTAATGTTCTCTAAATCCCAATATATTTACCTTTACTTTTGGTGTCTCTGGATAAGTTATAAGTTAAACCAAGAAACATGAATCCATTTCAGAGGTTCTAGCAGAAACATTCCATTTCGAGTTCGTTTCCGGTTGTCAATTCATCAAAGGTCAACAGAAACTTCACGAGTGTTCATTGAAATTGCGTATAAAAGTTTGAGTTCTTCCGAACAGATGCCCGTCTCACATGGACGCTTACGACCATGGTTCGGAATAGAACAAAAACTCACATCCGTTTTACTCCGAATATCTAACCAAGACGCTGAAGGATATGTCGTAGTCAATCTCATAACGAGCAGTGGGATTACATCTTGATTTCTAAACAAAAAATAAATAATAATAAAATTAATAAAGTTTATGAAAGTTTTGACAAAAGAAAGAAATAAAGACATTTTTTTAGCATTATATAGGCCTATATAATTATATCAACTATATAGTTAAATGGCGCTAAGCCTATAAACTTACCTTTGGCTGTGGAACCTTTACATTCCCGGTGGGCCGGTAAGCTCCAACAAGTCGATCTGAGTAAGGTTCATCGATTCCCCTGATTGGTTCACCGAGCCGGCGGGCCAGCTCGGATTTTGCCATCACATTCATCAGAGACATAAATAACAGAGATTAGCAACTGATCGAAATCTCGCGAAATCTCGCGGTCCCTATTGTAAAGTATTCTCAGTTTAAATCAGTATATCTTTCTAATAAACAATTATATCGAAATATAAACAGCCAAATCCTATTACCAAAACATTCAAAATATTATATTTTCATGAGTTTATGTCTTATAAACAATATTAAAAGAGGAGTTTTAGTAGGCAGTTAGCTACCCGTCGTCCGAGATTTCGAGATTTCGCCGATGTTTTATAGCTGGCCAATATATTTTCTATATATTTATCTATATTTTTCAATTTTTTGTTTCAAAAACGTCTAAAACCTATGCACATTTTTCATAAAAACAATATACTTTTGGTTTAAGATCAATATCTCAGTTTACTAATATGTAGTTCTCAAAGTAAGGTTGGTCCCGTAACATTTTTCAACAACAAAACACGCTAATGGCGGAGTTGCCAATCTCTGTTATTTATGTCTCTGCATTCATGCAGCTTGCAGAGCTCGGAGAGGAGGCTTTGGGCAGGGGAAGAGTACAGCTTGAAGCGTCACTGTTGGAGCCAGCCGTGTATTTTGAGAGAATGTTGGCAGGAACTGGCGACGATTCTCCCAAAATGTCACCCACAGTATCATCAAAAAAGATCTCGAGGGTCAGGTTGCACACTGAAGCGGTGTTCACAGGGCCAAAGCCTGGAACAATCGCCGGTAAGACAGTGTTTTTCCTAAACCGGCTAAAGAACCGGTTTAGGAACTGTCTTACTCCCCTCGTCTTTTTTCCCTCGTCTTCCAGGGGAGCGGCATAAACTCGAATGTGATTTTTCGACAAACAGGACAAACAAGGACCCATTTTATCTATTTTCTTATGACGTCATAAACAACTGTTGTCATCACTATGGGATATGTAAAATTGGAATCTTCCTCGGTTGTTTTCCGGAATAACAAGCACTCCAACTATATCGTATGATCGTTTCGATTAAACGAATGGCTTTAAGGTAGACACAGTGTTTTAGAAATTTGTGTCAAACTAAACTTTTTTTTTTAAATTTGAACAGTTAAAATAACTTATTAACTTACTTAGAATTCCAAAATATTTATACCATTGCACGTTTATTTTTAATATATTCGATCAGTGCTTACTATCTATTCAAGATATGTTACTAAAGTCAGATACTCTTTACACAATTACGCTTAAAAATATAGTTCCATTTATGATCAGCAGATACAATTGATGTATAATATAGAATATCGATGTATAAATGTAATATGTGAAAGAAAATAAAATTAACGTAAAATTATTTTTAAAAAATCACCTTTCCCCAAGAAATGTAAATGTGAAGTATTCATTTTCCTAAGCTAGCTGCCTCCTCAGTCTTTTTCATGATCATATAGGTCATTCTTCGATAGACAATTTTTTCACTAATGAATATTGCTTAAATTATTACAATAATTATGTTACTTTCATGATTATTGTTCGTAAGGTATCACACAATCTCTTTTAATTGTTTATTGCGCATGAGTGTGTGTTTTTCTTTTCTTTTCTTTTAATGACGGAATGGTTATGCAACACCTGCACATGATCGCACTCGTGTAGACTCTGTTTAAGCACAGATATGTGTACTGTTTGCTGGCGACGCAAGACTGGTGGTAGTATTTGCTAAGGACATGAAGAACTATATACGCCAGTTTCTTAACAAGTTCAGTTATTTTAACTTAGAGATCGGCTGAGCGCAGTGAAAATTCGAAGTAATTTGAAAGTCGAATATCTTGGATACGGGATAACTATATCTATTCTTGTTCTACAATGAGTTTCAGCTCACATGGTATAAAAATTCAACAGCCAAATTTTAATACAATAAAACATGTTCTCGGAATTTATTAAATCATGCCCCAAAATACATCATGTTAGGTTATAATTTAAGAAAATGTTTTGATATTCTTTAAATTAAATTGATTTTTTACAGAAAATATAAAAAAAATAATAAATTTATTCTTCACACGACCTTCCAAAAAATTCACAAAAATGCATATTTTTGGAAATTTCTAAAAAATTATCAAGTTTACAAACTATTTTTATTAAACATTTATCAAAAGTTATATATTTTGTTCGCAAAAAACGATAGTTTTACTTTATCGAAATTAACCAGCTAGTATTTGCCTGGTGGTCTCTTGAACATTTATACCCCCATATATAATTTTAAAAGTTGTTTTTAGAAAACATGAACAAAATTAGAATATAATAATAAGAAACGAGTGTAGTAACACCCCAACACCCCCATCTTTTCTGTCAAGTAATTTTCCCCAAGTCTTTGGACATCTTCATGGTTTTTCTCTCCTTTTGAAAAATATGAGCTATATATCTATATATTTATACTGAAGCCACTGATTTGAGAAAAACTATAACTGGATATTTATTACGCCGTGAAAAATAAGAACCGGACACGAAAGACACTGAAGTTACCTTAAACATTATGAAACAATGTAGGCTAAACAAATTATTGATGCTTTTGATTTTTCTTTAATAATTTTTGAGAGTTGATCTTATGCAGTAAAACGAATTAAAGCGAAACAGAGTTTGGACCCAAGCACAAATCATCACCGCTGACAAGACGATAATCGATAAATTCGATTTAATGTATTCAGAAGCATTGATTTTCAAGGAAAGTTACTTATAAATACCTTGAAAATAGTCAGATTTTAAATGGTACGAGCAATTTAGATATTTTTTGCAGTCGTATGTATTCCTACACCATATTTCAATAAGAGTGGTTCGCTGTCATTGATTACCAAAGCGCCATATTTACAGCGGTAGCGTAGACTATCGGTCAATCTAAAGATAGAACCAGTACTGGCGTAGACTAGACATAATTTGTTTGTCGAAAAATTGCTTGGATATTTTTTTTTCCAGAAATATTTAAATCACTGATACATCATGCATCGTTGAGTTTGAGGCGTTAATTCTATCTTTTGATATCACAAAACATGATTCATATGGGGTTTTCCGTCTAAAGATTGGAATTCTTGTAGGAAAAGGCTGAGAATTCATATTAGAAAAAAAAATGTGCGTAATTATTCAAATACAGCTAAAAAAAAATATTTGCCATGCAAAATTACATCTTGTTAATTTTAAAATAAATATTAATCAATAAAATCAACTCCCGTCAGTACTTCAGTACTTTGATTTAAATATGTACCTCTGTTGAAGATATGAGTTAGATGCATAAATCAAATGCAACATCAATGCAAGAACATATTGGAAAGTAGCATCGGGGGGGGGGGGGGGTACCTTTTGTACCTTTTTATTGGAGTGGGGTGGGGGTGGGAGTGTGAGTACGTAAAAATCATAGAGAATTTAATAAAATTAACTGTAAAATAGAAGTTTCAGGTACTTCACTAACCCCCCTCCCCACCTCCCACCCCAAGAATTCTATCCCAATTTAAGCTGTTCATGTGAATATTTTACGGCGATTTTAGAAATTTATTGAATATCTATTCTTTTACTCGTACATACATACATATATGTAAACTTAATGGAAACAAAAAAATTAGCGCATTACTAATGAAATCGTGTATTCGGAATTCACAAAATAAATAGTTTACACATACGTACAGTAGTTGAATATTTTCTACCTCAGGCACGTAGCATCGTTATAAAAGTGTGTGTGTTGGGGTGGAGGTGGGGGGGGGGGGGGGGGCAACTTAACCAAAATCTTGACAGCCAAAAAAAACCCCAATTATTCGCGGGATCTTCAAAATTCTTATCCCGGGGGGGGGGGGGGGGGGGGGGGGAGGGGGTAAGCAATTTAAAAAGTTCAGAGGGATAAGAAGTTGGTTGGTCACGTGATCAAATCCTGTGAAGCCAGTAGATTTGATCACGTACCAACCAACTTCATATCCCGCTGAACTTTTTAAAATTGCTGTTTATTACTTATATTTACGTTTGAGAGAGACAACTTGAATCGCTCAGAACTGTTAAAATTACCGAGATTTTATGTTAACAATAATCCAAGCGACAAGCGATAAGCGCGTGTGGTTATCATTGTGACGTCACGGAAACGTTCACACAGAATTGAACGTTTTCGCTATTCTATTGGTTCATATAAGGAAGCATATTTGCAAGTGTAAATATCTATACTTCTACCTTTTTATCCATTTTATTTAACTCATAAAAATTTATTCGTATATCTATGGCACGACAAATTCACAAAAATGAGCTAAACATATAGTTTCACATTTGATAAATTAGGTTTATCGACTGTTGACTATAGTTTACGAACCGCAAGCTATAGTTAACGATTCGTTAACTATAGTTTCCATCTGTAAAACTATATTTAACGGTTGTAAACTGTAGTTTACGAAAGATAATCTAATTTTATCTGTGTGCAAATAACGTTAACAAAAGATTTTGCTGATAAATATAGATTCACAATGCCGTAAACTATAATTTACATTCGTTAACTATAGGCCTAGTTAAAAGTTGTTAGTCATAGTTTCACAATCGTGAAACTATATTTATCAGATAAATTATCTTTTGCAATCGCAAATGGTTGTATTCAGTGTTAATTATAGTTTTTCACTTCTAAAATATAGTTGATCGCGTTAACTATGGTTTACAGATTAACGGCGTTAAATAAAGTTTCACAGATGATAAATTTGGTTTATCGACTGTTAACTATTGTTTACGAACGCTAAACTATAGTTAACAATAGTTTATTGTTAATTATAGTTTACGAACCGTAAACTATAGTTAACGATTCGTTAACTATAATTAACGATCCGTTAACTATAGTTTTCATCTGCAAAACCATATTTAACGGTTGTAAACTATAGTTTACGAAAGATAATCTAAGTTTATCTGTCTGCAAATAACGTTAACAACAGATTTTGCTGCTAAATATAGATTCACATCTGTAAACTACAATTTACATTCGTTAACTATAGTTAAAAGTTGTTAATCATAGTTTCACAATCGTGAAACTATATTTATGTTAGGCCTTCTTTTTTTTGGAGCGGGGCCGGGGGTGTAATTTAAATATATATATATAAATTGAAGTAATTTGAATTTTCCAGCCCCCCCTACCCAGCCCACTCTCGATCCGAGAATTAGGAGCGATAAAAAAAACCCAAACAAACCAACTCATGGGTGGGTTCGTTTTCATCCGATTTTTTTCAAGCGTCGAATAAGCGTCGATTATTTTTAAAAGAATCACGACAACCTGTCTGTCCTGCCTCCTTGTAGGTACATGTAAGCATCATGATTGATTTTATTGCTTCAATACGAATGACACCACCAAATCTTTTGCCAGGATATCATTCACGTAATACACCATTTACTGCACGGGAAAAACAAGAAATATAACAGGCTATTAATCAAAATTTTTTAGCTCACCAGTGCCACCAGTCTAAAACATATACAATATGTTTTACGGTGCGACCGTTGGGGCGAGCGCAGCATAAATTGAATTGTATATATACATGGGTACATTATAGTAAATTAAAGCGTGGTTTCCCAAATGGATGCATCAACGTGAATAAAAATATTTTAGGCTCCATTTACATGTATAAACAATTATGTTTTACAGTGTAAATCTGGAGGGTGAAGCCATTAACAACGATCATAATTTTACTATCACATTCATTAGAAACGTGCACTGTTGGATCCACCTATCTATTCATTCATTACACTAAAGGTCGCGTGCTTAGTCTAGACTTTGTGACATCACATTGGTAGAGCAGACATCACTCGACAGTTTCCGTCAAAGTGGCATTCCTCCAAACAATTTATCAAGAAAATAATGTAAAACAAATAGTTGCAAACCATTTTTTAGAATCAGCAGAATGTTTATTCATCTTTTAAATGCATGACATTTTAAAAATTCATTTTACCTGTTCTCGTGAGATCATGACATTGGTAGCCATTTGCAATTTACATAGAATTGTGGGTACAAATCTGACGACAGAATTTTCAGTATGTCAAAGGTAGCAGTAGTCCAAATTTTCTCTTCCCCCAGGCGTTGTCGTTAGAGTTCGCTACATGAGCGGTGCTTTGTGCCACCTCGCTGCGCTCGCTATTTAGGAGTCTCGGGGGAGAATGTTTAAAAAATACGATTTCGTTTAATTTTTTTCCAATGAAAGGTCAACTTATGAGTAACCAAATATAAAGTAAATTGACCGAATAGTTTATCTCTGTATATCATATACCTATAGTCTGTCCCAAGATATTTATGCAGACCTTTGGCTGATTTTGAATAAAAATATACATACCTGTGAAAGAAGTGCAATTGAAAGCGATGAAAGGGAAAATTTCTTATGGAGATTTATAATGGGGAATTTTACATTTTTTCTCCATTCACTCTGAATACCTCACGCAATATTTCAACGTTATCATCCGGGTCTGCTTCAATACAAAATCCCCGTAGTCATTACATTTTTTAGCCGTGTATTGAAACATGATCAGCTACAGGGGGCATTTCAATGGAGAAATCTTGGAAATTTTTCGTACTTTTGAATAAACATCGTTTGAATCCTGAGGTATTTATAAATATCGAGTAATTGAGCAAAATGTGAATCAAGGATATTTTGGGACAGAGTATAGGTGTATCAGCCCTGGTACAAGTGTTTTTGGCTCGGTAAGACAGCAACCGGAAGCTAGGGCTGTATCACCCTCAGGGCGATATTTCTCTGTCTCAGCCCGTCGTCAAGGGGCTGTATTTCCCTCAAATTTAAAATCGGTAATTCTCTAATACCTCGGCTTTTATTAAAACTATAAGTTTGTGAAATAACTATAGAATAACAAATAAATAATATAAATCATCACCTTACACGTCGGAATATTTTTATTTATTGCTGAAAATTGAAAACAACAATACATAAATAGCACCAAACAGTGATATGTATCTAAGTAAGGGGAGGTAACCTACACAACGGTTGTGTATTTAGAACAATAGCACGCTTTATTTAATATCAACATTTAAATTACGGAGGATATAGAGAAGAATGTAACACAAGACTAAAACGTAGAAAACCAGAGTTTAGATGGTAAAAATTTAATGGTTAAAGGAATTGACACGATTTTGAATGTTCTCAAACAACTCGGTAACAGTGTGGATTTTTATGAATGGAATCTGACAGGAAACTTACGAAATCCTAGTGAAAGAATTTGACTCATTACGAAGTTGAATAGAATAGAAGTTTCACTCTCGATAATTTTGAATTCTAAAAGATAAGAAAGCTTTCTTTGTCTGCGATGCAGATTTTGTTGATGACAAACAAATGAGTGTTATCAGACTTTGAATTTAACGTAGTGACTCGGATTACACCAGAGGTTATCCAAGTTTAAAAACGAGGGAAATCGAATGCAATCAGTGAATAGTTTTGATGACTATTAACCATGGGCTGATAGCACAGAAACTATTTCACTGTTAGATAGAATAGCATGTTTATATAATTTTACATAGGAAATATTCATAGAGGTATAATAAAACATTTTATTTTTTCTACATGGGACTAAAAGTGGATCAGGAATTTTTAAAATGCAATGATTGGTTATCATAATTCCTGTCGTCCAATGAAATATTCAGGCTATAGCTTCAAACTAAAAGGTCATTACGTTTTCTTTGCTTGCATTGATAACACTCAATTTGATATGTCTGTATCAATTCGTAACTGAATCATATAATAAAACAATTATTGCTGGTTTTTTCTTTCAATACAATGATCGTATTGACTTAAAAAAAACAGGAATAATTGTATAATAGTAACAGTAGGTATTTTGTGTAAAGGTATAGTCCTGCTTCCTTTACATGAGCATTATGCACATAATAATTTAGCTCACCTGAGCTAAAAGATCAAGTTATTCTTGAAAGCTTTTCTGATCACTTTTTGTTTGGCGTCTGTCTGTCTGTCTGTGTCCGTCTGTCTGTAAACTTTTAACATTTTTGACTTCTTCTCCAGAACCACTGAGTCGATTTTAACCAAACTTTGCACAAAGCATCCTTAGGTGAAGGGGATTCAAGTTTATCAAAGTGAAGGGCCATGCCCTCTTTCAAAGGGAGATATTTAAGATTGATTGAAAATTTGATGGCATCTTTCAAAAATCTTTAAAACTAATTGGCCAGAAAAGCTATAACTTGTGTGGAAGCATCCTCAGGTTGGGTAGATTCAGGTTTGTTCAAATCATGATCCCCAGGGGTATGGTGGGGCCACAATGGAATGTTGAATTTTTACATATTAGGAACATATAGAGAAACAATCTTTAAAAATCTTTTTCTCAAAAACCAATCGGCCAGAAAAGCTGTAACTTGTGTGGAAGCATCTTCAGGTAGAGTAGATTCAAGTTTGTTTAAATCATGATCCCCCGGGGTATGGGTGGGGCCACAGTGGGAAGGGGCAATTATTACATAGGAATATATAGAGAGAAATCTTTAAAATTCTTCTTCTCAAAAACCAATTGGCCAGAAAAGCTGTAACTTGTGTGGAAGCATCCTCAGGTAGGGTAGATTCAGGTTTCTTCAAGTCATGATCCCAGGAGGTAAGATGGGGCCACAATGTGGGAAGGGGAAATTTTTACATAGGAAAAAAATTAAATTATTCTTGTAAACTGAAATGTTATAATACATCATTACATGGTTTTACTAAAATGCGAGAATCTTGTCATTTTATTGATTCTAAATTGCTTAGAACCTGGACAATTTTTGGGCCCCACCAGGGGCTCAAAAGTTGATGTAGGTTTATAGATATTTGTTTAAGATCTTCTTGAGAACTGCAATACTCATTATGTTTTATGACCTTGAAATCGTCCTGTTCAAAAGTTGCTTAATGTTCAACATAATAATATCTGAAGAAAAATTTGAAAATCTTTTTTATATCTTTATTCTACTACATTGTCCAGATATTTTGTATGACTCCATAAATCTGATTTCATTATGGCTATTGTTGCTCAGCTGAGCGATGTGGCCTATGGGCCTCTTGTTTTTTACATATTTTACTTTGTTATTTAATTTTCAAAAATGCTTCATGATCTTAAAAAAAAAATCTTAAGATTTATCCTTTGAAATGCTTCTCTATCTTGTCACGTTAAAGAATCCGGCTAAAAGTATATGCATGTAGTCTAATGTTGTCATTTTCTACAGATTAAAAGCACAGAAACAGGCACTCCACATCTTAATTTTGTAAAATAAAAAATATAAATATACATGTATATATATATTCCCTTTACTACAAAATCAGCAATTTTAGGCATGCAACTCTATGCCATGCAACTTGTGATCGTGTTGTCTAAACCCTGAAATGGTGAAAAACTTCTGGCCACAGAGAGTTGAGAAATATGGAAATGTTATAAAAAGCAAGAATGCATCTATTATTCAATATGACCTGATTTTATTAAGACATAATAGATGTGAGTGCCCTATGTCTGTAAAAGAGCACAATACAGCAAGAATCTCTATAATCACCAGAAAGTGCCTCCCAGATGAGATCCATGCCTTGTTGATTTTGTAGAATATGGAGGGTATAATTTATTTTTTTTTCTAAGATGGGGAGTGCTTATGGTTAAAAGAGGAGACATGTCAAAGAATAATGATAAACCATATTGGACTCTTTTTCCTTATATATAGATCTTCATTGATTTTCAGTGAAATGGATGTGTATTTTAAAAAAAATTAAAAACTTTAATTATATTAAATTACCTAAAACCCATATAACGGTATATATAATTTGTTGCTATCATATCTACTTTTAAATTATACCACAATTAAATTAAGGTTGGTAGTAAAGTCGCTTTTTTCATTCCAAATTTTGTGAAACCTGCATCCCCAATGAAGAAATCTAAACCATTGCTTCATTGTTCAATATTTGAATTTATTCCAGATAACTACCTGTAGCTTTTTATACAAGAAAAAAACCAGAATGAAAAGCGGTCATTATTAGGCCAGACAAAAATGGATGCAGACCTGGCTCTGGCATTAAAACTCCAAGAGGAGTTTGACAGAGCAGAGAATGTGGCCTGTGTTGAGAGTGGTCCCCCCTCCTCAACCTCCGGGGCTCCCCTGTCACTTGCCGATGAGAGCTGGGAGGTGATGGACCCTAACCCAGACATCAGGGCCCTGTTCCTACAGTACAATGACCGCTTCTTCTGGGGCAAGCTGGCAGGAATTGAGGTCAAATGGAGTCCTAGGATGACACTGTATGTTGATACATGAACAACATCGCCCAGTGAACTCTTTGGGTTTTAACTTGGCTAGGTTTAAAATTTAACCTACCAATCTCCTACATCTTGTTTCATTGTAAAGATGAAAGATCGATCATTATAAGTTCTTACTGAAATCGACCTTAAGTTGTAAATGAATTGATAGACAACAACTTTAAAATGTTGATAGAATGATAAAAATTAAACAGAATGGAAAATTATATATACTAGTATATGTAATTGCAAGTAATTCTATTTTATCTTTGTCAAATATAGTTATAAAGATGACAGTCAATATGATCGATAACAATTGAACTATTGATGTGACTGATTTGTAGATGTGCGGGGCTGTGTGTGTATGAGGGGCGGGGAGGGCTGTGCTCAGTACGACTTAGTTTACCACTGTTAAAGCTGAGACCACGGAGAGACCTGGTACAAACACTGCTGGTAAGACTAAGAGACGCTACAAGAGGCTCAAATTAAATCTTATCTCTAGTTCAACTCAGTGATGATTGGCAAATCATGGCTAGTCTCACTTACACTTACTGACTTTAGGCCAACTCAATAAACTTTTATCATTCTCATGATTATTTTATGCTCTATTCCATTGGCTCCTTTGCACTTTTGTAAAGGAGATACATGTATATCCAATTGCATAAATGCTAACACATGCTCTTATCAGTAGCATGTTTTTAGGGTCTTCCGTTTCAACGGAAGACCCTATTGTTTTCGTTAGGTTTATTTTTCTCTATTTTTCACTATTATTATCTTTTTTTTCTTAAGATTTTTCTTTAAACTCAAATATCTCAGAAATGGTACAATATATTTTTTTGAAATTTTTATAGATAATAAAGAATATCAAGATCTTTTATCACGTACATTTTTGTTGATGAAGTCACTTCCGGTCGGCCGATATATTCGTTTATCTTTTTTTAAAAAGTGATTTTGTCCTCCCTTTTTCTCAAAAACGATTAAGGATAGAAAATTGAACATTTCAGGAATGATAGATTTTTGAATTCTTAGGTGCCATCAGGTACAAACATGATCGTCCGTCACTTCCGGTCCGCGCAAACGGCATTTTCGAAAAATTGCGTTTTAAAAATTTTTCAAATTTAAAGATTTGAAAGTTTTTTTTATCAAAATATAATTTAAACGTATCCAATTTTAATATAAACGGGTCGTCTGTCACTTCCGGTCCTCACCGGAAGTGATTCTAAAATTTCGATTTTTGGAATTTGAAAACACATTCATTTTGTAGACATTTTTGCGCTAAATACAAAACTGAAAACCGTTTTAAAATCGGACTATGCATTGCAGAGATATTGCAGTTTAAAAATGACCTTTTCCGGAAATCTTAATTTTGCAATGCAGGTCTAAAAATCAGCCTAAATGAAAATTAATATACCAACTCGTACTAAATCTGATTCGGAAAATTGTTAATTCGTACCTTATAATTAGATCGTCCTTTACATTTCCGGTTTTCGTTAAGTTGTATATAAAATCATTCGGGCTTTTAGTTAAGGCGATTCATTAGATTTTTGGATTATAATAAAATCATTGTATTTGAAATGCTTTTACCTAATTAGGTGGATCTATTGAATTTAAGATTTAAAATGATGTCAACATATTAATTTAACTCTGTCATTAATTCATAATCAAACGGAAGACCCATTCGTTGCTCGCAACGAGATCGTGTCTAGTCTTATTATAATGTTTGCTTATATAGTTTTAAAAAAGGAAGTGTTTTACATTGAAAATAACAAATAATTCTGAAACAGAGACAAGTTGAATTAGTTGGTCAATGGTAATGAGTACCGGTATGTTAGACTGGTCAAGTGTTTCCAATGATGATGAATGTTCAGTATGACAACAGTTTTATATATTATTAAGCATAAGATATTGTGAAGGAAGTTTTAGAGCTGTAGTAATTAGCTTGTTTCTTTTCAGCATGAAATGATCCATGCATATCTTTTTGTCACAGACAATAATAAAGTAAGTAAATCTGGCATCCACCTACTCAGTCATATCTATAATGCTCCTTTACCTAGCATTCTTACTCTATTGAAGTTATTTCAGTTTATATTGTTACAATAACTTGGCATTTTCTTTTACCAGGATCATGATGGACATGGGCCAGAATTTCATAAACACATGTACCGCATAAACAAAGAGGCAGGAGTCAATATAACTGTAGGTTCATGGGTGTCCTTTCTCTATTACACTGTACAGTAAAACACGCTTATAACGAAGTGCCAGGTACGACCGATTTTACTTCGTTATAAGTGTAATTCGTTATATCCGTCAAGTTTACAACATGTAATAAAGTCACCGGGAATGAAAATCACTGCGCTGTAAGCATCAATTCATTATAAGCGTGTTCGTTATAACCGTGTATTACTGTACACTTATTTGTGTGACATTTTAATGAAATATTCATTTTACTCGATAATTCCTTTTACATTTTAGTCCATCTACTTCAGGTATATCACACATTCCATGATGAAGTAGCTGAATACAGACAGCACTGGTGGAGATGCAATGGACCATGTCAGAGTCGGAAGCCATACTTTGGTTTTGTGAAGCGAGCCATGAATCGAGCCCCAGGACCCCGCGACCCCTGGTTTAGGGATCACCTAAACTCTTGTAATGGAACCTTCATCAAGGTAAAGGAACCTGAGAACTATGGGAAGAAAAAGAAAAAAGGGGAAGGGAAATCAGAAGATACAAGTTCTAAAGCAGGTACACATCCTTTCATTATCCTACAAATTCATTGAGATAATATTTCTTTGTGAGGAATGAAGTATTTTTTAGTTTTATTCTTGCTCAATATGACTGATTGTACCAGATTTTTATTTCCTTACTTGAAATCTTTACTACTTTCTATTTTAGTAATGACTTTACAAGATATATTACAGTGCATGTTTTTCTTTACAGTTGAAAAAAAAAGTCCAAATAAGGACATTAGAACATTCTTTGGAAAAGGACATGTGCTTTCAAGTAGATCCCCAACGAAAGCCAGCCCACAAAAGGAGGTGGCAAAAAAGCCCGACGTTAAAGGCCTACCCAAATTTTATGACACAGACTCAGATGATGAACTAGATCTACCAGCAATTCATCCACAAAAGAATCTTGCAAAAACAAAGAACAGTGATTCTGATACAAGTTTCAATGAGAAAGATCTTCCAGAGGCCATCTTGAAAGATTTACTTTCAGATTCTGAGGATGAACTGCTGTGTGATGCTCTAGATTCACAAGAAAAGCTTTTTTCACCAAGCCCTTCAAAGACCACAAATAACGATTTTAGTAAGTCTGTAGAAAGTAAAATTGTCATAGAAGTTTCCAAAACATCTGATTTGTCTGATAAAGCGTCTTGTTCCAAGCCATCCACTTCTAAACAAACTGAAACACCAAACAACGATGTTCAAAACAAACTCCGAGAGATATGGGGCAAAAAGTACGAAAACCAGTCAAAAAATAAGACCTCTATCAAGAGGTCTTTGTCAAAGCCTCAGCCAGCAACGAAAAGAATAAGAACAGATGAAACAATCGATTTAAAAAGCAATATCAGTACTGTGTATCCGAAAAATACCTTAACAAAAGATGAAAAGTTGCTCAAGCATTCTTCTACTGAAACAAATTCTGGTGCTTCTGTGACAAATGAAATGACAAGAGAAAATCCTGTGATGTCTTCGTTCAATGTTATTGAAACCGATGTTTGTAAATGTCCGGTGTGTAGCAAGGATATTTTATCCACCCATATTAATCAGCATTTAGACGCTTGTCTTGGTATTGCATGAAATTGTAAGACAACTTGATCTGTGGCAATATTTGTACATAACAGGAGAGAGCTTTTGCTTGTGATATTAACAGATTGTCTTCCAAACCCTCTGTGTTCAAGTTATTTAGTGTTAACTGTTTTTCAGGATTGCATGTCCATTAGGTACAAATGGTACTTGCCTGTTATACTTTTCAAATGTTTTTTTACAGGTTATTTGTTTAATGAAATGGATTTTCAATCTCATTAGGTTGTTTGTGGTTTGTTTTTGGTTAAAATGTTTAGAGCAGGTTTCATTCCCAGGCATCTATGGACTATACTAGAATCTGAACTAAACTTCCAGAGATGATGTAACTGGGGATTCATGATACGTCTGCAATGAATGCTGTTTTAGACCTATAGTTCATAATGAATTACGAGGTTAAAGTTTTGTAAATTTAGCAGTTAGAACCATTTTAACAAGACCTTGGACTTTTGGTATGATGTAACTATCTTTTTCTTGGGTCAAAACAAGTTAAAAATGATGCTAGTTTCAAGTGAAATATACACAGATTGCTTAGACTTAGCTCAAAAGCCTGACAAATCTTGTTGATTTCAAAGAGCCATGGCGGAGTGGCCAGCAATGAAATAGACAGGCCTACGTCACATTGCTGTTTGACACAACTACCCAAAGTCTAAGCTCCTGTTAAAATGGTTCTATACTTCTACATGTACAGTAAGTAACTATGAACCCGGCCTACACTAAACTCACAGGGAGAATACATCAAGGAATGCTTATATGGATCTACAGATGCTTAATATGGACTTACTACAAGCAAATTTGCATTGATGATGCATCTGGGATTGAATGATGGCGCAGTATGTGACCTATATTTTCCAGATAAATAAAAGGGAGCAGGTTTCATTCTTCAGAATATATAGCCCGAACCAAACATTACAGGGATGATGCTGCTTATGGGGCAAAAAGTACGAAAACCAGTCGAAAAATAAGACCTCTATCAAGAGGTCTTTGTCAAAGCCCAGCCAGCAACAAAAAGAATAAAAACAGATGAAACAATTGATTTAACAAGCAATATCAGTACTGTGTATCCGAAAAATACCTTAACAAAAGATGAAAAGTTGCTCAAGCATTCTTCTACTGAAACAAATTCTGGTGCTTCTGTGACAAATAAAGTGACAAGAGAAAATCCTGTGATGTCTTCGTTCAATGTTATTGAAACCGATGTTTGTAAATGTCCGGTGTGTAGCAAGGATATTTTATCCACCCATATTAATCAGCATTTAGACGCTTGTCTTGGTATCACATGAAATTGTAAGACAACTTGATCTGTGGCATTATTTGTACATAACTGGAGAGAGCTTTTGCTTGTGATATTAACAGATTGTCTTCCAAACCCTCTGTGTTCAAGTTATTTAGTGTTAACTGTTTTTCAGGATTGCATGTCCATTAGGTACAAATGGTACTTGCCTGTTATACTTTTCAAAGTTTTTTACAGGTTATTTGTTTAATGAAATGGATTTTCAATCTCATTAGGTTGTTTGTGGTTTGTTTTTGGTTAAAATGTTTAGTGCAGGTTTCATTCCCAGGCATCTATGGACTATACTAGAATCTGAACTAAACTTCCAGAGATGATGTAACTGGGGATTCATGATACGTCTGCAATGAATGCTGTTTTAGACCTATAGTTTATAATGAATTACAAGGTTAAAGTTTTGTAGATTTAGCAGTTAGAACCATTTTAACAAGACCCTGGACTTTTGGTAGGGTGTAACTATGTTTTTCTTGGGTCAAAACAAGTTAAAAATGACGCTAGTTTCAAGTGAAATATACGCAGATTGCTTAGACTTAGCTCAAAAGCCCGACAAATCTTGTTGATTTCAAAGAGCCATGGCGGAGTGGCCAGCAATGAAATAGACAGGCCTACATCACATTGCTGTTTGACACAACTACCCAAAGTCCAAGCTCCTGTTAAAATGGTTCTATACTTCTACATGTACAGTAAGTAACTATGAACCCGGCCTACACTAAACTCACAGGGAGAATACATCAAGGAATGCTTATATGGATCTACAGATGCTTAATATGGACTTACTACAAGCAAATTTGCATTGATGATGCATCTGGGATTGAATGATGGCGCAGTATGTGACCTATATTTTCCAGATAAATAAAAGGGAGCAGGTTTCATTCTTCAGAATATATAGTCCGAACCAAACAGTACAGGGATGATGCTGCTTGTCATAAAACTTATGTACCAAATTTCTAGATACTGTATGTAACCCATAATTTTTTGACAGGGGAGGTGTTAACAATATGAGATTAGATACATTCCTAACTAACTTTATGCCCTGCAAGTATGATGCAGGAAGGGATGGATGTACCAGCCAGACTTGAGATTGTGTACTTGCCCTTTCTTTTTCTTAACAGGAGTATGAAGATGAGTGATTAATGGAGGAAGTTTACACCCAAGTACTTTTAGTCATGTTTGATACATCTAGAATTGCAGAAATGCTGCTTAAGTTCTCAAAGCTCAAGTGACCTATAATTTACTGATGGGTGACCTTGTGTTTGTTTTTGAGCTGATTCAAGTTCAAATTGATATACAATCAATTAGGATTAATTGTAACAGTGATGCAGACATTGCTTATACTAACATTGAACAGGTACTAAAAAAACTTGATAAAACCATGGAATTCCACTCCTGTAAATTGTTTACCTTACACTTACTTGCATTGATTATCAGATAACGTGTTTAGGGGAGCATGCCATCTTCAGGCCATGAAATTAAAGGTGAAAGGGCATACCAGAAAATGCACAATTCTGCATTCCAAAATATTTGTAGTCATTAAAACTCAAGACAGATGGGTAATTAAAAGGAAAGCAATAATTCAACTTCTGAGAAAGAAAGGAAGAGACGAACCATTTATTGTCAACATCCTATAATAAAAGAAACAGTTGTGGTAAGCTCCAGACCCCTTAAAATTAGTAGTTTGTAAAATCACAAGGTAAATTTATAAAAATAGACACTGGACCCTCTAACAATCAAGGAACCCATTAATTAATTAGCTGGTAAAATGAATGATATATCTCTTCCCACACACCCCAACAGATTAACAAAAGAGCTAATTAAGGTAAATGTAGCCCCCCTCCCTCTCATTTTTAATATCCTTGTTGTTATATGTATGACTTTCCGTCACTGCATTTGTAAAGTTATATAAAAAGGAAGTGAATTGATCCATTGTTTACAAAATCTGACAGGATGTCACAACCAACTGTGACTTGAAGGATGACTTAATATCTCATAATCACATCCATCAACATTTATCAAAAGCAATAAAAAGCTCTAGCAGTCCTATTGTAGGACTTGTCTGCATACTTTTCCAGGTAAATTTCTTAGAACTTATTGTTTCTTAACATTAGATTGATATTTCTGATATAATACATCGATCTACACAATCTGGTATTACATGCAAGTATGGTTTGGTATCTTGGAGCAAATAAGTCATAACAGGTACCGATAACATGACTTTGAAATTTCCATCTTTCGTGTTCATGGATAAAAACTAATAAAAAAACAAAAATTAAATAAAGGCATTTGTTGAACACAAATGTTTCCAAGCATGAACAATTATGTTCCTGGACATAATATTTTTGTGATGAATTAATTATGATTAATTATGTCGGTCTATCCTAATTAAGTAGTTATATTATCTGCATACACACAAACAATAATATTTTTAATATGTAATATGTCATTATAAAAGTTTATTTGTGGTTGTTATGAAATAATAATAACATGATAACAACACAAACATTCTACATAAACAAATACAGGATTACAATATTATTATTCTCTCATATATCCTATAAATTGTGTATTTTGTCTTTACAAATTTGATGATTAAATAATAAAAAATTGTCACTTTATGTGCATCAATTCAGATATCTGAATTTCTTCTTGTACACAACACAAAAATCTGTGAAAAGTTTGCTTCACTTTTAAAGTCAACTTCTTCGGGTTTTTTTAAACATATCAAATTTGGTAATAAGGTCTTTTGACTGATCACAATTAAAAAAATCTTTCAGATTGAAACACAAGAGATACATCATCCAAATGCTGCTACTGATTTCACTATATTTCTTCCAGTTTCTTGACAAACAGCGTTATCTGTTTTGATATTTCTTTTAGTAGCTCTTCTTTTGATGCCTTTGGGTGGTCTTTGACATACTTGGCGATGGCCATTATGGTTTGATTGCGTAATGCATCCACATCTCTTTGGCCACTCAGTCTCTGGTACACTTCATAGCCAACTCTCATTGCTGCCATATTTTCTACCATTTTGGGGGCTTTGTCGTCATTTATCGCCCACATTAAAGTTCCTATCTGCTGCATCAACTCTGCGTTATTCAAACCCCACGATTCATCCATTGTAATGTTCCTTCTTTGGAATTTCGTAATCTACAAAGTGTTGATGAAAGATGGAAAATAAAACGGAAGTGAAATGAACGGAAGTAAACAAAAATACACAGCGCGCACCTAGCGGCGTAAATGCGCACGACATGATGTTGGATATAGACAAAAACTTGACATCTGAAGGCTGTTATGAGACGCCTTTGTAAGAAAAAAACACTCAAGAAATGGTGTAACACGAAAAAAGTGAAATACTTCCAGAACTAAAACAGGTAATCTAATCTTTTGTGTAGGTCATTTCCACTGGAAAAGTATCTTCAAAGGGACAATGAACTTTGTGTGATAATATATTATGACAGTTCATTAAATTGACAATGTGCTGATAAAAATATTTTAATTTAAATCGATTTGTTCCGTTGTAAGATTCTTGATGTATTTAATTTAAGATATTTTCAATACTGTACATGATTTTTTGTAAAGTTGTATGGTTTCTACAGTATTATTTCATTCAATGAACATAGATTTTCAATTTTCCTTGAAATCTTTTTATAATTATTAAGATTTCAACTTCTTACATATATTGTAAAATGAAATGTTATAATTGTGGCCTTTAATTCCAACCAAGAAGGTTCAAGATTTAAGATTGTATGGATAGATTTGTATGTATCTTAATTAAAAGAATGAAGTCAAGCTGTAAGCGTATTATATTTGATGTGTACAAATTTTGGCGGAAAAAAAAGTTTTTCAATAAGTTGGGATTTGAATTAGCGTATTCTTGAATGTTCCTATTCTTATATATATATATATATGCATGGCATTTAGCAATGTACATGATTTAGGGAAGCCGCATTCAGCCAAAATTATACCAAATGTAATATACCAAGTTACTAGTATAGAGCTAGGTCTTGACAATAGTAAATTTCTAGTTCTAGTCCAGTGTCCATGAGGCATGTCAACTGTTTTCTTGGTATGACGTACAGCTCCTTTATTATGGTTTTATGTGTGTAATTCAATACCATATATTGACTATTAGACTTTATAGAGTGGATGATGAAGTTCCATGGATTGTTAATCTAAGTAAAATATAGCTTGTCTTGGATATTTGGAAATTTATGAAGGAATCTCAGGACAGTCCCTCATAACTCTAATCAGGACTCTTATAATATTTGACAAAAACTTTGATCACTTATAGTTTTAAGTTTTAAAATTGAAGGCAGCAGGTACTTCAGCTTTTACCTTATGACAAAAAAGTTTACGACAAATTTCCAGAATAGACAAATAGACTCATCAGACTCATTCCAGAATAGACAAATAGACTCATCATCTGAATCAATGGTTGATTCATATTTTCTCCGTATAGAGGAATGAAGCGTAATCAAATGGGATTTCCGATTATGTATAGATTTGTGAAGATCTATCCAAATACTTAATGATTTCATTTTAATTAAGTCTAAGCCAAGCCATATCTCACTGAAATTAATGGACTGCATTATGTATTGTGGGTTTTTATATAACATTTCTGTTGATATATGATGTTTTGTACATGTACTACAATTCCGTCTCTAATTTGAGTTTGTCAATGTGGATTACATCAGTGGATGTAGATGTGTATTGCAGTTCTATACATGTATTTTGTTTGAATTTATAGATAATGCATTGCAGTTCATGGATTGTTTGACTTTGTAGATGTGTAGAACAGATCCATGGATTGTGTTATGGTAGATAAAGGTCCAGTTGCACACAAACCCCCTTCATCTAGTGGTTGCCAGAGTTCACCACTTCTAAGCCAAGGCAGTCCAACTAAACAGAACAGAAGTGCCATAAAGTACGGGGAACTCATCATACTAGGGTACGTTAAAATATTTCACGTACCGGTATACATGTACCTGTTGGCATTGTGATTAAGATTGTACATTTATTTATTTTTGTTTCTTTCTCTTTTTAAGACAGAAAAAACTTACAGTGAAGGAATTTTTTTAATTCTATTCCCATTTGCAATGATTTGATGCAAGGATTTTTGTCAATGTGGAAATAAATTTTGTTGATTTGTGATCACAAATTTGGAAAATAATATCAGTTCATCAAATATATTTTATGTTGAGATGTAAAATTTTAACAATATGCCATTGAATATCCAACACAAATGTTGAGAAAGGTTGAATGTTTATAGATGATGAAATCATCTTCATCAAAAGAATACAAAACCATATTTATAAGACATACATTTATCATTTTGTGATATTCACTAGTAACTTATTCAAAACAGTTAATATGAACTGTTTTCATTTGCAATTAATAGTTGATTACTACTACCGGTACATACACTTGATATTTAAGATATTGCTGAAATGTATCGAAAGTTTAATAAAATACTTGTACTGTACAATGATGTGTTTCAGTTCTAGTTTCACAATTGTTAAGTTGATTGCTTATTAAGAGGTATTGTTGTAGATATAATGGCCATCTTCCGAGTGGGGATAAAGGAAGGAAGAAAAGTAAATTTATCTTGGGCAAAAAGCCTTCCGGAAATGGGGTCAAACCATTCAGAAAACATGTTGTAAAAAATGCACAAGCTGCAAAGGTATACTCTCTCTCTCTCTCTCTCTCTCTCTCTCTCTCTCTCTCTCTCTCTCTGAAGGAAAGGGAATATAACCACTGTTGCTTAAAGTCCTTCTTTCTTTCCGCTGTGTTGGACTGATGAGTAGTGTGAGTTTTATCAAAAAGGCATTCGTCATTTTGTACATGCATTTTTTTAAATGTTCTGTGAGTTAAATGGACAGTCTGTTTACTTATAGACCAGCTGTGTTACATAATGAGCATGATAATGTATTATTTCGAGTTGAATAGAAAAAGCCTCAACATGAAATTTGATCACCCTGATTGTTGTTTTTTTTTATTAATCAGGGTGTGGATGCCATATCTTTGTATCGTGCTTGTTTGTGATATGAATCTTTAATTTAGCATCGTAGAATAAATCAATGATATACAATGAGACGCTCCAGAGCTTTTGTTTCCATGTAATTCTAGTTCTCAACGTGCTGAGCCTATACAATGAGGCAGTTAATGAGGTACATTTGTAGGTTTCTAAATGAACTTTCCAAGAGGGAACATCCTAAAATATATAAATTCTATTTAATTCTAAGCATGTCATTTCCTTTCCACTGTTACAAGTGTTTTATATTTACCAGCACAGGGAATGGTGAAGGGCTTTATAAAGGATGGCACTTCAGTGTGTATGAAGTGTGTCTCCTGTGTGATATTTATATAACAATGATGACATTGTGTTGCAGGCCCTACAAGACCCCCAGTCCCACTCTGTGACCTACACACTGTCTCGTCATCAGGCCGTAGTGGTCGAATATAAACAAGATGAAGACACAGACATGTTTCAGGTATGGGGGAACCCTGCAGGGAGTAAAAAACTTAGCCATTAATGCCCTTTCTTTATCAGTGCCATAGCAGCTGTAACGACCTGTTTCAGGTATGGGAGTCCAGGAAGTAAACAATACTCCTTGTTCAGTTCATGAGCAGCTGTAATAAATTAGTCCCAGACTTTGATTTGGTTCTTTTCATAATGTTACTCTAGGTGGCATTATACCATGTAACATCTTTACAGCATTGGGATGTTGAAAATTTGACCGCATGTCCGAAATTTTCTTCAAATTTCATGAAAATAAATATTGAATCTGATGGAAGATTATGATGTATAGTATTCCTGATTTAAATTAAATTGCTCAATCAAAGAATACCCAAAGCAATGTGGCATCCTTCATAGACACAGTTCTGCTCAAAAACAAAAAAAAGTATATATGAATTGCAATGTGATATAGAAATTGAGATCCTTTGGTCAGGAGTTCAGGATATCGACAAGGGATGACTCTTTTGTAAGTAATGTACATGTAGAAGATTGACTTAAATTCTTATTTTGTCGTTTTAGATTGGAAGGTCATCAGAGCCCCCCATTGATTTTGTTGTCATGGACACTATCCCAGGGAACCTGCGAAGCACGAATGAAGGAATAACACAGAGCACGATATCTCGGTTCGCCTGTCGGATACTGGTCGACAGAAATCCTCCCTACACTGCTAGGATTTATGCTGCAGGGTTTGACTCTGGAAAAAATATTTTTCTAGGGGTACAAAGACACTCTTTTTAATCTTATCATTGATGTGATTTTCAAAGTACATGTACATAAAGTCTACTTAAAAAGAAGATGAATACAAGATGACTTCCTCTAATCATGGTTAAAATTTCCTTTATCCTTGAAATAAGTTGATTTTACCCAATGTGAAATGCATCCAAAGTCATGATTTATATTTTTGGTATGTGCAATTTAAAGTTGCAAATTTGGATGTGGTTGAGTTTGACATAAATAAATCAAGGATGAAAATAATCCTATATAAATAATTACAATAACATGTTTTTAATATTTTTGGTAGATGTTCTTGTTCTGCCTTCGTATGAAACTCTGAAAGAGGGAAATGTTCAGTTTGATCAAATGTTGTGGACTTTGTTCTCGTTTTAAATTCTATTTAGTCCATTTGCTTCCCTAAACTATACTTACCTGTATATGAGTATTATTAAGATTTTTGGATTCAGTTATGAAATATGTCCACAGGAAAAGGCAGTAAAGTGGTATGTGGGAGAGGAGATAGATGGACTGACCACGAATGGGGTGTTTATTATGAAGCCTCAGGAAGGATTTTATCCTCCAGGGAAACCTGGAGTGTGGAGAGAGGTGTCTGTAGGGGGAGCCATATATCCCCTCCGGGAGTCCAGATCGGCACCCCTAAAAACTAACCAGGTACAAAGAAAACACTATGGAAATTTTTATTCATTTATTCATAGCCAGTTCAGTGAAGGTTATGATTACAAATCTGAGTTTCGTGTATGATTTTCATCAAACATCTAAAACAAACTGAATTTAATTGAAATTCTGGAATATACTGTAGTTTTTTAAATCTAATTAATTGTCCGAGTATGACCTCATAGCTAGAGATCAAATAGATAATGAGAATCAAAACGTTTATGAAAATCACTTAAAAGCAAGTTTGGAAACTTTGCGAGGAAAAAGATGAAAATTTAGAAATTCACTGTGGACTGATCATATTTTTCAATACATACATGTATATAATATTGTACATGTATGTATTACAACTACCGGTACATGTATGTAAAATTTCATGGCATATAATATCTACCAAATTTGATTTGTTGTACTCAAAGTGAGAGGTGATGTCAATATTAAAGTTTGAGATGTATACTTTAGATTAAAGATGAAGATAATGTGTTGCAAGATGGAACATTGATAGATTTGTGTGGTGCTACTTTGCTATGGAGGTCTGCATTAGGACTGATTTCTTCACCGGTAAGTTCAAGAATCTAACCATGCAACCATTAACTGTTAATCGGAGAATGTTATTACTAGTACTGTATTTGGGAAATGCAATTTATACACATCAACAGTAGTATGATTTACCAGTACGTGTATTTCACTTTCACATTAAGTTGTCTTGATTTAAATGATTACTGTTATATGAATGCAATTTGTTTTGCTCTGTTAAAGAGTGAACATGAATTTGAGCATCTGGTGGAAACCATTAATGCTGGTCGCCCCCAGTGCCCGGTGGGACTAAACACCCTAGTGCTACCCAAGAAAGGCACCCTGGGGCTGTCAGACAGGCAGCCATATGTTTACCTACAATGTGGCCACGTCCATGGACAGCATCAGTGGGGGCAAAAGGATGATAAGACGGCTCGCACCTGTCCACTGTGTCTGAAGGTCAATAGTTTGATTTTAAAATGCATGTTTTAGAATTTATGTTGTTAATAGAATTACTGTAAACGTATTATATTTAGTGCCAATTCATTTTTCAATAAGTTGGCATAAATTTAAATTAGCATTTTCTGAATTTACCTATTATTATACATATATACGCTTGGCATTTTGCGATGCACTTGATTTAGCATTAAGCTGCTTTCTGCCAAAACCCATAATGGAATACCCAGCTGAATGTAAATAATATGTGTACAGTATTAATTTGTGATGATAAGAGTTTGCTAATGAAATAGTCTGAACAAAGACAGCCCTTTAACAAATATCACATGGATAAAAATCATTATAGTGATGTTAAATACTGAACGATTTGCAGGAATGAGAAAATATTTTTATTTTTCAATTCTATTTTGTAGGATGGAACGTTCATCAAATTAAAGATGGGATGTGAGCTTAGTTTCTACGCAGACTCAGATCCTCCCACCCACTGCTTCAATCCCTGTGGACACATGGCCTCGGAGAAAACTGTCAGGTACGGTGTAACTGTCCAGATTTGCCTCTTGTTTAAAAGAACCATTCTTCAGCAAAGTAAATGTTTCTGTTGGTTTTTGAGCACAGTTAACCTCTAATCAATAACTTGTCACAAAATTTGATGTTGCATAAGAAATTCTATGTCATATTGTGAAAGGAAAAAACTTTTCAGTGCTCTCTTCAGAAGTTCACCTGAGCTGAAAGCTTAAGTGAGCTTTTCTGATCACTTCTTGTCTGGGTCATTCTGTCCGTCTGTAAAGTTTTTACATTTTGACTTCTTATCCAGGCCAATTTCAATAAAACTTGGTACAAAGCATTATAAGGTAAGGAGGATTCAAGTTTATTAAAATGATGGGCCACACCCTCTTTCAAAAGGAGATAATTAGGAATTATTGAAAATTTGTTGGTATTTTAAAAAATCTCAAAACCCATTTGGCTAGAAAAGCTTGTGTGGCAGCATCCCCAGGTAGTGTAGATTCAGATTTGTTCAAATCATGATCCCACGGGTTAGAGTGGGGCTACAATGGGGGGTCAATTTTTTACAGAGGAATTTATAGAGAAAAATCTTTAAATATCTTCTTCTTAAAAACCAATTGGCCAGGAATGCTGTAACTTATGTGGAAGCATCCCAAGAAAGTGAAGATTTAAGTTTGTTCAAATCATGATCCCAGGGGGTCAAATTTTTACATAGGAATATACAGAGAAAAATCTTTTAAAATCTTCTTCTCAAAAACTAATGTGATGTGACTATTAAATCATCCTGTTACAAGGGGGTATATGTTTAACATAAGAATATATGTAGAAAAATTCAAAAACCCTTTTATACAAGCATCTACTCTACTACATTGTCCAGGTTTTTTGAATATGACTCCATAAAGCTGATTATATTATGGCTATTGTTGGTCAGGAGAGCGATGTGGCCCATGGGCCTCTTGTTTAGAGTAGAGAGGTATATACAATGTACTCTGAACTTTGCCCTTATTACAGGTACTGGTCTGACCTTCCTGTTCCACATGGTTGTCAAGGTTTCCAAGCCATCTGTCCATTTTGTGCCACACCTCTCTGTGCAGAGACTGGGTTTATAAAGCTGATCTTTCAAGACAACACAGACTGAAGATTTTGTGATAATTGATTAATTCTTATTTTTGCTAATCAAGGAGAGAAATATTAAATCACCCAGGAAGAGAAAGTCTCAACCAGAGAAAAAAAAAGAAGATAAAACCCAGTATTCATTTTATTTGTGTAAACATTGTACAATATACTTAGAAGTAGTAAACTTATTTTAGTTACCACATTATAGTAATGAATTATCAAAGCATACACTTGAATTTATAACATTTGCATTCTAAATATTATGTTCAGAGAGATGCCATAATTGTTGTTAAATGAAATCATGTAAATTTGGGGGCATTTTAAGTACAGTTTGTCTGCCAAAGGCAGGTCATTACTGCGGTCATTATTTTCTTTTCAACGTATGATTAATTTTTATGAGTTGAACAATTTAAAACATGCAGCATTTCGGGAACAACTACAGTCATTCCAATTCTTGCTGTTTGCCAGGGGAAATATTTCAACAGGTAGCTTTGTTTCTTGTTAAGTGAAAATGGGAGTAAAAAATACACCCCATCAATTGTCATTAGCAGAGGTTTATATTTTGGCCCCAGAAATTCTAGTTATGAAATGCTGTATAATGTTTTCTTTTTCTGCTTCTGTTTTGCTAGATTTAAAAATTGGAACAATTTGGGCCAGAACATGAACCTTTTGCAATGAATTAAACTTTATACATGCATTGATCAAGCCATACATTTTATAACATATCACAACTATTTACATGTTCATTTCGTGTGCTACCATTTACCTGGTCTTGTTATATGTACTAGGTGCTCCGATTTCGGGTCCTTGTGTCTCTTCCGATCCTAAATCTGGCTTTGATCGAGTGCTTTATTGAAAATGGGATGGACATCTGCTTATACTGTAGAACATCTTTACAAATTCTGTATTTATTGGGGCATTAGGCAATAAGTAAATGTATCTGTAGTATTGTATCCAATTTGTTTGCCTTTCACGTTTTAGTATTTCAGAATAGTTCATTCTTGTCACAAGCACTAATTTGGAGGTACTTATGAAGGACCATAAGTACATGTCACGCGGCATATTTCTTGTTAATACTTGTATGTAGAATTCTAATGTGGTGTTTGTAGATGAGAGGAATGTACATGTACTGTACTTGTAGGTTTAGGTACAGTACGTAGTACAGTTTTCATCCTTTGTTATTAAACATAAAATGAATCGGCCATATTTACCAGACCATATACATGTATGGTGCACTTTATACCTCATTGTAGATTGTTTTACAACTGGGTGTTTTGTTTTCATAGAAAATTAAAAAAAAAAAAACTTGGTAATTCGTATATTAAAAGGATGGAGGGGGTATTGGACACAGGTTGGGTATTAAAATGAGATTCTCCCTCACAACATTTAAGGACGCATGTTCAAGTATTTCATATAAATACAAGACTTCCTTCTTTGTACCTCGAAAATTATTGAAGAACACAATATATTTTATTTATACTTGCACCAAGCTCTAGTGATTTATTGTAAAACCACCACTGATTTGAAACAAGTACCTTTTTGTGCCAAATTGAATTCTTGCCCTTTGTTTCTGTTTTCTATTGTTTCCAGAGATTATGCTGGATTCTGAAGTATTGATCTATGGCCTCTAATAAGATTCCTGCACATGTATGCTTTGATTTCAAGCAATGCACTTTTTGTAGATTAGAGAAGTATTTCTGTAAACACATATTTTGACACGAGTATATAACTGCTGTACTGGTAATGTTTGTAAAAACTTTTTTCTCTCCATTGTTGGTATATGTCACAGAAAATGTCTTGAGTCAATATACAGTATATTTTGAGATTCAAGAAGTGGATCAATTTTAATTATTCAACATCCAATTTTTTTTTAAAGAAATCCCCATGCATGTCATACTTTGTAAAAATTGAAGCATTAATTTTTTGTCTCTCACAGTTATTGATATTTTCGAAATGTTTGTCAAAGTACCGTCCTTGATGGAGAAAAACACATTTTTTTTTCAATGTTCCATATGTACATGTAGTCAGTTTATACATTGTTTTAAACAATGGTCTGTCTGTACTTTATAAGAACAACCAGTTTGATGAGATTACTGTTATTCTGAAGATGTAATGTACGTGATATGAACGCTGTCTCTAAATCCGAATTATCCCAACAACGCAGTATTTTAATAATTAATAAATTCAATTTTCTTCTGAATGTTAAAATCCTAACAAACATCCTTTAATCTTTGTTTTTTGATTTCACAAAATCAATCGCATCAAAGACACTTTAATGTTTCTCAATTATCGCTTCAAAGCCATTAGGTAATTTATACACACCTAGAAAATATTTAGTTATCATTGATATGTCAGATGTGTATTTAAGCAGAGATGTATCTATCTAAATACATGTAAAGAATCCTCTCTGAATGCTTGTATATCTCATGTCCATATTGTGCATAATCTTAATGTTATTGATTTTATAGACAAAGCCTGCCAGATATATGAAATATTCCTAGTCAGTCACAATTAATCAGTCATTAGTTAGTTACTCCATTTGTAATCTTGCTCATCATTTGTGTAATCCTTCTTCTCCTAATGACCTTTGGTAATTATGCTTCTATTCTGATTTAAGCTAAAAAAAACTAATTCATAATCAGCGTCTGAAAGATTGGCTTTGGCTTGTTTAACGAGTTTCTTATTTAAATACTGCTAGACGTAAAAACTAAACGACTCTCTGTACACTGAAGATACATGAGACTTGTGGGTAGTTAGAGTGATCTGCCCCTTGATATGTTTAGGGTATAATTATTTTAAACTTTATATCAAGCAAAGATATATATTGAAAGATTTTAATATGAGCATTATTTGGAATACATGCATTTTCCCCAGTAATCTTTGTTTACTGGAATGTGTAATTTTGTGATTTTCGTAAAGTGCAAAGAAGTTCCTTAAAAGGGTGTGTTAATTATCAAAGTCAGTTAGATTTTACTTGGGGCTGAAGTTAGCTTATAACAGAGTACATATGTATTATTTGAATTTGAAATTATTTTGATTCTTGAAATTTAGGGCTTTTAAGAAAATTTCCCTTAGTTAGAATAACTTTGACAACTAAAATGAATTTTTATTGTTTGATTTGTTAGTTTTAACTAACTTAGTCAACTTACATGAATTTCCCTTACGAATAGTGTAACTAAGGGCAATTTTCTTAAAGCCCTAAATTCCAAGAATCAAAATAATTCCAAATTCAAATAATACTCTGATTTAAAATAATATAATTTTTAGAAACTTAAGGTAAGGTTTTGGCGGCTTGCAATTTTTAGGATTTGTACGAAAGTTACTATTTTGTTCACTATACTAAAATCTATTATCTTATAAAATTCAAATGAAAACTACAAAAGGTCAAAGTTCATGATTTCAAATTGTCATGTTGATGAAATGTAAATAATTTCGTGAAAATTTGTACATTTTATGTGTAACTATTATGGCGGTTATTTATTCTTAAAAGATTCGAAAACAATGTCACTATTTATATTAAATTCATTTCTCTTAATTTTTAATGAATTATTTGAAAAATAGAATAAAATGCAACAAAAGTCACGTATTTGGACTTATATAATGTAAACGAAAATATCTTCTTTGAAACCTTTCAAAGTCCACCGATATCTTACCTTAGTATATGTGTAATCTGGTGTTTCTAAAACACTATTTAAAACCATTTGTTGCAGACTTCATTTTTGTAGAAATTGATAAAATGTTTGTGTCATGTTACTTTTTCATTATGAACTACAGAACCCCGCGAAATAAAAAAAAACCCTTGAAATCAATTATTCATTTTATTCATTATAAATTTTGACGTCATATCAGGGAAGTTGGTGTTACATCACAATGAAAATGTGTGTTATCTCCCTGTGACCGCAAACCTTACCTTAACAGTAATTTCAGTTTATTTTGAAATTTCAGAAAAATGAATTTGAATGTGCACAAAAATTTTAAATTTACATTCCTTTTCATGTGCAATCAAAAATCTTCAAAACTGATACAGTGCTAAATTTCAGCATTAAAGAGATCCATAATTTTTTTAATAGATCATTATATGGTTACGTGTGCAAATAAACAGGGTGATTTTATTGAATTGATACACATGTATAAGTTTTTCATTGTTTATTTTAAGAGAAATTGTACAGCATGCAAATAAAATTTGCATATGGCATTTGATTGATCAAATTATTAATGAAATAAACGTAGACATTATACCTGTTCAAAAAATTTTGATCTTTTTTCTTTAACAATCAATGCTCAAACTTTTATTACCAAAACAATTTCTTCTTGGTACCTTGTCCATTTTTGCACTAAATACAAATTAGATGTTTTTATCGAAATTCGAAGGAAAATGAATGAGATTTTTTGAATAATAAAATTAGGCATGATGTTTATTTCATCTAGATCGTAATGTATGAAATTTGATCTGAATTTCCATTTCCTGCTTAAAATTTTGTAATGTGAATGTGAAAGTGTATTCTTAAGGTCAATGAAAGGAAAAATCCATTTGAACTCCTTGTTTGAAATCTGTCCACAGTATCTAAATCCAGAATAAAATTCTGGACCCGTTCTAAAATCACCTCTTTTTTTTTTCTTCTTTTTTTTGTGGGGGGGATATAGGATCAAATATTAAACTGGGATAAAAAAAAAACCTGTATACTCTACATGTAATTATATACATGTACTGAAATATTTAAACCTTGACTATCCTTGTCATTCTTTTGTTTGAACCCTTATTTATTATTAGAAGTTGGAATCACTATTATATTTCGGAAGATAAGTACAAGTAACAATTTTATTCTATTTCCCACCAATTTCTGTTTAGATTATCCCATATAACCAAGTATATGTATGGGAAATTATATGAAACTGTGATATGGCTGGGAATCTCCAGATTCTGACCAATCTGTAGGGAGGTGTTTTATCTTATACATTGTGTCGGTGATGTTAAATATTGGAAATCAATACTACTTATTTACTTTAGAACAAAGGGAATGTTAGCTGAACACTGGATCTGTTGAACAACTGATGAAATTATTAATTAAAAAATGCACAAAGGATTGTCCTTGTTTGTTATGGATTTAATTGATCCGTGGAAATCTGTATATTTGTAATGAGCTGCAAATTTATTTTTTGATATTGACAAACATAAATGATGCATCCCTTTTCAAAAAGTGACTATTTTCTGCCCATCTATGTAAACGTTGGTCTCTTTGATCTTGTTCACGAAACTAGTATCCCTCTTTTAAAGGGTTGAAAACAAAAACAAAAAATCATCAGGCAATCCTTATACATGTATTTGTTACAAATAAATATTTACATTTTCCAGTGTCTCTGTGATAACACTACGAATCGATTTTGTACTACACAGCTCAATAAATTCAAAAGACGTATTGTTGGGGACGCAAGCGGGTTTGCATAATTAATATTATAATATTTAATCGTACAACTGCTGAAAATTATATAAATATAAGTAATAAGGAATCATTCTTTGAATATTATGAGGTGATAATTTTGGTCGGGGCGTGATCAAATCTATCAGAAAGCCTTTAATTCGGGCTTTATTGGATTTGATCACGCCCCGACCGAAATTATCACCTCATAATACTAAAAGAATGGTTCCTTATTCCTTAATTAAATACATAACATTTTTGGCTCCGACAGACTTTTTAATGACGGAAAGATGAAAAAAGGGGATGGATTCATTGGAATGTGACGTTAAATAAAACTGTTCCGTTGAGATGAAAATAGAACTGATGCATCCTATTGCTTGAAGCTATTTTATAAGTCAAAGTCATTGTTAATATTTTGAGGAAATCTTTTTTTTTCTAATCTCGTATATTAGTATACAAGACTCATAATTTGATATGACACACGTTAAAGATAAGTAAAGACGTCATACTACATATATCAAACGTAATGATTTGTCTTAAATTTTCACGCGTACGTAAGTTTGGCGCATGCAGCGGAGAACGTTCCCCGCTGCATGCGCCAACTTATGTAAGCGTGGTATTTTTGGGGATTTAGATTAAAAATAATACGGGTAGTTCTGATACTAAAACGGAAAATATACCACAGACTTTTAAATTACAAATTTTAGAAGAAAAGTTTCGTGAACTATTTTAACTCTAGTATTTCATTTCTACGGAGCGCCAAATTAACTTCATATTATAAATGTTGTGAATAACGTTATTATTTATGATATAAAACAACCAGCACACACATCGTTATGCATTTTATAAACACTTTTTGGAATATAAGAGAAAGAAGTTTTGTGAAAATATATATTTTCCACATTTACATTGTTCACTTAAATATTGATCCCTATATAGTAAGAGGTCATGGTTAAACAAATTTGATACACTTTAGCATGTTTCATGAATACTTTGATATATCGCATGCGCCTTTCATTCTTTGGAGGTTATTTCCTATACACATGTATGTTGAACTTGTGTTTTGTGCTTTTTCTACACCACTCAGCTTTCCTAACCCAACCTAACCCCCGGAAAACAACTAAAACGACAATTTAACATATCTCGTATTGACTTTACCTGCTTAAATTCCTGATCCAAAAAGAATTGCGTGTTTAACAAATATGTATTATAAGAAAGCTCAAACAACAAGTTTTTTTTTTTTTTAAACTGTGAACGATTTGCTTTCAAGAGAAAAAAATGCCTTTGGGGCCAAAACTCTTAATGAAATGTAAGGTGAGCTACAATAAAGACTAAAGTCTAG
Source organism: Magallana nippona (assembly GCA_033439105.1). Taxonomy (NCBI): domain Eukaryota; kingdom Metazoa; phylum Mollusca; class Bivalvia; order Ostreida; family Ostreidae; genus Magallana; species Magallana nippona. The sequence continues at coordinate 21,528,450 of CM065923.1, forward strand.
TATCGTAAATAAAACATAAAAAATTAAATATTTTTCGAAATTATTTCAAAAATTGGTTACTAAAACATGATTCTGTCATTAATCTCGTGTGTCAAATGTGCAATTTAATTATAAATAGCTAGAAGATTATATCATGCGTCTGATTGTACTGATTATAATACCGTTATGGAACGTATTGAGAAGTAAGAAAGGACAAACCCAAAATGAAAGTGATTTGAACGAATTGCCCCCTCACTTTTCTGACACAACATAAAAATGGATATAAAATTATGTTACTCTCAAATTCACAAAAAAGAGCTAATCATAGTTTCACAGTCGATAAACTAGGTTTAACGGTTGTAAACTATAGTTTAGCGTTCGTAAAAAAAACTATAGTTAACGATGAGTATCTATATTTCACATCTGTAAACCATACTTTACGCGATCATATATGTTTCAGAAGTATAAAGTTATAATTAACACTGAAAACAATCATTTGCAATTGCAAAACATAGTTTATCTGATAAACATAGTTTCACTATTGTGAAACCACGATTAACAACTCTTAACTATAGTTAACGAATGTAAATTATAGTTTACAGATATGAATCTATATTTATCAGTAAAATCTATCGTTAACGTTATTTGCAGACAGGTAAACTTAGATTATCATTCGTAAACTATAGTTTACAACCGTTAAATAAAGTTTTACATACGAAAACTATAGTTAACGGATCGTTAATTATAGGTAACGAATCGTGAACTATGGTTTACGGTTCGTAAACTATAGTTAACACTAAACTATTGTTAAACTATAGTTAAGCGTTCCTAAACTATAGTTAACAGTCGATAAACTAGGTTTATCCTCTGTGAAACTTTATTTAACGCCGTTAATCTATATTTCACATCTGTAAACCTTAGTTAACGCGACCGTCTATGTTTTAGAAGTGAAAAACTATAATTAACACTGAATATAATCATTTGCGATTGCAAATCATAATTTATCTGATAAATATAGTTTCACGATTGTGAAACTATGATTAACAACTTTTAACTATAGTTAACGAATGTAAATTATAGTTTACAGATATGAATCTATATTTATCAGCGAAATCTATTGTTTACGTTATTTGCAGACAGATAAACTTAGATTATCATTCGTAAACTATAGTTTACAATCGTTAAATATAGTTTTGCAGATGAAAACTATAGTTAACGGATCGTTGATTATAGTTAACGAATCGTGAACTATAGTTTACGGTTCGTAAAATATAGTTAACAATAAATTATTGTTAACTATAGTTTAGCGTTCGTAAACTATAGTTAACAGTCGATAAACTAGCTTTATCATCTGTGAAACTTTATTTAAAGCCGTTAATCTATATTTTACATATGTAAACCATAGTTAACGCGACCATCTATGTTTTAGGAGTGAAAAACTATTATTAACAATGAAAACAACCATTTGCTATTGCAAATCATAATTTATCTGCTAAATATAGTTTCACGATTGTGAAACTGTGATAAAGAACTCTTAGCTATAGTTAACGAATGTAAATTATAGTTTACAGATGTGAATCTACATGCATATTTATCAGCAAAATCTATCGTTAACGTTATTTGCAGACTGATAAACTTATATTATCATTCGTAAACTGTAGTTTACAACCGTTAAATATAGTTTTACAGATGAAAACTATAGTTAACGAATCGTTAACTATAGTTTGCGGTTCGTATACTTTAGTTAACAGTCGATACACCTAATTTATCAAATGTGAAACTATGTTTAGCTCATTATTGTGAATTTGGCGTGCCACATAAATACATAAAAGTGACAATATATTTCAACAATATTTTGATGCTAATGAAATATTAGCATGTAAAAGAATTTTTTTTGAAATGTAAGAGTAGTACCGTAAATACCCCCCCCCCCCCACACACACACACCCCACCCCACCATTCCCGTTTTGGAAACAATTTAATAAACACTTGGAAACAACTATAATGTAAACTAACTGTTAACCATTTTTGTAGCTTTTACTCCAACACTAAACGGATAATGACGATTACAGTATCAATATTTTCCTGTATGTGTATTTCTTTTAAAACTTGTTTTAACTAATACATGCACCAAGAAATGCGAGAGGGTCGCGAGGGGGAGGGGTCGTTGGTTTTGCGTGGAAAGTGAAAGTAGAATTACCCAGAATTCTAATATGTGTAGCATTTTTAATCTTCATACACAGAAGAGCTTCAAAAATGGCGCCCGTCGTGTTGGCATTTCGATAAAACACAATATTTTGAACTAAACGCAAAGTTGCAAACAATTTTCAGACAGATATCACAAAAGCCGAAGAAAGCCATGACTTGTGTTGTTTATTGTACATGGTATTAACGGTACAATGTCATGGCTAGGTGGAAGTTTGACATCCATTACCGGTCAGCTGTCAAACCTCACCAAAGATATACTTACAGAGGGAACTCAGGAAGTCAGTGGTAGGTGATTCTTACAAAAAACAGTATATTCCTTTAAAACAATGTATAAATTGCTACATATTTAACAGTTTGAGCGTTTTTCATAAAGATTTGCAGATTTCAAGATGACGCTTTCAAACCATTAACACTAACAATATAAGATAACTTGATGATAAATGAATGCATGATAAATCACCCAATTGTCAACTTGCCACCACCCTTAAGTTTAACTAACTGTCATCAGTTTGAATACCAGATGGCCTTCATACTAACTTTTCCTTTGCGTAATTGTACCATTTATTAGCTACCTTAAACTGCAGAATTTGAAAGTTCGAGTTGACAGGTCATAGAGTTATGACTGCAGGTGTCACTACAGTATTAATTTTACTACATATTCTTACCAAAAGTGTGCAATTTTACATACAGATTATGAATTTAAAATGAACTTCTGGGAAATATCCTCTTGACATAATTTAAACAACACTGTATTTACAATTTAGTTGCAAAAAACACATGTGCATCCAGCAAGGCATGGTACCTTAAATCGTTTATGTCAAAGATACAGATGTGCTTGAAAATCAAGTCCAGGCCCTTTCACCCCCCTCCAGAAACAACAAAAATTCAAATGACCTCACATTATTACAAAACTGGTATAGTCAGACATCTTACACATTGTTTTTCATCTCATAAAAAATCAGCCCATGTCGCAGGCAGAAACACCCCAAATTCAAAGGGGAATTCAGGAAATATTTTGCATCGGCCATGTTTTGACGTGAACCTTCGGTGAAATACTGTTATGACACCTGCAACAGTTCTATACATACAAAATACTTGCAACTTATAATGCACAAAAACTTGCAATAGTTTTGAAAATCATAGTCTAGTTTCCTATCATATATTTTTGTGTTATGTAATGTCAAAAAATTCTTTTGACATTCTACTTATGATGTTGTCACTTAGGCTTTGTCTTTAGCACCCTTGGCGACCTCAAAAAGTAAGATGTGTATAATTCAAGTGCAGATCAAGACTTGATCATCAAGAGTCACATTTTTACCTAGTACAACACATTTTCCAATACTTGTTGTCAATGATGCAAATGATGTGGTGTAGGATGAAAGTGGGGTTTGCATAATGATACGAAATGAACACAATGTGAAAATGTCAATAATTAAATATTTAATTGAACAATTGGTGAAAAGTATATGAATATAAGTAATAAGAAATCATTCTTTGAATATTCTAGGTAATCAAATAAGGTGGGGCATGATACAATTTATCTTTGGGCTTAATTGGATTTGATCACCCCCAACCATATTTGATCACTTCATAATACTAAAAGAATGATTCCTTATTCCTTAAGTATTGTCATTGTTAAAATGGCTGTAATGATAAAAAAAATTTGATTCAAACACTTCTGTACCTCCAAATAGTCCAAAATTTAATCTTGACCCTAGAGAGTTTGGCCCAAATAAATCTTGCTTATATTACCTTAAGTCGTTTTAATTCCATGGTGTTAAAATTTAATGATTTCTCAAAAAGTACCAATAGCGATGGTTTAATTTCACGCTGCAAGAAATGGTGCTATGAACAAAGTATAAGCAATGAAAAGTATTTGAAAACTAGTGATGGTTTAATATGGCGAAAAAATGATAAATTGCGAACATATAGTGAAATTAAAACTATTGTGGTTATTTGCCAATCTATAGTATATGAGATATTTTGCCCTCTATGATGATCAGTCTGTCCATCCGACATCAGTTGTTTGGAGAATATTTCTCTCCCTTTGCGCATAAATCCTCCACAGAGTGCTTTTGGGTGTTCAGTGCCCCTGAACCAAATTTCTAGGTTAAAGGATAAGAGATAAACTATGTGAAATAACCTTGCTTGTACCATATATTCTCTTACCTTGACCCAATCTTGCTTATACATTGACAAAAGACTACTTATATGTAAGAATTATAAGATACATGTACAAGTTTCTAGGTAAAATACATGTTCAAAGCAAATCTCTTTGAATACAGTTTGGACCGTAATTTCTCCCCTTGGCCCATTCTTGCTCAGACTTTACCAAAGGACTGCCTGTATGTAAAAGATGTGCAGTGTCCTTCAACCAAGTTTCAAGGTTAAAGGTTAACATGGTTAAGGTCATAGCAAACCTCTGTGTAAAATCCTTGCTCGGATCCAATTTTTTACCCTTGGCCCTTTCTACCCTAAACTACACCCATACTTTGCTTGTTGGATATTAAAGGATGCACTGTAAAAGTACTTTAATACTTGTTTAAGTAAATGCCTCATTATTTACCTACTGTGGAATCATTTTTATTCAAGGGGTCAATGTTCGTGGGTAGCCAAAATTTTCCTGGTTCGTGGGGACGTAATTTCGTTGTTAGTGTAATCGGGATAAAAGATCACTGCACTTAACACCGTGTTTTGGGCCCTTTTTCGGTCACTATTGTTACTTTTATTCTTTATTTTATAATTGAACATTCCTCTCTCTCTCTCTCTCTCTCTCTCTCTCTCTCTCTCTCTCTCTCTCTGCATGTTGCCACATTTCAAAAGAAAATATATAGCATATAATATCGGCCAGTATAAGTAGCCATTGATGTTCGTAAACCAGTAGCTGATGTCAACAGATTACGTATTCGAAAAGAATTAACATATAGATTAACCAGTAACGTACAGAACCGATAATCTCTTAAAGATATCTCATGGAAATGAAGAAACCATTACTCGATTGGAATGAATTGAAATATGCATGTATAAATAATATCGCCTAACAGTATGCATGCTACCTAACAAGTCAGGTGATGGGGTCTTGTATTCACAAAGTTAACTGGGTCTAGAAATCACGTGGTAAATTATAATATTTACATTTTCCAGTGTCTCTGTCTGTAATATCACTACGAATCGATTTTGTACTTTTTAATACACCCCAATAAATTCAAAAGACGTATTGTTGGGGGCGCAAGCAGGTTTGCATAATTAATATAATAATATTTAATCGTACAACTGTTGAAAAGTATATAAATATAAGTAATAAGGAATCATTCTTTGAATATTATGAGGTGATAATTTCGGTCGGCGTTATCAAATCTTACATAAAGCCCTTCGGGCTTTATTGGATTTGATCACGCCCTGACTGAAATTATCACCTCATAATACTCAAAGAATGATTCCTTATTCCTTAAATATATTTAACACGTCAAAGTCTATCGTTAACAACAGAAAAGGCAAACGTAAGAAGAAACAGTTATTTGTCTTTTTTACCATGAGCGTATGTTTGTCTATTGATCTCCTTTTAACATAAGCTTATATGTATAAATATACAACTATCATTGAAAGGAGAACAATAGACAAACATGCGCTTGACTATATATTAAGTCTGTAAAAAAGTGGGCGTCTTCATTATCCTATGGAGATTCAAGAAAATGTAATGACCCTACCTATTAAAACGACTTCGTTCTTTGTAAATATGAACTTTAGATTCATGTAATTACATTAAGTTGCAGTTAAGACATTAGCAATTCCTACAATTAAAAGAAATATGCCCATTTTAAACATTTATTTTCTCGCAATTTTTAAGTCTCCTTAAGTGCAGTCATCCTTCAATAAATATTAAACAAATGTTTGTGTATAGGTTTGTTGGATATAAATTCGTGGGCAAGGGTTACCTATGAAAGCCATGAACATTGGTCCCCCACGAACAATGATGATTCCACAGTATCCCGTATCTCCTTATGTGATGACTGTTGTTGTTAAAAGTATTAAAATAGCAAAAGTATTCAGAATCTGTTCAAACCAATGAACTTATTTTAAAAATGGAATATTACTTTGATGTTTTAGAAATGGCAAACAGAGAGGGACTAAATTTACATGTATTTAATTATGTGTATTAAGCACATTATTTAGTAGTGTTCAATTCATTAAGGTAAGGTTTGCGGTTACAGGGCGATAACTCATTGTGACTACCCTTTATTTTAGCTATGACGTCAAAATTTATGTGATGTCATAATTGATTTCAGGTTTTTTTTTTTTTATTTTGCTGGGTTTTGTAGTTTCATTGAAAAAATAACAGGACACAAGCATTTTATCAATTTTCACAAGAACAAAGTATGGTTGATCATATGGTTTTGAATAGTGTTTTAAAATCACTAGATTACACAAATACTAAGATACGTTTTTCCTGAAATCGGTGGACTTGGAAAGGTTTCAAATAAGAAGTTTTCCTTTACATAATAGCAGTCCAAAATTAAGACTTTTGTTGCATTTTATTTTATTTTTAAATAGTTCATTAGAAATTTTAAAAAAATGAATCAACATATAAATAGTGACATTATTTTCGAACATTTTATGCATAATTAACACCCATAATAGTCACATATAAAAAAATATACATTTTCACGAAATTGTTTACATTTCATCAACATGAGAACTTGAAATCATGAACTTTGACCTTTTGTAGATATAAAACGGGTGCGGGAAAATCATTTGAATTTCATGAGAAAAAATATCTTAGTATAATGAACAGAGTGGTATGTAACGTTGGTACAATTCCTAAAAATTGCAAGCTGCAAACCTTACCTTAAGATACAATGTTTATTACCGGTGAGTACCTATGATTAACAATGTTTACATTGTTTAATGTTATACTTTTGAGGTTAGTTATGCATGCATTATTTCATGAAAAATCGAATGTATATTTTCTGTTATTATTAATATCATCATACCCACATGACTCAGACTACCAAAGAAAGCATTTTATTGTTCAATCGAACTTCACTATTCATTTTACCCTGGTGAGCAATGGAGGCACATGCTCATTGATAAACTTAAATGCATGTCAAATCAAGCTTAAAGTATGAAGTTCATTGTTTAAAAAAAGCAAAAAAAAAATTTATTGACAGGTATGATGTAATATTCTTGGCGTTTGTAATCAATAGTGCAAACTTGAGGGCCGTTGTTATGTAATGTACAAGGTCTATACCTCCATTCCTGTCCCAACAAGAGTTTTCTTATTAAATCATTGGGAAAGAGCTGCGCAGGTGAGCTATTACCTGTCCTTATAGGAGTGCCATATATGTGCTTAGGTGGTTTTCTTGAGCTGCCGCTCTGAGTCACCGCTGAAAAGAATCAATACGTGTCATGTATTAATTAATAATTGCATTAAGTTTTATTTATTTATGTTTCAATCCATCTTTTTCTTTCCTAATGACCATTGATAAGATGGACTATGGCACCAGGATTGTCATGTTGCTTTGTTTTCTTTCATCCGGCATGAGACATCTTTTTACACAGCCCCCTATTATTTGTTTCACTAGTTTGAGTTGTGTCATATTGAAACTTGGATGACCAATCGTAATTATAATGTCTGTTTTCATGTTATAAAGAGTAATTGTGAATTTCTTCATTTGAGACAGTATGTTTGCAACAGAGTTAGCTCTATGAGGAAAATCTTCAAATTTGTATTGATCTCCATAGCTTTTTCTATTTTTTAAGCATTTCCTTAAATCAATTGTCAACACCCTTCAGTACATGTACTTTGTTACATCATTAGATTTACAGATGCTGTTGATGATTATATTAAGCTATATGTATGAAGATAAAAAAAAAGATAGATTGAAAATAAACATTTGTGACAGCTCAGAACTAGATGCATAAAGGAGTGCTTTAAGCTGGTAGTACATTCGGACTACACTGTATTGTGTTTATTCTAGATCTAGAGATGCTTCTTCCACATGAATTCTGTTCAGATCCAATTTTTTTTTACCTTATTGAAAATTTCTAAAATTTGAAATGTAGATTAAGGTAGTATGGGACACCTCCATATTGTGACATACTTCCTATCAAAATAAACAATAAAATTAAGTATAATTTTATAATATTTTTCTCTCCGATAATTATTACCCAACCGTGTAGCACACACATGGTTAGAGCGTTAACTACAAACCTCCAAGTCATGAGTTCGAATCCCACTGGGACTTTTATAGTTTTTTGGTCAGAAAGTGTAAAATTTGAAAAATCTAAAACAATAAAAGTATTTTGATTATAATGTACTGTTATCCACATTAATATCAACAGGTGTCCCATACCGCCTTAAGTGGATGTTGCAAAAGGCTTAATATTATATCTTTATGAGGTCGCTGTCATAATGACCTTGAATATTTCCAAAGGAAGGGTTAAAAAGTGCATTAATTCTTGTTAATGATAAATCATATGATTTATTTTTTGTAGCAACATTTTGACTTATTTCATACCGGCACAAAACTTGGGTTGCTCTTTTCCCATTTACTGTAAGCTCTGGTATTAGTTGCCCAAGAGGTGGAGTGGTTTCACTTTTGCCCAAGTCCTCTTGCCTTTGGCTTGAATTGTTTTAGATGGAGAACTACGAATCCTTCAGAGAGACTGTAAAAACATACATTTGCAAAGGGAGGTAATGATGACCTCCAGGACAATTTTCAACACAGCTGTGTTACCGTAATACATTGTACCCCCGTTTAGCTCCCCTGTCCCAATAGGCACCTCTGGAGCTTTATTCAATCATCTAAAATGAAATGCCCAAATTTCTGATATATTTTTTATTGATTTCCTATAATGCATATGCATTAAATATACATTGTAAACAAATTCAAAAATTATTTTAGCTTAAAGTAAATGATATTTACTACCACTCTCCCTTTTTGAATTTTCTAACTGGTCATGACAATAGAAATAAAAGAGTTCATATGGCACATTTTTTTCAGGCTTCAAATGTATTGAGCTGAAATTTTACAACACTTAAATATTCTTTTGGATATATTACAGTAACTGCATTTTATCAAGGAGTTTTCATTACTTTGTGTAAAAAGCCTGATAAGCATAAGAAAGGGATAAAAAGCGTCTTTTATCAAAGTTGAAGTTACTTGTTACAGTCTTAATTGTATTCACCAGAATATGGTGTGATTTATACTTCTCTTAATACTTGAATTTTTTTGTTAAAGACACAAAGCGATACTCAGAGTTCCCCAAACTTCCTTCTGAATGCTTGGCGGAATTTTTTTTTCCAGCAATACTAGATCATGTTTAAATATTTAAAAACCATTTGAAGTACCCCGGTATCATTCAAAGTTTTTGAATGCACTGAATATCACTTGGTCTATTGCATTTAATATTGATTACAGAGTCCAAATAATTGTATATGGTTTTAAAAAGAAACGAGTGGAAAATGGTATATATACCGGCTGCTGAATAAACATTTCAAAATAAGGGTATGAAGAATTGCAGACTGAGAAAAAAAAAATCAATATTGGAGAATTGGTAGATACTTATTTATATATGTACGTGGTGTAGTGACTGAGATTATTGGGTTGGTGGACGCTCAGGTGATAATGCTGCTTAGTTAAAGGCAAGAAGATACACTGATACCGTTACACGGAATTCCGAGTTTTCAGTGTAAATCCAAACCCAGGTCTGTTGATTTGACCATGTTTGCATTGGGAGGGGATGGCTAGAACTTCCTTCAACACAGGCAATTACTGGGGGGTAAGCTTTTTATTGGATGGATACCTAGGCATGGTGCCATTTATAACTCTGTTTGCCTCTTCAGTTTAAACGGGCCATGATTTAGTGCGGAATATTGGCTGATATGAGCTGTTTGTTTTCTTTCTGAGTCGGCCAAATTGATCTGGACTGTTCGGGGTACTTCTGTTGCGCATGGATTTGACTGGCACAGAAAAATCTTTTACTGATAAGGGAAATCTTTGCCGCCTAAGCGTGAGTTTGATAAGAGTGAGACGTGTTGCTAACTTCATTTTTGCTCATGACAACTTTTGAGTTGTGATCAATACAGTTTGGTTTTATATTAGGTATTTTGAGTATATGTATAAACGTCTAAGAATAGATTAAGTATTTAGTGTCATATTAAAAAATTAATTTTACAGTGTAGAAAAATGTAGAGTGAGGTGATAAAATTAAAACATTGAAATAAAATAAACTTTCTAACCAATCTCTATTTGTATCTTGAGGGAGGGGCTATAAATACATGTAACCATTTATAATAATCATTGCCCTAGAACTTCAGGTGTTCATATCTCTCTCCCTATTGTTTGGAAACCCATTCCTTAAGTAGAACCCAGGCATGTATCTTGGGTGGTGTAAATATTGTAAATATGCTGTAATACCGGGGATTGAAAAGGGTCTTTAAGGTAACAATGTTTCTGCTGAGGTGGATTTTTTTTTTGAATAACAGAATGCCTCAGTTGTGAGGCTCTGAGGGGACGCTATCGGGCTGGGTTATCTGGAGAATGACCAAATATGGCAGAGTCTACAGGTGTGACAGATATTTCTGTTTGTCTTTTCAGACCATGCCACTGAACTGAGGATCGCTCAGGAAAAGAACGCAGAATGTCAGAACACTATATCAACCATCAAAACTGAGGTACCATTTTATTTTATTTTTTTAATGAATATTCTAATATTTTGATTTTCACTTCTTAGAAGTTTTTAACTTTTAATTATTAAAAAAAAATAATCCTGGAACATGCAAGGTCATTGCAATGACATTGCATTTAGCAGGTTGGGTTTACGAGAAGACAATTGAGATATCTCTTAAATTGCATTATATTGCATTCATAAAATTGCATTTATAGTTGTGATCAGCTAGTTTATTGCACTGGATGAATTGCATAAGGTCTTAACCCCCCACCTTCAAACCCATCCAAACCAGAAAGGACAGTATATGAATGTACATTACAAATGATAGAGGACTGGTGAAAAGGATGAGTTTTCCTTATCATGGACTTCATGCAGTTGGTTGTATGTAAGGATTAGGAAATGAATTACCCATTAGCAAAATCAAGATTTGTAGGAATTGCCAACTGATCGTGTGCAATTGATCCTGTTCATTGGAATTTAAAATTCAATTCCTGATAATCTTACACCCAGTCATGTGACCCCATGACCCTTGTTTGGTTGCCATGCCTTCATGACTATATCATTTTTCTTGTAATATTTTGTCTGGCAGGGTCATTCAGGTCAAGGAATGTGTTTGTATCGCTGAGTTGTTTTTTTTTAATCTTAATATATGTACTTCATTATGCTAGATGAAATTGGAATTTAGGTATTGTTAAGGACAGAAGGGGAAGTGAAAATAGGGGGGGGGGGGGTAAGGGTGTGTCATTTTGATAACTCTTACATGTGTACTTGCCCTATTTTTCAAATTTATTTGAACAATATTTATTGACCACATGACATATATGTAGTAAATAAATTATGATATGATTTGTGGATGCCTTATTAAATGAATTATCAGATAGCAAGGTTCCTTGCCTTTCTTTAAATGTTGTTGATGAAGTGATATTATTTCTCATAAATTGGCAATTTATATTACCAATAATTCCTCTTTTGCAAATATTAATTTTACTATAATAGACTGACAATTTTCCCCATGGGTTTTTGCAAAAATTCAGATTTATGCAGTAATTTAGAATTGCACAATCTTTTAATTCATCTGTATGAATTATGCAGATGTGATCCAGTATGCAAAATTTCGAACCTTGTACAAACACCGCATAAGGATATCATTGAAAATGGACATATTTACTGAAGAAGTTATTGAAAGGACATAATGTTTAAACCTGAGGGAATGTGCATAATGCATTGCATATTCTTTAAAAGAAAAGCATTTACTAAAGGCAGAGGACTGTCATTTTGCCTATGAAGATGGTTCATGGCCGCCTCAATAGAAAAGCAGACGTCACCTATGCCTCATTTCCCAGACTTCCCCTTATAAGTTGTGTGTCTTTGTCCTTATTCGTTTCCGTATGCAAACATTTTATTTGCACAAAAAGCTGTTTTAACTCTCTCTCTTCTTGTGATGTTGACATAGTTGGCACATGGGACTGCCTTTGAATTTTGTTAATACATACATGTTTTGAAGGGCGGATCTCAATTTTGTCCTTGAAAGTTTTCATTTTTCATGATCATGGCATAATTTCCTAGTACTATATCAACTGCTTCCAAAAAATGTCCACTCTACAGCCATTTGCGCTGATACAGTAAGTGTAATGAATTCCTTTTGTTCTTGCAGTTGGAGGTTATATTACCTAAAAAGATGATACTTATTGCTAATTGTTTACATCTGAGGTTTTTTTTTTGGGGGGGGGGGGGGGTTAGAAAGTTATAAAGTTTTGTATTAACATCTGTTACTCCATAATATAAATAAAACTGTCTACATCAACCAAGCTAAGTAAACAGTGATGTAATAGACTTACCCAGTATCAGGATAGGGAAGAAATCATATAAAAGATTTGTGACCATACTTCAGGATAATACCATGAAATATTTAATGTGTATTGTAAAAGTTTTGAACTCAAAGAAATGTTTCAACTAACATGACAAAGTGAATTTTACAATAAAATACCTGTTATACAGGCCTAATAGGATCAAGAAACAGCTTTCAGACCAGTCTGACAGAACTTATTACTGAACTTGTACACAACCAGAAAGATTGTTACTCTTTCATTTCATAACTACAAAATTCAAGTCATTTATGATCATTGATTAAAATTTCAACTTTATTATTTTAAAAGTGATAGATTCCCCGTGATCCTAAGGTGATGTATTTAAACTAAGAGAATTCTAGCATAGCACTATGCCCTTGGTTTCCTGGCGTACCAATGTACTACTTTCTTCATACCGAGTAGAAAACCAGATATTGTCATTGAACACAGGTGTGTCCCTGTCCTCAGTGATAGTTTCCCTGACAGGTGAGACTGGTTACTTGACAGGTGAGATTGAGGCTGCGTGATGGCTTGGATGCTAAATCATGTGGAGTGTCACTCACACAAAGACTAGAGTACCAACATCACCAGCCATTGCGTTGGTTGCTTCGGTGCTTTGACATTATCTGAACAAAATGAAACCACCAGATATTCATTTCTTGTGACAGCCTTTGCAGTTGCATGAAATCTTTTCAAATTTTTTTTTTATCTCATTTGTTAGGCTTTATTTTATGATTTTGTTATTCTACATTAAATAAGCAATTTTATAAGTAATTGCAAATTGTATATAAAAAAAAAAAACCCAACAAAGTACAGTTGAACTTCGGCATTGCAAACCCGATATCTCAAATACAATGGATGTGCGGAAGTGATTTGTAAGTCCCAACCACTTATACTTTAAGTAATTTCCCTTGATATCTTGAATACTTGGATATCTGGAAGTTTTTTACCAGTCCCATGTAGTTCGAGATAACGAGGATTGACTGTATAAACATTTTAAATCTTTTATAGATCTAGGTATATCTTAGAAATAGATAGACAAAGTATCTCTTATTGCAATGATGAACAAATGAAGAAAAGTCTTTTTTATTGAAAATAAGCAATCTGAGGTGTTTTTGACTTCAATGAAAGGATAGGGCAAAAGCATGAGTCGTGATAATTAATTTGGTGATTTGACTCTGTGACGGTAAATTACTGTTAGATTTATTTCATTGCAGAATGAACGTCTCAAAAGACTCAACCATGAGCTGGAAGAGAAGGCTGAGTCAGCGGAGCTTCAGATTAACACAATCTCCAGGCAGTACCGACAGATGCTGGAGGAGAGGGAGGTAACTAGTGCCTCATGAATATTTTGTAAATGATGAATATTAAGCAGATTCATGAATAGTCATCTCTAAGTTATGTTAACTATTAAAAAGCATTGTGTATACTTGTTGACATGGCAAAAAGTGTATTAAAATTAAAATATAGATTATTATGCTCCTCTGTTTGGGATATTTATTCCTTGTGCCGAATTTGTTTCCCTTTTTCAAGCAACTGCTGAGTAAGTTTGTATGTATGTTTGTATTGTAGAAAGAAATCAATGAGCTAAAACACAGCCATGAGGAACTTTTGCAGCAGCAAAGAGCAGCCTTTGCCCATCAAGACAGCCATGATGGCCGATCACCTACCTCCACCAAAGAGGGCCATCCACTTGGCAAGTATTTCACTGTCATCAGTAATTGAAACTTTTGCCAAACTATAAACGTTTCCAAGAAGCATTGCACCATTTAATTTCTAGGTATAAAAGAGGAAAATCCATTAAAAATGGAACACCTGACAAGTTTATTCTGGTTTTCAAATGCAAAAAGAAAATTAAATTAAGTTTTTCAATGATATTTTTGATACATGTACATGTCTTATGAAGGGAATAAGATTGTGGTGCATTGATATTCTCCACATCTTAAAAATATACATGTAACAATATATATAAGAAGAGCTAAGCTGCACAAAACCTATTATGTAATGGGGATGATACTCTTGAATCAAGTAGCTGTATGTTATATCAACAATCTAAGGATTTAAAAACAATTGATGCCACAGAAATGATGGCAAATCAGGTAATGCAATCTAAATATAGTGGAAAGCAATCACCCTATATCTCCTTACCAAATAATGGCTAGCAGTATTTACCAAAGAGGGCTTAAAGGAATATTGAATTGCCTCTTCATTCAGAAAGAAATTGATATGGAAATCTAAATACCCCCAGCACCTTGTTTAAAATGGAAACCTTTATAAGCTAGCCGACTTTCTGTCTTTAGCTGACAAAAAAAAAATCTAAAAGGGAATATAGCCTTAAATTAGGATTAAGACTTTTCTATTAATATATTTATTACTGTAGTCTTGTATGATTTTGTGTATATATGTATAATCTAAGTTAGATACTTATCAAGTTGCAGCAAGAGATACACTGATACCATGATCAGTGCTGTTATAACAAGTGGTCTTCAAAGCTGGTTATGTATAAAGTTTTGACTGTAGACTAAAACACATCTTTAGAGAGCAGAATTAAAGGCTAATTGAGGGAGTTCCATTTGAATTTTTATTTTGTTGAAAAACATATGCATGTTACTGTACTTTACTTCTTTGTTTCATAAAATAACCAAATTTCTAGAAAATTAATTTTACCGTAATCATTCTTAAATCCTAGTAAAAGAATGGAATGAGAGTTGGTTTGAGTCGGTTGCGACAATTATTTAGATTTATCTATGATTATGACTTGTGAAACCATGCACTACCAAGTTGCATTTAGATATTTTATGAAAAGCTATTTAATTTTAGGTGCATCGCACTAAAATTTAGTAAAGAGGGATTTCCAAGATCAAAAAAATCATGTGGTACTTGAAATGTGCACTCCTTAGAGACTCCAAGGATTAAATCCCACCGTTGGATTGCAATATATTATCGAATCCTTCTATTTGAACTTCCCTGGCACTGCAAAGTAAAATGAAGATAAGAAATGTCCCCACGTGAATGCCGCCTCATGATCAGGGACAGGGGTATAAATAATATAATTGTAGACATGCCTGATCAATAGGACCAGATTTGGTCTTCATATTTTACCCTGACAACATCTTATCCAGACAGGGATTTTTGTCTCATAAATTACATAATGGGTGTAATCTTGACAGCCTCTTGTTTGGGAGTCTTTGGGATGGCACACCCAGATAGGGTGAAAAAAGTGAAGAAGAAAAAAATCGATAAATCTCTCTGCATAATCTTGCTACTGTTCAAGTCGTAATTTTATTCCTAGAAATTGTATATTCTGGTCTTGAATTAAAATCTGGTATTTGTTGAGTTCTTGTAATCAAATGGAATAGTTTTGTTATAGTATATATATATATTATATTATATATTATATATATATTATTTTATGAATATTTAATTTTTGATTGAAAAACTTTTTGAAATACTGTCACTTTATATTTTAGCCAATTTTCAATGCAATCTAGGCAAGATAACTTTGTTATAACATTTAGAAAATGTTAGGACTTATTATTTTGACTAATTTTTCTCATAAACACCATATGAGTACAGTATAACTCCCGTGCTAGTTTCTTTTCTTCTTCGCCCTCATGTTTGAAGTATTTCATTTGAAAGCATTTTAACTGCTGAATTATTGTAAGAGTATGTTCCACTTTTTGGCCTAAAAAACTATCATTAGCTAAAGGTTCTTTTAATTTCCCAAATACGTAGGAAGTTAGATTCTTGAAATGATTACATAATAGAGAGATATGACCACACATGTATCTACCAAAGGATGTTTTGCAGACGCTATTTACCTTGAGTATAATCTTGTGCACCCGAAACTTCGCCAATAAAATGCATGAAAGTTTGAGTTGCATTGCAACAACAGCATTTCCATTTATGAATAGATTTCTATTTGTGTTTTACTTGCAAAATAGTCAATATTTCTTAAATAAAGTTTAATATGAAGAATCATTGATTATTAAAATGTCTGGTTTCCCCCAATATATTCTGCGAAATTTAAAAATTTCGGTAATCGTGTTAGATAGCATTATACGTTTTATACACTTGTGATTACGAGAATCCAATGAAATCAACTGGCCGTTGCTGTGCACTTGTTTCAGGCAGGAATAACGTCTGGGTTTAAACAAACAACAATTCCTGTTTTACTAAACAATTTATCAAACATTGTGACATGTATAATCCTCATGTATCCCTATATGACTCATTTTAAATTGGGCAGCCATATTGAAAGGAAGTTGGCCACTGCGAAGGGGAAAGCAGTTCATTATACTTGCGGTTCTCTTCAAAAAATTAATTCTGCATCGATTTTAATTCTCCAATAACTATTTCACCAAAAAATATTGCAATTGCAGATGTGATATATACATGTACTAGACGGGTATTTATTTGAAGCGAAATTTTACAATTGTAAATGTTCATATGCTTAGACTCTGTATCGAACTTGATTTAAAATTTGTTGCAACCATAAATTGAAAGGTCATTGAAAAGCAGTACTCTGTTGTAAGTTGTTTAATAAATGTAACATTTAAACATTATTACAGTAGACAATGTTCTCGTAACTATTAATATTGGCACTTGAACTGGACTTAAAAGATTCTATTACCAAAACAATTCATTTTAAATCTGCTGTTACAAAAACTGTGGGTAAATTACCCAGATTTAAGACCATGCTATCTATATTTCAAATGCAGATTTCAAAATATGTTTGAAGTTTAGATAGAGAATTGTGCAGAAGATTACGTCATATTGTGTAAAGAGTCTTTTGAATTGGAATTCATTTTTAAATGTTTGTTGTAGTTGATGTAAGATAAACAATTTTTGCCCTTAGCGGTTTGGCCATGTTATTTGTCCTCTCATCATTTTCAGATTCCCGATGAATGATCCTGATTTTGAGTCCCCAAGCCCTTGAGCAAATATTTGCGAGATTGAATTGGAGAGGGAAAATCCCCTTAGACATAATAAATGATTTGCACAAACTTCCAGACATTATGTTTGTGGTGTCCGCCTTTTAAGACATACTGTGGAATCATTAGAATTCATGGTGGCTCAATTTTCGTGGTATTGGGTAGCCCTTCCCCACAAATTTACATCCTCAATGAAATCTTTTTAGAAAGAGTACCGGGTAATCCTTCTTACTGAAACTGAAAACTGATGCATACCCGAAATTTCATCCCCACGAGTAAGCAAAAAACCAACCATTTCACGAAAATTGGCTTCCATGAATTTAAATGATTCCACAGTACATATCTCTGGGAAAGATATTGGAGGTAAAATGCAAGCTCTACTATGGAGGCAATCATCACATGTAATAGAAGTGTGAAACTCCCACTATAAATTCATTTCTCACAATGTTCTCCGTTTTGCATATTCTCTCCGAGAATAGCCGGGTAATTTGGTTATTATGTTGTTTGCTCTGTTGTTTGGTAAATATTTTTTCTCATATGGACAGGCGCTAATCATGCACCCACACAGAGCAAGTATTAGCGAAGGTGAGAAACCTGTTACCAGCAGCCTCTTCTTCTAATGGCCATAGTTTGCACATTTACCACAGAGTCCACTACATATACCCATGTATCGAATACAACAAATCATAAACACCTATAAGATATTAGCACAGAGGCTGAGTATAAGAAATGGGGGAAGGGGGGGGGGTTAATTTTGATTTTAATGATTTTAGTTTGATCGTTGAGTATTTAAGAATGTTTAGATAAATACAGACAGTAATAGCGAAAGGATCAAGGGATCAATTTAAGAAGTGATGAGGTGTGAAATTCACAGGTAATGCTCCTGTGGAATGAAAAAGGGTTTGCATACTGAAAAAAAGAGAATTTCAGTACAAGTGAAGGGGTTACAAGTGCTGATATTATTTCTGTGTTTATTTGGTGCAATAGTATTTCAGGTGTAGTCTTACTTATTTACCTGTACTCTTTGCTAGGTAAATTTTTGATTGGTGGTAAAATAAAGATAAGTAGAAGTCTAAGTCTTCATTGACTGAATGATATTGATTGTTTTTTGTAGGCTTTGACCAGGGCCAGTTCAGCAGTGATGGCTTGGACTTCGGAGACAATATATCCATGCAACATGAGATCAACCGTTTGATGTCTGAAGTAAAGCGATTGAAGGTGGAAAACAAACACTGGCGGTCTACCAATGGGGTAAGTCAACACTCGTCCACTTCTTTTTATCTCTCGAGCTTTTCTTGGTCCCCACACAGTATATTGTCTACCTAGAAAGTGAAAGTAATTTATTTGCAGCGGCTTTTCTGTGTGTGGCCCTGCATAATGTATGGTGGTATACTAATGTAACAGTGGGTGAATGATTGAAAAACTGACGTGTCCAAGGAGTTGTGTTTTTAAAATTTGTAATCATGCATTGCTGGTAACAGTACGTAAAGGGCTGGATAGTTTGCATATGGTCAAGCGGATTAAGCAATTGAGGTTGAGAAGGTAAAACAGGAAGCAACCCTTGTCGTAAGAGACCTTCTGTTTTCTGCATTGGATTGTGGGTAATCTGATTTTAGAACATTAAACTAATTCAAGTGCCTCACAAGGATTTGCGATTAGTTTATATGCTACTTATACATGTATATACGTACTACGTGTTCAGAATATCATAACTTGCTGATACAGGAATATGCAAATATGATTGCAAGATATTTACAGTTGCAGAAAATTTTTGACTTTTAAATTTGAAAATGGAAAGCTGCTTTAATGGATGAGCATTGTTAACGAAGATTTTCGGTGGTCTTGCCTTGAATGGGTTTTTATCTCCACTATGTGTCACCAGTGTTGGTATCTAAGGAGTCCACTGCTGATAAGCCGGCCCTAAAGTAACTGTTGCCGTCTGTTTATCAATAAGAGTTTCCTGTAGCTAAGGACCTCAGGAATCTTCTGCCAAAGCAAATCCCAAGTTTGCAAGCAAGTCTTATCGAAGGCCCTCCTAGTTCTATCTGTTGGCCCCTTGCAGTTGAGCAGGACACACTCGGAGCTGGGGAGAAGACTGGTACAACCGGGCACCAGATAGTGCCAGGTTCAAAGGTCAAACTCTGGCTACTTCCTGTCAGAAAGGACTTCAAGAGTCTTCCAGAAGCTAGGAATTGCGTCTGTGATTTTGAAGTTTGCATCCAGTGGCTTTCAATTTGTGATCCTCTAACTTCCATTCTGTACATCGGAGATGAAACTGTTGGGCATCTCTATTGCTGAAAACAGGTTGGTTTCAGTTATGAAAAATTTCCCTGAAAAAGAAAAGCTTTCTCAACATTTCTTTCCTGTTTAAGCGTTTTGATATATGAAAGAGAGTCTCATTTCTATTCATAGACCATATGCTCAATTAATTCACACAGGTTTCTTTTGCTGTGATTACCTGTTTAAGTTTCAACTTCCTCATCAATGTTCACTGTTGGCTTTGCCTTTTGTCTGTGGTTTTGGTCTGAAATGAAAGTCGCTCTGTAATTTGGGCTGACATGACAGATGAACATTGAAGATCAAGCGTAGCAGACGGAGGTCACTCCAGGTTAGCTCTGCTTGTGATTACCTTCTACTTTGGGGTTGGACATTAATGGATGTGTTAATTAAAAAGTATGACACAAATTGGATTTGTGTTTTTTTGTTCTTTTCTGTGTGGTTGAAATGCTCTACATGTAGATTCACCCTCTCGTCCAGGTAAGAGTTTTGTTACGAGTAAACGGCGGTGGTATTGATAAGTTTGACTAGAATTTTAACTTTTTCCGTGGATAAGCACCTTGTACTGGCCCTGATAAGATTTGAGAATACCAAAAGAGGCACATGTCACTTAACAGAGATAAAGCCCAGCGATAGAAATATTGTATCGCCAAGTACAAACACTGTTACGGGCAGTTCCTATACAACACTAATAATTGAATTTTAAACTGCACAGGTTTTTATTCAAACAATGAATCGCACGAATGGGTTTTCGCAAAGAAATGAATTTGTACTATATGTTTTTAAATATAGAACTTTGGAATACCGGTACCTCAATCAAGAAAAATGTCTACTATACAGTGTATTTGGCGCTCATCAGTTGGGTTGGCGGGAGAGGACATTTTTATTGACGATAACCTCACGTAGAGGTTAGCGTGGGTAAATTGCACAATGATTTAGGCGGGTTTTTTCTCATTTTTGGATTGCTAGGTAAACGCTTTGTATGGTGCACAGAAATTGAGAGATAAGATTTTTACCTGTGTTAGGTGAGTCATTCAGATTATACATGTCAGCAAGTTCTTTATGGCTTGTCACTGGATTTTTTTATTTCTAGAATGATTAATATTTTATGGCTCCAATTTTATTTACTCATAAGGTTTTTTATTTGAAAATCCTGTTACTATGCATTCTTGTTGGAATAGGGAATTTGTGAACGATGTTTCATTCATTGCAGACAAGAAAAATCTGTTATAATATTGTCATGCCGGATCACTTGATTATTTAAAAAAAATCGTTGTTTTAATTGTTTCCCTTTTCCTCGGGGCAGTACACTTTGGAGCTGTCATTGGATAATTCTCCACATTTTCGTTTGTCTGCTTTTCCCTTCTTCATTAACTGTGCGCTCGAGCATGTTCAATTGCCACCAGTTATATGGCATTTATTTGGACAAAAAAAAGAAAGCATGTTTAAGGGAGGGGGGAGGGAAAACCATGCCGCTTGATTGTCATTGGAGGTCACTGTGCTCTTGCCTGACATGAAGAAGCAATAGAGCCATTAATAGCCTGTAATTTGTTCATGTCGCCTCAGTGAAGGTTTGTAAATTATGTATTTTATTGACCATTGAGAAAAAAATACTAAAAAAAAGTGTCAGTGAAGCAAACATTAAGGATTCGCTTTTGGTAAAATTACACATATGACTCATATGCCATATTTTTGGTTCCCTAATCTTTGAACTTTAACTGTTTTTTTTTAAATACATGTTCATGTATCAAGTAAAATATTGATGACATTAGCACCACCATAAAAAGATAATTAAAAGTTTACCAAGTCGAAATTTCATTAAAGATTTATGTAAATTCCAATTTTGTCGACGGACTATTGGTAATAGGAAATATTTAGCACTTTCTGGGGGCACCTGGCTATCAATTACCATATTGATGTAAATTTTGTGTAGAAAGACATATAACAGTCAAACTTACACAGCTAGTACATGGAATTCATCATTGAATATTAAAGAGTCACGTAGCACATCAGCGATCGACCCCTGTTGGGAACACGTTATAGATAAAAGAAATCATTACTATGTATGGCTTAACCAAACAAAATCTTGGGTCAATGCAAGAGAAATTTGCTCAATTTTCAAGCTTGTGATTTTTTTTAGAGAAAAAATTTGATTCTCCCCTGTTGGAACACTTGTCCTTGGATTTCCTATGTTATCTACATGTTCTCTCTGTTAGGGATTTTAACAGGTAGAAATATGGTACTTGTACGATTTATGATAGGATAGGGTCCTACAGTTTTATTTGATGGAGGCCTAACATATGTTGACAACTTCCACATGAAATACAACAGATTTTGAATTATGATGAAAATTCCTCATCCTTTTTATGAACATTGCCCAAATTTTGTTTTTCTGCAACCCATGCTCATTAAATGCAGATTTACCTGTGACAAAATGCATATACATGCTTAAATATTCTCTATTAAATAAAAGGGGGAAAAAATCTGCATATTTGTGGTGTTGCACTTTTTATAAAAGCTGACGTGACAATCTTAAATATGTGTACTTTTGTGTGAATACATTTTGATTTGGTTGGACTGTAAATGACATGTTGTGTAGATAAAGACCATGCAGACTTGGTTGTTAGTAAGTGTGTGGGCCTTTCACCAAATCCCTTTTCCTTTGGCAACAGCTGCCTCATGATTTATCACATGTGGTTGCATTTTCAATTATGATTTAGGATGGCGTGAAATTCAATCTATTTTGAATAGACCATCCCATTTGTCCCATGCATGAAATATGATTTCTGTTCTCTTTTTTTTCCCCTCAATTATTCGAAGATTTGAACAGGAAGCATGGCCAGAAACTGCAACATGCCACAAGCTGTTGGGCAATAAAACTACTAGACCTAGTAACCCATTAAATGACCATAAACTAACGCTCTGACTGCATTCCTTCAGTGCGAATTTAAACACATTTACAAGAATGGGATAATGGCAATTTGTTTTGGTTAAACGTTTCCCAAATTTGTCCACAACTCCCTTTTGTAAAACATTGACAAAAATCTACTCCTGAATAGAGGCATTTGAAGAGAGCCAAAGTGTAAACACAGGCGGTTTAAGAGAGTAAATTGATTTGGATGGCAAAGTTTTTTTTCTTCTCTGTTGAAAAGCCGACGTGACAGGCTTGTGTACACGTCTTGCGCATTGGAGATATTCATACGTTTTTCTTAAGTAAACATTGTTCTAAACCTTTTCATAGGCCCACAGTAAATGAAGGGCTGACATTTAAGACCTCATCTCACCTCTATTGACACAGACACCGCTAAATATGGTCGACAACGATGTCTATGAGGGCTGGTTTTTGGGGGGGGGAACAGGAGATAACAAACCATTGGAAGGGCTTTCATAGTTGCAAGTGAATGAGACTGAAAGAGAGAAATATTTCTATTGTGATTTGAATGGACTATACAAAAGGATATTGAAGAATATGACAAGGAAGTTTAATTCTTTTGGTTTAAATTGTAGAGCAAGGAGGGAAAAGTACCGGAAGTCGAAAACCAGCATGTGGCCCTGCAAGATACCATCCAGGTAAGAGAAAGCATTTAACCCCCCCTTCCCTCTCTCTCTACCTGTGCAAAAAAATTACGAAATCCCATGCTGCCTTATCTTAATCTTTACAAATACAGTTAAAGGGAAATCCATCCAACAGGAGACCTTGTTACATAGAGAAGAAGAGTCCATTGTCAGTGAAGAGGTGTAAACACCTTTCTTTGATTTCAATGAACTTCATTACATTTTTAGCATACTTCACAGATAAAAATCAAATGGGTTCCTTGAGAAGTGTAACACCCTCGTACCATGTGCATTTATGCATGCGGATGTATTAGATAATTTCGTTCTCTAGAAAAGCGCAGAAGTAATTGAACCATGTTTCTATTGACCCAAGGCCATGCAAGTTGGTTTATACAGTTAAAAAATTAATTTTGTTTTTTAGGAGCTTAAGGAACAACTGCGCCATGAGAAGGAACACCATCAACAAGAAACCATTCTCCTCCAGGACATGCAGTCCCAGAAAATCACGGCGCTGCACAAGAAATTCAAGGCGGAAGTTGCGCAATACAAGGACAAAGTTCGGGAGCTGGAACAGAGTGCTGGTAGGTTTCAACAGTGTTCTATATATTGACCTCCCCCTTTTAGCATTTAGAATACCTAAACTTCCATTTGTTTGTAACTTTACATAAAAAGATATTAAAATTTCCTCTCAACCAAATGAGGTGCTCGTATGTATTTAAACATTCAAATTTTAATGTTTAACCATTGAAGATTGAGAATTTTATACATGTGTTCATTTTTACAGGGCAAGATGGTAACATATCTGAATTGGAATCCAAACTAGAAGAGTTGCAGAAGGACCATGATGCACTAATTGCCGAGAAATCCAATACAGATTCTCTGTTACAGCAATGTCAACAGCTGTTACAAGGTACAGCCTAGTTATTTGACAACTGCTTCTTCACATGAAATTATAACTTATTTTCTGTACAAAAGTTGGCGAAGTCATTAATCTGGAACCTAGAAATCTACTATGAAGCAATTTATTTTACGTCTGTTAAAGTTACTGGTAATTGGGGTTAGTTTCACACAAGTTAGAAGCAAATATATACTGGTGCAATGTAATGGCTTTTTAATATCAGTGAAAATATTGATTAAATTTTCATATCTGTATTTATTTTTTTTAGAAAGAGACAAAGAGCTGTCTACACTAAGACTGGAAAATGAAAAGGTCTCTTCTCAACTCCACAATGCCAAGTACCAACTACTGGACCAACTGGATGCAAACCATGTACATCTTTTTAGGCTTTTAAGCCCTTTTTGGGGCTTTCTTTTGCAAGAGATTTATTGCACATCAGAAAAAAAGTTAGCTTGCATGCTGCTGCATTAACAGCATTTTCTCCATTCTCTGTCTTGCATCCAGTTTGTCTGTGGTTGAGACCTTGCATGTACATGTATTACTTTTTTAAATGTGTTTAAAATTTTTATATAAAAAATTATAGGTATGCACATAATTAAACATTTATGTGTTTTTCAATTTTTGTATGTACATTCACTTGCATCAGAGATATTTTTGGACTGTAGATTTGTGTGTGTAATATTATTGTCTGGATGTTAGAGCTCATATTGCCCCACCCTCTTTTTATTACAGACAGCATCTAGAGCTACATGTGTAACAGCTTATAGTATGGCCCCTTTCTCTGTATTAACATCTGCAGCATGAATCCTTTTCTCTCCGATTGCCGCTTTTATTTTTATTTTTTTTTGGACAATCTTATCATGCACTTTTGAAATTAAGATGGAAAACAAACATTTCTGAAATTTTTCTCCATTTGGTGTCTGGTTTCTAAACTGAAGCTATCATGCTGCAGGCTCAGTCTATTGACCTAATGTGTGACCTCCAGGAAATGAGGAGGAACATTTCCCAGAATGCAATAGTCCGCAGAAATGCTCTGCTGAAAGAGAGGCAGGAGCTGGTTGATCTAATGATCGAGTCGGGCATTCAGGTTGGGACTAATGTCTGAACAATAATATTACACTACAATCTTCAGTTATCAATTGTTGTTTTGATTTGTATTTCTATTTTGTTGTCCAATATGTTTATTGTCAACTGTTTCTGAAATGAAAGTTGATTGTTACAGCAAAAGAATATCAACACATCTTTGGAGATTCTGGAGGCCGAGCGTGAACAGGTGGCGCTGGAGAGTGAGCACATGTTGTCAGAAATTGGCAACACGGAGCACCAAACTCTCACCAAAGGTACAGGGCTCTCAAAATTAAAATGTCAAACATATATACACAGTTACTTTTGGATCAATTACCTTTATAGTGTTCTCTGTGAAGTTCTTACAATTTTTGTTTTTTTAGGGCACAGATTTTTTTAACATTGTTTTTTTTTTTTGCAGATATAGTTGATTCTATTGAAAAAGAAAACATCATTTTGAAGAAAAAGAATCTAGAATTGCAAGAACAGATTGAAATATTAGAGAAGGCTGTCAAAACTCTGTCAGAAGAGAAACAAAGGGGGAAACAGGATGAGGAAGAAAAAGGTAAGATTACTCTTGAAAATGGCTAATAAGTGTTTCTAGTATATTATAGAAGTGTTGTTTACATCATACGAATGATTCATTACCGGTAGATTAATTCTGATCTGTCTTTTAGTTGAAGAGGGAGATGATGATTGGAACACTGCAGAGATTTCAGAGTTGAGCAGCAAAAACAGTGAACTTGAGTCCCGATTAAAGGAACAGATGTCTAGTCATGACAGAGATGTAGAGGAATTTGAAACCTTGAAAGCCGATTGGATGTCTGAGAAAGAGGCTCTAGAGGAAGCTCTATTTGAACTAAGAGAAAAGCTGAAGGAAAGGGAGACAGCAACTTTCAATGTGCTAGAAGCACAAAAGGTGAATAAATGTCTTGACTGAATGTTGCCACATGTATATGTATAGTTAGAAACCAGTATAGTATAACATAGTAACATTTGTCTTGTTAAAGCATGTAGATTGCTAACCAATCATATAACCAACGAACTAATTGGTATATCATTAACTTAGAGACCTTCTTGTTAAAGCATGTAGATTGCTAACCAATCATTTAACCAACAAACTAATTGGTATATCATTAACTTAGAGACCTTCCATAGTCATTTGCACTCTTTGTAGTTATTTAGTCACACCTTTGATTTCATTGTAACACAGGGTCTGATGAAAGTGGCCCAGGAGAGGGCTAATGACCTGAGCGACTCGGAGGAGTCTAATGAAAGTAGTAATGGTGATATAGGGGCAGATATTGAAAAATTAGATCATAAAGTGGATCTTCTGGCTCAGGCTAATGCCCAACTTGAAGAGGAAAGAGATGGGCTAATTTTTGAAAAGGCATGTGTAAAATTTTGCCTGTATAACTGTATTCAATTCTCTGTCTTCAATTTGCATGTCTGTCTGTTGTATGCATATGTTTTAAGTTATCTTGCTTGAATATCTTTAACATCCATTGATGCACATGTAAAATAACTCACTAAACAAGTATTGATGATAAGTACTCATTAATGATGTTTTTTTAATGGGCTTGTAATTCACATACCAGGTATTTGACAATGTATTGTTATGGCGTAACTAATTTCAGGATATCAGATAATTTGATTTGAATTTTCTTTTCAGGAAAAGCTTGAAAATGAACTCTCTGCACTGAAATTGGATCTTGGTAATTTTCTTATACATATTCAATGATATATAAAAATATTGAATTCAATGTTTTATAACATCAAAAGCCAGTTTAAGCAGGATGGTTGTGGCCATTTTTAGAGTATATTGATCTCCTTTAAAAGAAGAGCTCTATATAAAGATATAGGAAAATGTTAAATTTTTAAAGCCTAAATATATGGACTTCTTCTTTACTGAATAAAAGTTTATAGATTAAAAAATAATTTCTTAATATTTAGGTAGGTCTGATGGTTAATTTATTGATTACCCAGCCTCCTTAAGTCATAATGTAGCATACAAAACTTTTGATAATCCTTCCAGAGTCAGGTGACAGAGATGGTGCACTTTCAAGAGAGTTAGAGGAACAGAAAGCTGTCATAGCCAGCTTGCAGGAGGAAAAGGAAGGACTGGAGACCAGTTTAGAGGAACTAGACAGTCAGCATGAAGAAGCAATGGCACAGGTGATCAAAATTCGAAATGAACTGCAGAAAAAGCTTACGGTATCTGAAAAAGAATGTGACGAAAAGGACTTGCAAATCAAGGATCTCGAAAAAACTGTAAACCGTCTTCAGAAAGAGGCTCAGCAGCTAGATGACCTTGAGGAAGAAGTGTTTAACCTTCGGGAGAGTAAAGAGCAGTTGGAGACTCAGCTTCAGGCACTTCAGTCTAAAGAAAGTGGTGTCCAAAGCAGTAAAAGTTGTGAGAAATGTAGAGAGTTGAGACAACAGCAAGAAAAGGCTGCAATGACCATCAATGAACTCCACATGGATGTAAAAGAGTTGGAGGACAAGCTAGTCAAAAGTCAGAATGAAGTCAAAGATAAGGTATCCAAAGTTAAACAAGCCAGGGAAAGCAACACAGAACTACAGAAAGTGGTAGAAGATTTGACAAATAAATTGCAGGCCCTGGAAGATGAGATGAGGAGTTTAAGAGATGAGGGTGGAAAGAAGGAGGAAGCCGAGACACTTCAGCAGCAGATTAATGAGAAGTCAGAGGAGATGAAGTCTGTGGTTACAGAGCTGGAGGAGGTGAACTCTCATCTAGCAGAGTACATGGAGAGACACACTAAACTGCAAATGGAGAACTCGGAACTTATCTGCAAAATCTCTGAAAGAGACAACCAGTCCAGGGAAAATCGGGAAGCTTCAACTCAACTGAAAGAGGAAAACCTGGAGCTCAGTGAAAGACTTGAAGAAAGCAACCATAATGCTGAAGAATTACAAAAAAGAGTTATTGAATTAGAGGAAAAGAGTGAGGAGATAACAAAAGATTACAAAGAAATTATCAGCCAAAAAGATAGTGACTTGGAGAGTTTCAATACTCAGATGGAGGCTTTGAGAGAGGAGAAAAATAATGTACAAAGGGAACTTGATCAACTTGAGGGAGTCCTACAGCAGAAAACAAAGCATTATGAGAACTACATTCAAGAGCTGAAGAAGGGACAAGAGAGTGATTCAAGTTCCTTACAATCAGAGCGAAGCCGTCTGCTGCAAGAAACACATGAAAAGGACATGAAGATTCTTAACCTTGAGGAGGAAATTAAATCTCTGCAGAGTGATTTGTCAGAGACCAAGGAAACCTTGCAGTCTTCTATTGATGGTCAGCAGGGTATAAAGGGGATACTGGAGGAAAACGAGGGAACTATTAGAGAAATTAAAGAAGAAAACTCTAGTTTGCTTGAAGAAAAAGACAGACTGAAAGACACTGTGAAAGAACAAGAGGAAAAACTTCAGAAGTTGGCTGAAGTGGAACAACAGTTGATCATTCTTAATGAGGAGAAGAACATACTGAATGAAGAATTGAAGAAGTCAAGGCAGACGTTAGAAACCAAGGCAGAGAAAGAAGCTATGCAAGCTCAGACCTTAGAAGTCATCACTGATCTAGAGTCAGAGTTAAATATGTCAATGGAGAAAATAGTAAGCCTGGAGAAAGAGTTAAAACAACTCACTGAAACTGTTAAAGAAAAAGACAGGGAAATTACTACACTGAATGAAAGTAATTTGGAATATTTGAAAAATGCAGAGGAGAAAACTGATTCATCTAGTCTGCTAGTTTTGGTGGAAGAAAAGGAGAGAAGAATTGCAACATTAGAAGAGGAGTTGAATGAATTGAAAAAGACAGTTAATGAACAAGAATGTGGAATCGAAGAATTAAATGAAAGAAACCTGAGTCATTTAAAAGAAGCTGAAGAGAAGAGCAAGCATATGATTAAGCTGGAGACCAATGTTGCAATTCTCAACCAATCTGTGTCAGAGAAAGATGATGCCATTGTCGGTCTGCAGAAGAAATTAATGAGAGCTGAATCTCTAGTGGAGTCAGGTAAACAGCACTTGTTGACAGACGAAGAAAAGTGCATGGCTGTAGAGCTTGCTCACCCTCCATTCCTGGCGGTTAAAGATGAACCTCCACAGGTTGAACCACAGCAAGTGATGGCAACAACACTCTCTGGGGAGAGTGATTCCTTAAGCAGTGAAGTTGAGATTTTGACAAAAGAAAATGAACGTCTGCTGTTGGAGAATCAGGAGCTGAAGGAGAAGTTTGAGGAAGACTTGAATTCTTACAGTGAGAGACTGATTCAGTTAGAAGAAGAAAATGAAAGTCTCAAGCAAGATTTGGAAGAGAAGAGTGAGGAATATGTAAAGTTATGCAAAATAAATGAAGACGAGGTGGAACTCTGTAAAAGGACTCAAGTTACTGTTGAAGATCAGGCGATGGAAATTTCATCATTAAAGTATCAATTATTCCAGACTGGGAAATATGACTCTGGAATGTCTAGAGATAAGAACACAAACTCAGATAATGAAAACAAAGATTTGATGAATGGTTCAGAAAAAATCACTGAAGAAATGATAAGTCCAGAAAACTCTATAAGTCTTCAAAGTGGTGTTCAGTCAAATGGTGTTATGGAAAGTGAAGAAATGGAAAAACTAAAGACCCTATTGAGAGAAAAAGATGGAGTTATATCAGAATTACAGACTAATAATTCATCATTATTAAAAATGTTAGAGACCAAGTCCCTTAATTCATTAGGAGATAAAACTTTAGTTGATGTGCACAAATTAGAAAATGAGGTAAAACAACTCAAACTCGAAAAAGAACAGATCTTGGCAGTAATGAATGAAAAATCTCGAGAGACAAGTAATCTGAAAAGTGAAGTGCATCGTCTGACAAATATCATAGCAGCAGAAAAAGTGGCATTGAATAAATTGCAGAGAGACAATCAAGACCTAACTCAAAACAAGGAGAAGAGTGCCGTAGAGGACATGCAGAAAGAGGCACTCCAGAATCTGTCGCGTATAATCCGGGACAAGGACATGGAGATCGAGGCTCTGACCAGTAAGAACCAGACTCTGATCGCGGTCATGCAAGAGTCCTCAGAGAGTGGGTCACAGATCAACTCACTCATGCAGGACAAGAGCAACCTAGAGAAGCAGTTGACTGACCTCAAGAACGAACGAGAGCAGATGATAACCTATCTGAACCAGAAGCACCAGGAGAGTGTGGCCTACCACGCAGAAATCCAGCGGCTGACTGCGTACATAAATGACGAGACGGAGAAGCATCAGGCACTGGAGCAGAACTATGCAGCCATTGTGCCTCAATTTGAAGAGAAGAGTGAAAATTTGTTGAAAGCTCAGAATGAGCTGATTAACTATAAACACAAATATCAGGATTTGGAGATCAAGTATGGGGAAATGGATCAGCGACTGAATGCATCGGAAACTGTGGATATTCTGACACACAATTTGAAACTTGAAGAAATAAAGAGACTTCAGGAGAGGGAAAAAGAACTTTTGGACAGTATCAAAGAAAAAGAGGCTAAACTTCAGACTCTTCATCAGCAGAATTTGGAGTATGAGGAATCCCAGGCCAAACAAACAGCCGAAATTTCCAGTTTGAAGAAACAACTGGATAACATGGCCTTTAAACTGCAAGGACTGCAGAGCGAGCTGAATGATGAAGGAAGCGAGAAATCTGGTCTGGAACACCAAGTTTCTGAACAACTGTCCAACATCCAGATCCTGAAGGAGTCCAACAACCGACTGACACTGATGCTTCAGGAGAAGGAGTTTGAAGTGAAGAGTCTGCAGGAGAAGGTGCAGACCCTGCAGGCTGTGATAGAAAACAAGGAGGGGGAGTCAGGCCAGGTGAACAAACTAATGCAGGAAAACGAGGTCGTGCTGTCCCAGGCCAGGCAGCTACAGCAGGAGAGGGACCACGCCATGATGGCCCTCAAACAGAAGCAGTCAGAGCAGTCCCAACTGTTTAATGAGGTAAAAAAATTTAAAAAAATTATAATAAAATCAACTAACGTAACTAATGAAGTGTAGGAAATTCATTGTTGATTTCAAATGCATGTTCCAAAGAGAATTTTTGCTTTATGTTGTGATTTTTCTTCCAGATTCAGAAACTAAAAGAAAAGGATGTTAAATCTCAAAGAGAATTAGAACGATTAAGAAGCCATCTTATGCAGGTAAGATTTTTATTTTTCTCGTCATTTAAAAAAAAATTTGACTTTTTTCTTGTTCTGTGTTCAGATAAAGTACCGGTAATTGTCTTGAAATGTATTCTTAGATGGAAGATGGCTACACTCAGGAAGCTCTTGAGGCTGAGGAACGAGAAAAGGATCTGAGAAATCGACTAGCTGTCGCTGAGGAAAAATTGATATCTTCTTCTTCATTGATGGAGTCAGCAAGGTAAGACAAAAGAAAATAAATCAGCTTAACACAAATAAAATGAAAACACTTATCACTGAGAAAATAGAAAGTACATATTCAAAATAAATCACATAGCAGAAATGGCTAATGTGATGAATGTTGTTTGTAGCCAACAAGCTAACCAGCAGACGGAGTCCCTGCAGCAGCAGCTACACATGCTGGCCGGTCAGCGAGACCAGGCCTACCTCCAGGTGGCGTCCCTGCAGGACCAGCTACAGCAGTACGCGGTGTCCCTCAACAACTTACAGATGGTGCTGGAGCAGTTCCAACAAGGTGGAGGATGACTGTCTTAACTAAAACAAAGAATATTATCTTCTCTCTAGCCAAGAGTTTTTGGTCCCTTATGCCCCTCTTTAAAGGAGAGCGGGATAGGCCGAAAACCTTTGGCTAGCAAAGATGAAAGACTATTGAATAATGAGTTATGAATGTGATGTGATATTTTGTTCCTGTGTGTGCTTCAATTTTAACATGAGGAATGTCATGGAATTTTGTAGAAAAAGATGCCCAGCTCTCGCTTGAGGTAGAAAAGAACCAGAATGAAATTGCTGCACTCAGAAAGCAAGTCACAACACTGCAAACTGAGCTTGGTTCTACAAAGGTGAAAATCTTATGATCCTCTCCATGGATTTCTTAATAGAAGAATTGATGTTTCGGATGGGGTCAAGGTACATGTATACATTGTACAGGTAATGATTTTGTTTTTTGAAACTGTAGGAAAAGTTAGCTGATGCAGAGGAAGGCTTAGAAGCAGCTTCGCGGTTGACTGAACAGCTTGACAGGAAGGAAGAAGCATTGTCTGCCCTCAAAGAAGAAGGTATATTGATGCTTCATTGACCTCGCAGTAGCACACTAACTCTCCATCAATGTTGTGTGTTGTTTGTGTTGCCTGCAAAGTTTCCTGGCACTAATAAAAGCACACATAAGTAATGCACATATTAAATATTAAAACAATTAACCACAATGTTAATTAATGTTAATTGATGTGATTGATAGTGGTAGATGAAAGAAGTTAATGTAATTCTGTCTTTCTAAAGCTTTTCACCTGCAAACTGCCCAGTTCAACCAATTTTCGTTGAAACAAGTTGCTTGTAAATACTTTTTTGTGGCTTATATAGTATTTGGGATGGAACTTTTTGCTACTAGCCTATCTGCTTGAAAAGATCTTTTTTTGAGATTTTTTTTTTTCGCCTAGCTTATTTGGTTGTTAACTTCATTTTATTTCCCCTGAGGCGTTTTTTTGCTGCCAGGGTGAACGAGGCGACTGGTTGTCTAATATCAGCTGGTAATCCTGAGCTGGCGACGACACTCAGGGTGCTCACTGATATACGATAAACAGACCACCATATTGAACACATCGGGCAGAATTTGCAGTGAAAACTTTAATCTACCATTACACTCCTCTATCAAAACACCTCATTGCAGACTTGTTTGATATATATTTACCTCTCGCATTCTGTATTTAATTCTTTTACTAACAAATTTATATTCACATGATATTTATGTACTTGCAAATAACTGAACCCATAGTTCTACATGGAACTACTTATGTACATGTAAACTATGACATGTATTACACCACTGATCATTTCAGCATGAACAAAAATTACCTCCAGATTTTTTCAGGCAAGATACAGAATTTTTTTTTTTATATCTGTATATACATGTTAATATATACATGTTTATATATTCATATTTGTTTTGTTTTTGGAAAGAAAATAGAAAAAAAAAAATGTAAGTCTGAAAACATTAAACGATGAAAAATTTAGCAGCCGTGATATTTTTTCTCTTGCCTGATCCTGATGATGTTTGCCTAATCTCAGCTGGTAATTCTGAGTTGAGCAAGACCTCAAGTTACTAGCCGAGATTACACAAGTGTCTCCAGTGCCTTCACACTAACCCAACTCCTACTCCTCCCAGCATGGAATACTTGTGCATGGAATCAAATTTGTAAAAAAAAAAAAAAAAAAATAATGACAATGAAAAGGAAACTATTTCCACCATTATCAATTTTTTTTATGAACTACACCCTTCCAGTAAAGCATGGATATTAACAGGGGGATGGATGATTTATTTAAAGAAGTTGTTGTAATATTCATTTTAAACTTTGATTTTTTAATTTAATGTAAATGCATGTCAGTATGATACATGTAATTCTCCCACAATGCCAGCATGCCTTCATAGCAAACCTTAAAGCTAACAAGTTTTTTTTTTATTTTATTTTTAATTTAATCAAGTATCTTACTAATAACTTTTCATAATTGAAATATGTTAGTTATATCTTATTCATTTTTGTGTGTCTTGATTATAATTTTTTATTTACCATATAAATTCTTAATATTGCAATTAACAAAATATAGAAAGAAAAAAGGGGGAGGGGTTAAAATATGAAAGTTAGGGGATATTAAATCATCTTTTTGCAAGCTGAGTTAAATAAATCTGTGTGATAACTTCTGGAGATTTGGTACTGTGCTCTATGCTTGAAAATTAAATTTTCCTGGCTTGGACTTCAAAAACTTCTCTTGGATATGACTATTTTTGGAGATAAAACACCTTGGAAAGCAAGAAGAGAAAATTTTGACAAGAACTTGGCCATTGTGAGTGAGTATTACATCAGGTACTGAGTGAAAATAGTTCAGTACCTTCTGTGATATTCTTACACAGTGAGTCGACTGCAGTCACCATGGAAACAAGGGTATCCTTTGTCTGAAAATATAGTCTAGATTTATTCTTTCAAAATAAAGAAGAAGTACATGTAGATAATTAGAGTTGAATTGTATCAAAATCACCAGGTTTTGTGTCATGTCGATGAAATAGGATGACTTACAATATCACAGGGTTTTCTCTATTTTAGTTCAAATCCGTGAGAAATCATTAAAGGCTATGGAGGATGAAGTTCATCGCTTGAGAGTTTCAACAGACAATAAAATTGATAAGTATGTGTTAGAATAGCAGCAATAATGTACGGGGAAATTTTTTTGTTTTGTTTTGGGAGGGAAAATGTCTAATAGAAAAACAATCAGTGATGGCTACATTATTCCATGTAGTGTAAGAATGACTCAATAAACAACCAATCTAATTTGATAATTTTTAACATGGTTAAAATAATTCATTATGTTTTGATTTTTTCCTCCAGGCTTGTCATCAAGAACATGTTGATGGGGTACTTACTCTCCCCCAGAAATAAACAGCCAGAAGTCCTGAGGGCAGTGGGAGGGATACTAGGCTTCTCCGAGGAAGATTTTGACAAGGTATACCTTGTTTTCCATTTCACTTCTCTTTTGGAAAAAAAAGTAACACATTCATCTTAACATCACTACACATACCAATATATGTTGATGTTGGTTTTTGTGCTTATTTATACTAAATTTGAAGTGTTTCTCCTTTTAGATCACCGGTAGCTCCAAGAGCTGGGTTTCAGGGTTGTTGAGGTTTGGTGGCTCCCCAGCCCATGCCACACCCACCCCCACCACCCCCATCAGAAACATCCCCGCTCATGTACAATCCACACCAAAGGCTGAAAAAGTAAGTTAATTGAAAATCCCACTACAATTACCAAATCAGGTAAAGTAACCGGTACCTCCCAACACAATCGAATGTATAGTCAAACTTTGTTACCTGGAAGTTTTGATTTGAACATATTTTTATTTTTACCTGGAAGTTGATAGTGCTGAGAAAAGGCCTCTAGATATACAAGGATTTAGAATAAAAAGTGAACACAAAGACACACTAGCTGGGACTTCCAACTCGCTTGCATATTTATAGGATTTGCAGTTTTGAGTTTGAAAATAAATTTCAACTAATTTTATCACCAAGATTAAATCTTTCCAGAAAAGTAAATGATGAACTCTTGTTCACTCTTTTTCAGTCATTCTCGGAGCTGTTTGTGAAGTTCTTGGAGACCGAGTCGTCCCCTACCCCTCCCGTCATGAAGCTCCCGGCCGAGGACATGGCTAGAGATGTCCAGCGCCACAAACAGGCACAGAAAGACAGTTACAATCCGTTCACTGCCCCCCGCCACGTATCCATGCCCGGGGATGGGGCAAGTGATCATAGGAGCTCTCCAATCCTCATGTCAGGTGCTCCTTTGTCACCAATGACCTTGTTTGCCCCAACTACGACCCCTCAACTTCAATCCAGTGATGGACAAACGACCACACAGAACACTTCTAGTGCAATTCTTAAAAACGTTCTGGAGACCAGATAACATGAAGCACTTGTTATTTATTTATTTTTTTGTTGTTGATGAAATATTTACTTTGTAAGGGTCAAACCATCACAAGTTTTACATGAATTTTCATTGGGTGTTTGTGGAGTAATGGTTTAATGCTATGTTCATGCATTTTCTTATTTGGAGCAGGTCAATTTGGAAATCAGGTTGACACATGCTGCAGTGTGATATTAGATGCATCACTGGTCGATGAAAGACTCGGTGTAAAAACGCTTTATTTTTATAACATGATGATTTATGTTACTGTACATATTCACCATAAGTTTAATGAAAATGTATTTATAATATCTGAACTTTAACTGCATTTTTGTCATGTATGCAGGAATTGGGACACTTTAAGAAATTACCACAAATAATTAAAAAAAGAAAAAATATTTGAATAAAAATATTTAAAATTAATCATTTTCCTCTTTTTGTTTAATATATTTTGGATATTATATCAAAGATGATAAAGATGATAAAGGGGCTAATCTGTGCAGATGTACAGGTGCTCCTTCCAAACTTGATGGTAAACTTACAATATTTTCTGCATATATTTTCCTTGATCAAGTTATACAATTATTTTGCTAAACATGTTGAAGAAAAATCATATTTTTTCCTTGTATGTATTACAAACCTGATAGTAACATTGAATATGATGATAATAAATGTGTTTTTATCATCTTAAATATGATGCTCAAAATAAGAAAATCTGGGATTTTGAACATTTTTTTTTCTAAATTGATCTTGTCAGATAAATTTAAACTCAAAATCATGTGGGTTTTTTTTTTTAAACATTTCCTATTCTCCAATGATTGACAAGGAATTATGCAGACATATTTCATACAATTATAATGTAGATTATACAGCAAATGAGCAAATATACTGGTAGCACCATGTTTAGTGCTGTGGATTATAAAGCAAATATAGCACCATGTTCCATGCAATTAAAATGTAGATTATATAGCATGAGCAAATATAGCACAAATACCCACCATGTCTTCAAACACTTTCATCAAATTCTATGGAGAAAAATGAAAAATAACAGATGAATAGTACCTTTGCTTCTGATTTATTGTCTTCATTATCATTCGAAGCAATTCAAGCTGGACTAGTTCCTTAACATTAAAACACAGTGTTGTACATGAAACACAAAATTAACATAATTCATTATTGTTTACGAATTTTATTGGAAAACCATTAAGTAACAAAGCATACATGTATCAAGGTTTTTATTAAAAAAAAAAAAAAAAGACTAGCTTTCAATTCTATGAAAGACCATATAATAGTACTGTCTTAGTCATATTGGTGATTTATTTCAAAATACATTTATGTATATAAGTATGTATTAATTGATAAAATGACATTGTGTTGGAATTACATGTAAATGACAACAGAATACTCAATTATTATACATAAAGCTCTAGCTGACATTCTCAAACCATGTTTTTCATTCTAAAAAAATAGATTACGGTACCAGTACAGCTGTACTTGAAAATTTATCATCATCTGCAACATTATAAAGAATGTGGTAATCAAACTTGCATATATACATGTACTGGTAATCATATTGCAGAATTTAAAAAAAACAACCCAAAAGTATTCTAAATAGATGTTATATAAAGAATCTAGTAGATTGTCAAATACATAATCAAAAAAAGAATATATTTATCCATTTTAACAGTTTGTGAAAATTCAGATCTATTAGACATTTCTTATGACAAACGATCATTATAAATGTACTGCAGTAATGTACAAATAAGCTCAAAATGTTGAACATTATTTCCAAACAATTTGGAAAGTATTTCCGGAAATATGAATCAAAATGTGGAAGAAACATTACAAATTATTAAAGTTCAATTTCCAAAAGTGTCAAAGCTTAGTTTACTTTTAACAACAATAACACCCCCCCCCCCCCCCCATCCAAACTTTTACATTAGGGCATGTTTGTGATGGAAGATACTGCTATAACAGAAGTTTTAATAGTACTGTACAAATTGAAAAACTCAATTCAAACAGATTTAATTGATATACAAAAAAGACAATCTACAGTATTCAATATTCAAAAGAGAAGGTAGAGATGTTGATTAAAAATTAAAACCTGCAGTGCTTACCGGTAATTTGGATTTTTGAAAGCCAAAAATTAAGAAAAAGAGAAAAAGGAAATGCAAACATCACAAAAGGATTACAAAAAACAATTAGGAACTATAACATAATATTTTTCTAGAACATGTTGCACCCTGATATTCCAGAACAAAATTTTGTGTAAAAATAATTCAGTTGTAGATAACATAGGGTTTG
This sequence comes from Magallana nippona, assembly GCA_033439105.1. Taxonomy (NCBI): domain Eukaryota; kingdom Metazoa; phylum Mollusca; class Bivalvia; order Ostreida; family Ostreidae; genus Magallana; species Magallana nippona. The sequence continues at coordinate 21,566,826 of CM065923.1, forward strand.
GGTTACATTCATATTCTCGTTGTCTTCTTATCTTACGGTATACAAGTATAAAAAAGTTATGACAAAATACATACACTTTATGAAAACCTGCTATGAACCATGTAATACATGCACAATTGTACATGGACTTGATAGGTAGCTTTCAAATGGGATGAATATTGTTGGGCATTATTTAGCAAAATCATGGTTGTTATATATATTTCAATGTAATTTATCAATGTAAACAATGAAAGTTTAATTTGTGTATATAATCAAGTACATAGCATTCTCGTTCTTAAACTTAATGTACATGCATTCTTTTAAAATGTAATACATATGTAAATGGCCAAGAATAAAGTTAAGAAAAATATATGTGTTTTGAGGACTTGCAAAAAAAAGGTAAATAGTATTACCTCATGAATAATCTGATTGAAAAATACAAAACGTTTGATCTTCTTCATACGATATTGTGCTACCCACCCAAGATCATCTTGCATAATTTTATATGTGTGCATATAAAAACCTTGTATATTAAAGTAGTACTGTAAAAGTGGTTATTTATGCATGGGGAAATTTACACTAGTTACGCAGTTAGCTTAAAACTGGGTAAAATACTCCCTCACATATGGTAAAAAAACTCAAAACTTTAGTGTGGTAAATGATGCATCCGCGTTTTTAACAACCAAGCGTATTGCTTGACCATAGTAAACGCGTACTTAACCACCAGCTTAAATAACCACTTTTACACTATACTGAACTACTGGCTCATTATGAGGTTTACACCCAGTACATGTAATATTTATGCATATACATAATTATAATGTATTGGTTTTACATCCATTCCACTTAATAAAATACATGAACATGTATATACACTTTAAACCATTAACATTTGAGCTGTCACATGGCAAGCAGAATCAATAAATATTATACATGACACAACAGAAGTACAAAACTATAATCAAGACTCTAAGCTAATTTTTAATCCCCCGCCCCCGTTTTTTTTTTGGCTATTCTTGTGTTTCAGAAATTGTACATTGTTATAACTTTAATCTTCACTTTGACTCAAAATAATTTATCATTCTTGAAGGGTGTGGGGTGGGGTTCTGGTTGAAATATAAGGCACAAATATTGTATGCCTGATTGATACATATTCAAAACTGGCAGCTGCAAATGATGAATAATATGTATATATGTTTATGATTTATCAGTTAGACTGATGAATATTCATACAAATTTAATGATATTTATGCTGCAAAACAGACTGGCATTTTTTGTACAACATACGGGTAAATGCTATCGGGCCATTATTGGTCATCAATGCTTGTATAAACAAGATATCTGTGAGCCATTGCTCACTAGTAATACCCCCACTCTGATTTGAATATGTAAAATAAGCAAAGTTGTCATTTAAAAGGAAGTTGATGTCTGATTGGTACAAAAATATATCCTACGATATGGCATGCTTTAACAAATAGTGTGTTAAAATTTCAAGCATCTGCGATGAATAGTTGCTGAAAAATCTTTGACGAAAATTTGTTTTAAAATTTTGGCTAAAAATAAACAGACGTCATTTAACAGGAAATTGACGTCAGATTGGTACAAAAATATATCCCACGATATGGCATGCCTTAACAAAATATTGTGTTAAAATTTCAAACATCTGCGATGAATAGTTGCTGAGGAAAATGCAACAAAAATTTTGTTACGGACAGACACACAAGGGTAAAACAGTATACCCCCTTCTCCTTCGGAGCGGGGGTATAATTAATTGTTGCTTACTTCTAAGGCAAAAAGGCAGGGAACACTGACCAGCATTTTAGCAAAATAAATACAGTGTATATCATAAATAGTTAATAGATGTCGGTACATTCTCAGTCAATATAATATCATTAAATTTTAGTAAGCATATTTAATATAAATTATATCACATTTATAAAAATTGTGCATTTAAAAGCACTAATGCACAGTAAAAATATATTATGTCAGACCTGGGAATAAAATACTGTGGAATCATTTAAAAATTTTTGAAAGCTTCAAGGGGATGTAATTTGATAAATGACATCTAAATTTTGAAATTAAATATTTTTTTTTTTATTAAAACTGTGTTTCATTATTTGTTGAAGAAATATATTACTGGATTCCTACAAAACTAGCAAACAACTGAGCCACAACAAATTCTAACGATTCCACAGTACCTCCTATTGTTCATGACACTGTACAAGTCCTGTTTGAATGGTTGGTCGTGGAGGGTGGGGAGCGGATGGTGGGAGGTGGGGACGTACAGATACAGCCACACAGACCCCTTTGTCTGGCATGAACATCATGAAACATAGTCTGGCATTCCTCTATGTATTCTTCGTACAAGTTGTCAAGGCGGGTTGCTGCGGCGATCTGCTCTTGACGCGCTGGCACCTCTAACGCTACGGCACAACTGATTGTACAGGCCCAGTGTTGAAAAGGAACACAGGTGTTTCCCAGGTAAGGGTTTTTAAAGGTGATCACCTTGTATCCTGATAAGAAAAAAATTGTGGATTTTGAAACAAATAAATCCAAGTCACTATATATTTTCTATAAAGCAGTAAGTTATTAATAATTAAAAAATTTAGTTAATTAATGATAACGTTGATGATGAAAGATGTGGAATGCCATTATAAACTTAATAACAATTAAATGGAAATAAAATTCAGAAGAATACTTCTTGATATTTGTGTTCCTAACTAACAAGTCATGAGGAGGCCCATGGACCCCATTGCTCATATAAGCATCAATAACCTGCTGTGACACAAAGACCTTACCAGTATTTGCTTACTATGATACAAGACAGATTCATGTCTAAATGCTTACCTATCTCATGCAAAACATTAATATATGTATCATTATTATCTAACCTAAAAGCTGTATAAGTAACATTTTTCTCCTTGTTTTTTTTTTCCTATAAATTCTACAAATTATATTTTAGATATTAATTAAAATTTTTTTTTCCAAATTACAAACACAGTCAGAAAAAAATATTCTAAATTTTTTTTCTTTGCAAAAATTAAAGCCCGTGTTGTAGCTTATGCAAAAATATTGATATCATTGGACATATGGGTCATAGCACAGTTAGCTTATCACATTTTTACTACATATATTTTTTACTATCATCTCCTTTAATGAAATATTATATCCCCTTGGACTTGGTCTTGGTCCTTCATTTGTACAAACTTGAAAAGCATTTTCCAAATGATGTTTTTTTTCAAGATTGCTTGAAATTTGGTGCACATTGTTCCATAGAAGAAGTTTTCATAACTGAAAAGTTTATCATGGAGACATCAACATGTGCCTGACAATTTTTGAATTTTTGATTGCAAAGCTCATTCTGAGCTTAAGAAGGCCAAGGTACAACTCACATTGATGCATTAAGAAACTTTCATACAACATTTGATACAGCAATGTTTAACTACACAGATATAAAGAAATACCCGGTACTAGTACATGTAACACTAAATAATATACCTGGTTGATAACGAAAGGAGGCACTGTTGCAATAATGGCACACCTTGAACTGGTGATAAATTTCTGACAAGTATTCTTGTAATATCACAGAAATGCTGGGATCCTCGAAAAAGTCAATCTTCATTCCAATCACAGTTTTAGCGGCCCAGAACTGGAGGGACCTTGGATTTCTCTCGGACTCGCTGTGAGCACCTTCTGAGGGGATAATGCGGTAGCCCACATCCGTGTGGTACCACATGAATGTGGATTTGAAATAATTGTGGTTACCATGCCGGTGGACAGTTCGTATGGCAGGCATTTTCAACAAGAAGCCTGGAAGGGCATCCAAAAGGTTATTGTCCAGCATGAGAGTTTTTAATTTCCGACAAAAAGTCAGAGAGTAAGGAATTGATTGCACTTGAAGTTTGTTGTTGGTTAGGGCCAAAAATCGTAGATTTTTCATTCGCCCAATGTCCACTGGAAGTTTATCCAGGCAATTGTACTTCAGGGAAAGGAGCTTTACGTTAGGGCACTTGAAAATCTGAAGAAAAATTAAAGTAATAGCTATATATGTACATTGTATATTAAGTATATACATATATAAATTCAGTATATTCTTCATTCAGTTTATGACAGTTTATAAGTTATAACTGTTCATATAGTTCTTAATCATGCTACTTCTCAATTCTTACCTCTTTTGGCAAAGTGTTGTCTTCGCCATATTTGAAGATGCTGTCTAAATGAAACTCAGTAAAGTTGTACGTATTCAGGTATGTCTTCAGAAGAGTTTCTAAAAGGTGCAAATAAAAATTATCTGAGAGCTAATACAGAACACAGCACAATTCAAACTTTACTTGTACAAACGAGCATCGTCAATACACGTCTATCAAACCATCAGTCATTATTATTAATTGTTTGGTTTGTGGTTGAAAAAATCTTTTCATTTCTTAAAAAAATCTAAAACGTATGATATGTATATGAATGTTCTAATCAAAGCAAATTTAGCAAATTATAGAGAAGTTCAAAAAGTTTATTAAACTATTTTAAAATCACAAAAATGAATATTAAACCTATCATGCCTATGAAATGAAGTTCTTGCATATTAAAAATTATTTAAAATGTGTGAATATTCAACAAGTCATTGTACAATTACCTCCTGGTCTCCTAACATTGCCTAACTTCTCTCTTTCTAGATCCTGCAGTATGAGCTGGAGGAGATACTTTGGCCTGTTGTGAAGAGCTACTGACAAGAACCACATACTCTGGGGTATGTTCTGTTAAAAAAAAAAAAAAGAATAGATAGAAGATATATGTAAAATTATAAAATTTGCTTTTCACAAACATGGCACTAGCAATGTTTATCTGGGACCCTATTATTTAATAGTACATTGTTATAATGGCTAAAAGTTAAGTACTGTGTGCACTGTACTTCCTGTCTAAGAAGAACAAAACTTACAAATACTAAGACATGTACATCTTTCAAAACAAATTTGAAAGGCCCAAAACTGATATATATTACATAAACATTAAATTAATGATAAAGCAAAATCAATACACAAACTCGTTTGAAATTATTCATTTCTTTTTTCTGAAGAACAATCATCATGGATGTTAAATAAACACAGGGAATTGGCCAGACCTTTCCATTAAGATTATCAAATTACAATTATCACAGTAAATGAAACAAATTCCAATACCCCCATCATTAGCAGATCCACATAGGTGTAAGACTGGTCGTCGCTTTCCTTGTTGGCCAGTTTTTGTTTTAGGTCTCGCCATTGCTCTGGATGTTTATCAAATTTTTTCAGCAGCAGCAACTCAAAACCATGGAAAATCTCAGCCATTCCTCTTCAACTGAGTCCTATAGACTATCTTAGCTCATAGTTATTTTGAAATTCTAATCATCACGTAACTATTTTGTTGAATAAAGAATAAATGTACCATTCTAGACCTGGCAGGTTAGTCAGTCGGTTTTTTGAGCCAGTCTTTACTTTCGTTTTGTGTGTAAAGTCAAATCGTACAATAAAATTTATTTGGATTAATATAATTTGGTACTGATCTGTAACTATTTATCTAAATTATGTTTATATTTATTCTTATAAATAACATTTATTAAGTATTTAAATAGATTTATAGATTTGTGACTACTTACTAGGAATTTTACAATATACGAATATGAGTATGAACGAGTTGATCGCAACTGAACACTCCCGAAGAAAAAAATCTCGTAGGTAAGGTCAAACTTGTAAAAATCGGCATTGTATTGAATTTTTAAATGCATATTTGATAAACTATTATCTTCATTTAACTTTTCAGCAGGTGTGAAATAACATTTTCATAACGATATTAAGTATGAAAGCTTTGTAAACATCCATTTACACAATATTTCATAGACAGAATTTCCTCTGCGATCTAAAACGAGTGTATGGGTTACCGAGTGTATGTTCTTTCGCCCTAAAATGCGATCGCCCTTGACACCGTTCGCCTTAGGTCCATTTACCCTTAATTCCGTTTGTTCAAGGTCTGTTCGCCTTATTTTAATACAGGAATAATATAGTTTTTTCTTTTTGTATTCTGATCATTTTTTACATTATGAAGAGATATATAATTATATAAAACAACACTATAGTACCTTTACATAATAATAACAACCAATTGACTGACCTGATAATGTTACAATGACTTCTTGTCTTGTGAATTACAATAATATATTTATGGTTCACAGTAGTTTCATACAGTTTCATGTTCCATCTACGGATTTATCTCATTTAGCGATCAATGGATTGTGTTGTACCCGCATATATAAATTCTTCAGAGACAGAATTAATGCTCACTATGCTGACCTTCTAACCGTCGGGGCCAATTGATGTCTTAATTTCTTTAATTGTTTAAAAACATCAAGCGAATCATTAAATAAACAGCAAGACAGTTATCTATAATTTACAGCATTAAAATCTAACAATTATACCAATTAAGATTTTTATCTTCAAATAATGTGGTTTATGAACGAGGTTTAGGTGGAGCGAACAAGATTTAAGGCAAACAATAATTAGAGCGAACAGAATCAGGTGAACAGGAAGGTAGGGCGAACGAACCCAATACCATCTAAAACCAAGCTGTTTTGACTTGTAATTTTTTCGTTCTGTAAGAAGTCACCTTGAAATATGATAAAAGTACGAGACATTAATTTCAATTAGATTTCAAAGCGATTCGTCTCCTTTTATTTTTACAGAGTTTTAATTAAATTAATTATGGAAGTCAAATCTTTAACTATAGTTATGATCACAGATACTAATACAAATAGATCATAATACATATAACACATGTACAACTACCGTTAGACAACTATTAGACTATCAGACAAAAGAACAGTTGTGGAACAGCTGTTACATTTTGTTAGTCACTGCATGGTCTTTCACTACAGGGGATTAACCTACTGTTTGCTGGATTAGTGCTCCTGCCTCTTGGCCAATGTAACTATAATCTCAGTAAAATTTAACATGCAGACTAATGACACCAACAGCATGTTTTTTTTTGTGTCACTAAACCTTCAATATCCATGATCTTGTCTTCACGCAATTGCTCATACATGTATATTTTTTAGGGTTTCTTCGGAGGAAAAACAATATGGCTTCAAAGCAGGTAGCAACAACAGCTGGAGCTATGCTCAGCGCTGCTGGCAGGCCTAAGATTTTTTCAGACGCTAAAGGCAGACAGTTCATGGTTCTGAAGTAAGTATTATTTCAATCAACATCTAAATTTTACCAGATGATGGGATGTAAATTGAATAAACAATTTTTTGAAATTTTCTTTATTTTAATACGAACATGCACAAAAAGTGTAGCAATATTTGTTGATATGTATTCAAAATATCCATTGGAGGCTCAGAGAGATCCTTATCATCCTAAGATCACTAAAATAATGCATGCAGATATTTAGATATGGTATATCCCATTAGAGAAACTTGTGTTATTGTTATACATGTCAATCTTTCATGGTACTCATTTCTGGTCAAACAGAAGTTGGCAATTTACCATACTGTCATTCATAATTATTTAGAAGTAGATACAAACTGAAAAGCTGAATCTTGAGTAAAGCAATTATAGGTTAGAATTAGTTTGGGAAATATCCAACAAAACTTGGAGTTGAAATTTTTTTTTTCTCGATAATTTCAGTTTTATGAAACAAACAACTTCAATTGTTTGATTTGAATTTTATTTGCTTCAGAAAAACCCTGCAGACCCCAGATTATTATCTATGGCAACCTAAGAATCTGTCCGCTGTCAAGGGGACTCCCACACTGACCTCCATGTTGAGAACCAAGCCTGTGAAGGAATTTGTTTTTGGAACAAGAAACAGATTCTTCTTCCGCTTCAGCACATACTGGTTTGTGTGGGTGACTCTCCTCTTCTCCTACCCACCACTCATGGCACTAAGAGAAAGTAAGTCTTAAGTACTGTATTTATTTTGTTTGTGTGGGTGGCTTTCTTTTCTCCTACCCTCCGCTCATGGCACTAAGAGAAAGTAAGTCTTAAGTACTGTATGTCTTTTGTTTGTGTGGGTGGCTCTCTTTTTCTCCTACCCACCACTCATTGCTCTAAAAGAAAGTAAGTCCTTAGATATAACAAGAAAGTCTGTTGCAGAATGGCTTAGATAACAAATGTTGATGCAAACTTTTCCAATCCTTGTCTTCGAAGCCTAAATATAAAATGAATTATTTTCTTCTTGCAGAAACTAAAGCATCAGAAATGCCTGTTAAAAGTAAGTATCATACATAATATCTGATATTTATCATGATTTTTGACATCTCCATGCAGTAAGCATGAGGAAAATGAAAGCAATGGGATAATTCATTTCTTTTCATATTTTAAGCTGCAAAATTCCATCATCCATACTCCTGGGACATGGTGAAGGAGAAGGAAGAGGAACTGAAGATCCTGGAGAGTTCCAGGTACCGACTCTAAGCCGGACAATCCTAGTAGAAGCCATAGGAAACATTCAATGGATTACAAACACTCTGCCTCAACATCCATTACAGTAGACTGAAAGTGGTGGTGTTTATTTGAATTGAAGGACTTATTGTAATACAAAATAAAATATTTTGACAATTTGTAAAGTGTTCAATTCAATTTAGGCATTTATATGTGTACGCGGTTAACAATTTTGCACTTAGCATCACAAATATTTTTTCCAGGTTTTCAAAGGTTGGTATGGTTGAACTTAGACATTATTAATACAGGTACCATCACTACAGTTAGTTGGAATTCTTAACTAATTTTTATTACTTGATGTCTTGAATTGTTTTTGTTGGTCTTATTGAGTTAGAAAAAACAAGGTTTGGCTGGGATGTTTTCTTACTATATAAACAGATGTTCAAATTATTATATTTCTAATGTAAGAACTAAGGAAAACACTTTAGCCCTACCTAAGAAAACTTAAAAAAGAAATATTTGTAACAACTGGAACCAATATAATTACCCCTATTTTTTATTCCACTGAATTTCTGTTCACAACATCAAACACTGGAGCATATTTTCACAATATTTGTTCCAAAATGGCTTATACTTCACCCGCAAAGTGTCTTTAATATAAGTAAAGGATGTCCAGTGACCTTGAACCAAGTTTCTAGGTCTAAGGTTAAGGTCAAAAAGGTGCATGTAAAATCCTTGTCTGGACCATACCAGTACATTCTCTCCCCTTGGTCCCCCAATCGGGTAAACAAAGTTTCTAGATCACAATCAAGGTCATGTCAGACCTCTAAAATTATCCTTGTTTGGACCATTTATTCTCTTTCCTTGATCCTATCTGCTTATACTTCACATGAAGAGTGCTTGTGAGGAAGATAAGTGCAGTGACTTCGAACCAGTTTTATGTCAAATATGAAGGTCATAGCAGATCTCGGTGAAATCCAGTTTTGGACCAAAATTTATCTCCCCCTCCCCTTGGCCAGATCTTGCTCAGATTTTACCGAGATACTGCCTGTATGTAAGGGATTTGCAGTGACCTTGAATTAAGTTTTTCTGTTTCATAAATGTCAAGGGCACATAGCAGACCTCTGTACGTGTAAAATTCTTTTATTGACCTCTTTGCCCAGACTGTCCTATTCTACACCCATACAGTGCTTTTTGGAGAAAGGATGATTGTGCAGTTATCTTGCACTTTTTTAATTAAATGAAACTTAATTCAAAGTAATATCCTCTAAAATGCCTTTCATCCTAATGTCCTTAATTGAAGCGGGGTATTTGAGATGGTCACCATCTCAATTATATCTAGTTTCTCTCCTATTTTTTAAGAAATTTTAAACAGCTACTAACAACACTGATCCTGAATTACTACTATCTGAACAGTTTGAGTCAATCTGTCTGCGCATGAAACAATCTTCCAACACATTATTTAGCAGTGTTCAGTTTAATAAGTGAAAAAGTTCATTTTAATATGTATATAAAATTTGTTAAATATGATCTATAGTCATTTTTAGGTTGACCAAGCACATATATCACTTCGTGATCGAACGAAACTTTAGATATCTCGAATGCACGACTGTCGGGTTTCCATATACTATTGATAAGTGAAAATTACGAAAGACGAATAGGGCCACATAAAAAAATATTTCCATCTCGTAATTACGAGAACAGATCTCGTTATTACGAGTTAATTATCTCGTTATTACGAGAAACGATCTCGTAATTACGAGTAAAGATCTCGTTATTACGAGAAAAGATCTATATAAATAGTGCGTTTTATTGTTCTACTCTCTCTTTATGTAAAATGGATGTACATAAGAAATTCATACATTAGTGAAATTTTTTTAAGAAAAAGTAGCAAAGCAGATTGATTAATAAATTAATGAACCAATTTATTAATATGAATGATAATTTCATCTCGTAATCTCGTAATAACGAGATAATAATATCATAATAACGATATCTTTTCTTGTAATTACGAGATCTTTTCTCTAATTACGAGATCGTTTCCTGTAATAACGAGAAAATTAACTCGTTATAATGATATCTTTTCTCGTAATTACGAGATATTTTCTCGTTATAACGAGATCTTTTCTCGTAAAAACGAGATAATTAACTCGTAATAACGAGATCTTTTCTCATAATTACGGGATAAAAATATTTTTTATGTGGCCCTATTCGTCTTTTGTAGAACATAGATTCTAGAGAAGGATGAAAATATAAACAGTATATAAACATATAAACAGTAAAATGTTTTCTTTCATTGTTTATTGGCTATCAAGGTCATCGATCAACCGCATGAATTAACCACAGAAAGCATTTTTTTTATTGTTTTAGTGTTTTAAATATATATTGAGCAAATTAAACTGTTTCTCAATTGAATTGAAAGCCCAATGACCATGCAGTGAAAATGCCAGAGGACCACATCAATCACCAGAGAAGTCAGTAATTCTGACCCAAAATGCTTTAGTATACTGTATCAAATACAATAAGAAAATTTCTTAATACATACGGTTTACCATTTTCTTAAATTGTTGCTTCCACATTATCGGATTCTTTTCTTTATAAAATTGTGTGTTAAAAATATAATCCAATTTTGGCCACTCATTTGGGGTTATAGTTTAACAAAAAATAATGAAAAACTTCTATAAAAATGGTACACTGTGTTATTCAGGTAAGCGATGTGGCCCATGGACTTCTTGTGTCCTCATGTACTCGTATTCTATTCCAACGTAATGTACGTATCATTTTTACCTTGCCTTTGTACGTTTTGCTGTTTGTAGGTAAAATGGAACCCTCTTCCCATAGCCATCGGGCGCGGATCCAGAATTTTTTTCCAGGGGGGGTCGAACCTTTTCAGAAAACCAAACCCAATATATAAAATGTTCACCCTTTTATTTTTCAACTCAAGAACGAAACGCCCTAGATGACCACTCCATCACGTACGGAACTTTTTTTTTGGTTGTAAGCGTCATTTAGCTAAAAAGACTTGACTGAAATAATCTTCGTTTCCCTTGCCTGATAAATGATTGTACTATTTCCTTTTGGTCAATCTCTAATGAATGATGAAGATGCATTAGTGCTAGCCCAGTTAATCTGTCCTCTTGCATAGTACTGCGCATATAACTTTTGATGCGTCTTAATCCAGAAAAGGATCTTTCAGCCTCACATGTTGTGATAGGTAACACACATCCAATGTGCAGAAGAATTTTTACGTTCGGAAAAACGTCCCCATCGACAAAGTTGAAAAGAAAGATCAAATTACAGAGCTTTTCTGAGGTTTCTTTCCTCATGTTAACACAATATCTTTTCCAATCTGCAAGTTCCTTCTCCAAGTCCTTTACAGAAAGACAAGGTAGGTCGCTCTCCCAAAATGTAAGTTCTGAGGCAAGTTTGGACAATTCCTCTTGTGAGAGATTTGTCATATTGATAGGCAACAAAGTGCATATTGAATATGCCACCAGATCTTCTTTCTGAAACCTTGAATTTAATTCACTGAGAAGAAAGTCCAGAAATGGAATGGCCACGACAGATCTATAATAATCTTTGGTATTAGTTGTGGAGACATTTTCCCTGTGTTGTTGCTTTGAGCAAACCCTTGGAATTTTAATCACTATATCAAGGTCATCTGCAATTTGTTTGGCGTCTTCAAAGCAAGACTCAAATTCCGTATCTACCGCTGTACGAATTTCTTTGATTCTATCAACGTGTTCCTCGATTAGCTTACTTGCAGTGAAAATGTCAATATCTCTCTTCTGAAGTTTGAGAGTTAAAGGTTTTATTGTGTCTAGGACGTACCTTACAAACACAAATGTTATCAACACAGAGAAGGACGTCAACGAAGCCAAAAGTCCCTGTGCTGTCACTTTAGTTTGTCTATCCCAAGACCAGTCTTCACTGGTACTTTCATCAAGGTTTTGATTGATAATGTGCTGAAGACATTTGATGACGAACTTGTACATAGTGTAAAACACATCAAAGCAGATATGACGTTCAACCCACCTAGTCTTACAGAGTCCTACTAGTTTCTTTTTGGAAAAATCTACTGACCCGTCATTTTCTATAATATTCTCAAAAAACCCTTGTCTTTTGGGGGAACTGTCATAGAAAATAAACACTGAATTAAGGACATCTATCATATTCCTTACAAGAGGTAATTTGCAGGCTGAAGCAACGCTCAGATTCAACACATGACTCCGACAATGTGTAAACAAAGCTAATTGGTTTAGAGACTTCATTCGTCCCTGACACCCCCGTTTTTCCGATGCCATTGCTGCTGCACCATCGTATGCTTGCCCTCGCATGTTCTCAATTGGAATTGCAAGCGAGCGGAGGATTTCAATGAGTTTATCAGCAATTGCTTCCCCTGTAGTTCTGCCTATATTTGAAAAGTCAAGGAATTCCTCCTTAATGGTGGCAGGGTTTTCTCTAGTATCTAGAAATCTGAGACACAAGACTAAAACTTCTTTGTTAGCATATTTGTCTGTTACCTCATCGGCTATGATGGAATAAAAACCCCTCCCTTGTAGACCCTTCAAAATTTTACCTGTGATGTGATTTCCTATGAGTTGGATAACCTCATTTTGAATGGTTTTGCTGGTGTATAAGGCATTCTTTTTTGCTGTTTGTAGATGAGACATGAGCTGCTCATCATGCTTTGCCAACAGCTGTAATATTGCCAGGAAATTACCTTTATTTGAAGAATCACTTGTACTATCATCTCTGTGTCCTCGCAGAGGAATATTTTGTTTCCCACACAGAATGACCGCATCTACTATTTTCTCAAGCAACCTAATGTTGTGCTGATACTGTGTCTGATTTTGCTGATTTAGTTTATACGGAAGAGACGAAGATGGCACTTCGGATGTCATCTTGGTTGTGTGATAAACAGATTTGGCATTCTTGTGGTGTTCTGAATTTTGATGCTTTAAAAGGGCAGATGTTTTTCCAAGGGCTTTTTTATACGCAGTAAAAGGTTGCGTAACAAACGCATTTTGATGTTGGACATCTGATTGAGGGAACATGACACAAAACTTGCATAGACCGCCATTTAACAGTTTGCTAAAGGTCAACCATGGAAACTGATTCATCCAAGAAGATTGAAATGATAAAGTCTTCTTTAGTTCACCTGTATTCGTTGTTTGAGCACGACCTGTTTTTAACTTGGCGATATCGTCTGGCAAGGGCTGATTCTGAATATAACTTATCTTTTCAGCTGAGGACATTGTGTTCAACTTTATTGCACCTGTGACAATTTTACCAAGATCAGAAAAACCTGAATCGTCAATAGATGTTTTATCTTTATCAATTTCATCTTCTGTTGTCTGAATAAATTCTTTGTCATCAGATTTTTTATTTGCTTTATCATTTTGTGAGCCCAAGGTGATCTCCGGGGTATCATCTAAGTCAATACAAAGTTTTGACTTTTTAGGAGCAGGCTCCTTCATTTCATTGGTTTGGACATCTGTAGGTAAAACTGAGAAACAAACAACAAAATGATTTGGTGACCAATTGATTGGATTGCTATTTTCAGTGTGTGACCACATGATGTAGATGGGGGAACCTTGACGTACCTTTTCATCTGATAATGGCCTTATTTCTTGATGAAAATAATGTCTGTTTACAGCAACATTTTGTATTGTTGGGTAGATGCTATATATTGGATGATTCAGAGCATTTGCCACTGCGAAGAAATGAATTAAAGAACAATATTCCCCTGATTTGATTGAACTTAGAGTTTCATTCTGAATAGACTTGAGAAAATTCCCCGGAACAAGTGATCTGTCCGATACTGACGTCTCCACAACATATTGCACACTTGGAGGATTAGAACACATCTTGTCGTAAGTTGCCTGTGACGCATATTTTCTCGTATTTTTTACCAGTTCTAATACAGTCATGACTCGAAGTTCAGTATGTCTCCCTTCATAACCAAAAATGGCTTTAGAGAGGGCCCTATAGAAGCAATTGCCATCCCCATACACTTTCAAAGGACAAATATTTTCTGGGCCATCTGCTGGATAAATCGCTTCGGCAATGTTGTCCACATTACCGTCTCTGGGCAATACATCGGACCTCATTTTACTCAGATCATAGGTGTAGTCTTTCTTCAAACTTGTGTATCTCAAAGATACATCGAACTGCAAGGCTTGCCAGCCTTTTGCTGCTGCTTTCAGCAAGGTGGCTTGCAAAAGATCAAAATCCCTTTCACCCATGATATATTTTCATCTATAACTAAACTACAAGCAAGCGTTAAACATGGAAGGAAATGATAATCAAGATTATTTTGAGAGAACTATTATTCAAATAATTGGAATCAGTTACCGAATAACAGAATTCGAGAGACAGCCTGTCACACTGAGCAGAGCTATAATACAGCCGATGACTTAGTTAATGACGATGCATTAGCATTATGACAAGATTGTGACGTCAATGACTCGTAATAGGACATTAAACAAATCGTACCTTTTTAAATTCGTTTCGAAACCCGAATAACATTTGTGATTTTGATTCTAATCACGCAATAATAAGATTTGATTACAATACAAAAAAAAGTTAATTCAGAAATATCTATAACATAACAGTCGAGTCATTTTTCTTATAAATTGTTTTATTGTATTTTTTTCTTTGAAAATTCCAGGGGGGGGGGGGGGGGGTCCGGACCCCCCCGACCCCCCCTCTAGATCCGCGCATGGCCATTTTTCTATTTTGAGAAGTGGACATGCAGGCATAGCCTTCCTCACATGAATGAAGGCTAAGCCTGTCCCAGGAACGTAGCATCCCCCCTCCCCCCCCCTTTTTTTCTCACAGCAAATATATTTTTTTTGATTTACATATTAAAAAATTGAGTTATCATGGAGTTAGCTCCCCTACTTTTTTTTACTCACACACACACACACACACACTACACACACACCCACACACACGGATAATGATTTGTACTCAAATTAATGAAATCATTGGTTAAACTATCTTATTACCTATGTGTTTTACATACTTGACAACATATTACCTGTAAATAAAATCAATAAATCAATTTAATGTTTATGCTAAAGCACGAAATTTTAAGTACATCGAATTCTTTCACGGTCGACTTAATATAGTTTGAATTCCTACTTTCGGTTTCTGATCCAAACATGTGCAACTTTCGATGGTATGATTTTTGTGCTTATAAATCAATTGTTTACCTCCAACATTTTAAATGAAGATAATATCTTGAAGTAAAGTTTTTTTTTTCAAATGAAGCATGATTTCTAAAATTAGAGGGTAAATTAAACGGAAGGATAATTCAATTTTTCAATGTCAACGGGTAAATAACTATAAGGAGTTTATAGTACTTAAGGTGTTGCATATACTTAAAATTGTGTAAATTATTATGTCATTTTTCAGACTTTTCACCTTGAAAAAGAATGGTAGCTTCATTTTTTAAATGTTTGACCAAAGCTACAGATATCGCAATGAAACCAACGTTTTCTGTTATGAGATATATGCAGAGGCGTTCCTTTTCAGGCAGTGCAGAACCGAACAAATTACAGCTTACATTGGCCATTTTGAAACCAGATGTGGCCTCTCGTCCACACATAGTCGAGGATATTCATGACATCATCCAAGAAAATGGATTTTTCTTTGTGGCATCAAAACATTTGCACTTGCGTCGTGCTGATGCTGAGGAATTCTACAAGGAACACCATGGTAAATTTTTCCATAATCGCTTGGTGAATTTCATGTCAAGTGGACACATATGGGCCCATATATTGGCTCGAGAAAATGCCATCTCCCACTGGAGGAAAATAATGGGCCCAACAAAAGTGTTTCGGACTATTCATTCTGATCCTCACACAATTCGAGGACGGTTTGGACTAACAGACACGAGGAATGTGTGCCATGGCTCAGATTCCCCAGAAAACGCTTTAAAGGAAATAGCCTTCTTTTTTCCAGAATTCAATGCTGAGAAGTGGTACAGAGAAGATGAGCCGTATTATCATCCTGAAAATGTGTCATTTTGTAGCGAGTCTTTAGCACACATACCAGATAAGAGCAGCGATAAGAAGAATTGATAATTTGTTTTATTTCATGAACTTGGAACTATGAATTACTTTTGTAAGGAAAGACAAGTGTTCAGAAATAAATGTTTACTCTGATGTACAGAAATATTTTAAAAGTAGATTGCTGGGCTTTATCTGCTTATGATTTGGCATGTCATTGTGCTATGTGAATTAATAAACAATAGAAAATGAAAAATATTTAAAAATTCCTGCATATTTCTTAGTTGCATTATTAGTTTTTTTAGTGATTCAGTAATACAAGGGTTAGTTCAAAAGTACTGTCACAGAATGCACTGCATTCTGTATTAATTTGATGTATTAATGTATTAATCTGAGTGGTAATAAAACATTAAATATTAATCTATGCACAATAAAACTTTCAATTGAAAATTCTATTAGATTTCCTAAAAAAAATTACATTTAAAATTTTTAAAAATATATCACAAATCATCATCGTGATTTGGCTTGGTTATATCCGAGGTTAAAAATGCTTCAGTTAAATAAGAACCAAATCACACACAAACAAATTTAGTATGACGTACCTTTACTTGACAATGGTAAACATATAAACTTTACAGCATCGTTGGTTTATTTCCATAGTGCTCTTCATTGTATCTCTGATTCTGAACCAAACATCAAAATAGTCAGACCCGCGAAAGTGTAAGCTCTTGTTAAAACCGACTCTGTATGACCTCTCTCTCTCTCTCTCTCTAAGGAATAAAAGAGCAAAATCATTGTTTTCAAACAAAGATATAAATTTATTACTGTATTTTCGAAAATACTTGAATATTTAAACATATATACGAAACTTTTGTACTACATGTACTTTTAAAACAATATATAAGTGTGGTTGAAGCAATGGACTAGTTCTCGCTTTTCTTTGCTGAGCCACTGCACCAGCTGAACAGTTTCAGAAATCGTTTCTTCCACGATTTTCTTTCTTTTTGAGGTTTCTATAGAGCAAAGAAAAGGAAACATTAGTTATATATCCATTCTACTTGTTTATCATTGCATGCATACAATTTACTTGAATGAAAATTAATTTCAGAATATTGATGCCGTTTTTACATGCAAGACTTATGTATACCTTGCTTTCCTCCATTATTTCGTTCCTATCGTTTTCGGACGCTCTGGACATTTCACAACAGCCACCTTTCTCTCCGTGCAGGTTGTCCTTTATGAAAATAGATTAACATTTTACATAGATATAAGTCGTCGTGATATATTTTGTTGTTTTTGTGTTTTATTCCAATTTATTACAACTTTCTCCATCGTGTTACCTGCGCATCATCTGCGTCCAGTCTGTAAAAGGAGGCCACGCGGTCATCAGCAGAAGGTCCAGTGGAGCGTCGTGTCTGTGTGGAGGGAATACAAATGTTAGGGTGTGTGTAAACCATGACTCTGTCTCACTGTCACTGATTTCAAGAACATGTTGATATTATACAAGAATACAGAAATACAAACCTTGGGAGCCTTGATGATCCTTAACTTGATCTTCTCCAGATCGTCTTCGGCCTCGTGTTTAAGACCGACGAGGGGACCCAAATCCTGCAAAATCAAACAAAAGATTGCAAATGCAATTATATAAATACAAATTTAATTCACCATTTGCCAAACACACGGTTTTTAAGACTATGATAGGAATTACATTGTTTGATCAAAAGAGTTTTACCGATTCAGGAGATCTCTCCCAACGCTGTCTTTCCAGGGTTTTCTGAGGAAAAAAGTGGTCATAGAAATATCATTAATTTAATTTAAAAAATGTTTTTGTGCATCAAATAATTTGCAAAATTGGTTTAAATTTTTTAAAATTGCCATATTTACCTGTAAATTGATGCCTCTTCGTTGACATAAATGGTCCATACGTAGCAGTTGAGTCCTAGTTCTTGCCATCATCTAAAACGATGAAAAAACCATAGCAAGGACATAGATTAAGCACAGTGATTCACATACATGTACAGATAAGAATATCTCTTATCGATTAAAAATAGCAAATATTATTTCTTAAGAATAAATGAATTAACAAATGTTAAATATAAGTAGACTCACAATTCTGTGGTATCTTTCGGCCCGTTCGCCAACGTAAGAGAGGGGTAACTCTCGAAGCATTTCAGGCGTGGGGGACTGTATCAATAAAGAAATTAAAATAATGTACTAAAATTTGCATTCTTTTACTTTTTTGACACGAAATTTATAAGGTTTCACCGGTAAACAAACGGAATAAGTTTAAAACTGTTCAGGCTAGTTAAAAGGATTTATCAAGTATCTATCCGCACCCCATTGACATTTTTGTAACAAAATTCATCTTCATCTGTGAGCTCTGATCACGTTGATAATACGTGTGAATTATATATAGATGCTATAATTTGATAAAGAAAATAAATGACTCTTGAAACAGTATAGAAAGTATGATGATTGATTATACCGCGAGCTTCATGTAAAGAAATACACGTGTATGATAAGCAAGCATTAGGTGCCACTATTCCAACTCCATTACTCCAAGGTATTCAATATTCTATCCGATGTTTGTTAGACATAATACCGGTATGTTCTTTAACATACCATCAGCTTGTCCGAATTCAGTCTTCGCATAATATCTTTACCGTCTCCCTCCATTTTCTATTCTTTTTTCCTTACCAAACTTGTGTTCTTGAAAAAAAAATCAACTAAGAACTGTAGAAAAAGGTTCCCCAAATCTCATTTGTAATCCATAAATAGTTCTTTTGCGCTTTGTTTAGCAAAAACATACCTTCGATTTGAACTACGCTTTCCTTGGTTGTGAAGCTGCAACTCCAATTATGACGTCATTGGATTAAACTCTGTGACGGCATACCAATGTGACGACATTTATGCAATATTTACATTCAGTGTATATTTCCCCTTATGTTTGCATTGGAAATATATGACGTTCAATTAAGCATTGAATGCTTATTTTTGGATGTCGTCGGTCCTATGACACACCAAGCGGTGCAGACAAATTGAATACCGCGCGTTAGCGCTGTATGATAATTTGTCTGCACCGCTTGGTGTGTCATAGGACCGACGACATCCAAAAATAAGCATTCAATGCTTATATTTATATTCATACTGATGTCTATTTGTATGAAATATATGTGTATTGTTGCTGTAAAGCAAATATATACGCTCTCAGTCAGGGATATGAAACATACATGGAACAGCCATATTAACATCTTATTTAGTTCGGTTCCGCGACTAAAAATATAGTGCCAGAAACTCTGTAGAGAAAAATTCCTTTTTTTTAAGGAATAGATATAATTTAATGATTATTTTTCAAAAGTACATATCAAATTGGTTATGTAAGATTAAACGTTTCATTTAATCTTAGAAAAATAAATATACTCAAAACACATGGAGACGTTTATATTTGTGCACATGGCGCATTAGTCCGAAATAATATTCTGACGTTTTCCTGGCTTTTTTTAACGATTTTGATATTTCACATGCCAGGAAAACGTCAGAACCGGCGCCATTACGAAAACTGGAAATCCCCCGTCTCCAATTGGAAGCGGCATTCTAGGCTCGATTTTAAATAGATATATATTTAAACTCAATAATAGAGCTTAAAATATAATTTTACTGCACATTTTGGTAATCACACTGATAAACAATAGTATTGTTGACCTATTTTCTCGTGAGATTTCAAAAATGCACGAAATCAAAACAAATCTCAACAGTTCGATAGAATGTGTTCAACAGCCTGTTTATGGGATGTAAGGACCCATAAAAGCGATATTAGTGAGCAGCAAAATCATCGTTTTATTAATTAGTTGTGTGTGAAACATTTGATTCCACTCGTAAATATTTAAAATCGAGCCGAGAATACCGCCTCCAGTTGGAGGCGGCGAATTTCTAGTTTTCGTAATGGCGCCGGTTCTGACGTTTTCCTGGCATGTAAAATATCAAAATCGTTAAAAAAGCCAGGAAAACGTCAGATATTTCGGACTAATGGCGCATGAATTATCAAAGTGTATATCAAATATACATACGTTTACTAACAAATGTTGTTTATATATTGTTTTCCTGAAGACTGTATAAATTTACATGTTTGAATCGTACCGGTACATTTACTTCCTCAAATAGCTCTCTCTCTCTCTCTCTCTCTCTCTCTCTCTCTCTCTCTCATTCGAGTCACGAGCTGTGAATGTCTCAAAATCGCCTACTACGATCTGATTTGACAAGATTCAAGATTCAGTCAATTTTTTTCATCAGCGAAGATGTTATACCATAGCTTGAACGCATTTTTTTGTTTAAAAAAGAACGAACTCCAAGACTGACATCAGATTTAAAACAATTAACAAACTGCTATTATAAAAGTTAAACTCATAACCTCCCAATTTGCAATCCTGAGTCTTCACTTTTTTGAATGCCGTAGCTTTCCACAAATATCGTCACAATGGTATGTCGTCACATTGGTATACCGTCACAGAGTTTAATCCAATGACGTCATAATTGGAGTTGCAGCTTCACAACCAAGAAAAGCTCATTTCAAATTGAAGGTATGTTTTTGCTAAACAAAGCGCAAAAGAACTATTTATGGATTACAAATGAGATTTGGGGAACCTTTTTCTACAGTTCTTAGTTGATTTTTTTTTTCAAGAACACAAGTTTGGTAAGGAAAAAAGAATAGAAAATGGAGGGAGACGGTAAAGATATTATGCGAAGACTGAATTCGGACAAGCTGATGGTATGTTAAAGAACATACCGGTATAATGTCTAACAAACATCGGATAGAGTATTGAATACCTTGGAGTTGGAATAGTGGCACCTAATGCTTGCTTATCATACACGTGTATTTCTTTATATGAAGCTCGCGTTATATTCAATCATCAGACTTTCTATACTGTTTCAAGAGTCATTTATTTTCTTTATCAAATTATAGCATCTCTATATAATTCATACGTATTACCAACGTGATCAGAGCTCACAGATGAAGATGAATTTTGTTACAAAAATGTCAATAGGGTGCGGAAAGATACTTGACAAATCCCTTTAATTAGCCTGAACAGTTTTAAACTTATTCCGTTTGTTTACCGGAGAAAACTTACAAATTTCGTGTCAAAAAGTTAAAGAATGTGAATTTTAGTACATAATATTCTAATTTCTTTACTGATACAGTCCCCCACGCCTGAAATGCTTCGAGAGTTACCCCTCTCTTACGTTGGCGAACGGGCCGAAAGATACCACAGAATCGTGAGTCTACTTATATTTAACATTTGTTAATTCATTTATTCTTAAGAAATAATATTTGCTATTTTTAATCGATAAGAGATATTCTTATCTGTACATGTATGTGAATCACTGTGCTTAATCTATGTCCTTGCTATGGTTTTTTCATCGTTTTAGATGATGGCAAGAACTAGGACTCAACTGCTACGTATGGACCATTTATGTCAACGAAGAGGCATCAATTTACAGGTAAATATGGCAATTTTAAAAAATTTAAACCAATTTTGCAAATTATTTGATGCACAAAAACATTTTTTAAATTAAATTAATGATATTGTAAGCCATCTGGGGGGGTTGGCTAGTATCTCTGAATCCTCAGCATGTACACAGATCATCTAATGTTTATCTCAATAACTCATCTTGTCAGGATGGATTAATAAATTAATTACTTCTTAAATTCAAGTTGGCCAGGCTCCATTACACTTTATCTCTTTGTCCAATAATAGTCAAGATGAATGATCAGTCATACTCATTTATTGTCACACATCAATATGGCATAATGATGTAAACATTGTATGGCACACAAATATCAACAGGTTCTTCTATAATATGATTTCATATAAATACGGCTGACAATTCAGAAACACAAGTTTAGGTCGTCCAGTGTGGTAGGAGATTTCTAACTAGGCTATAAATTACATAGTAGAGTTTTCTCACCTTTTTGTACTTTCAAAATGTTGCCGCCGCACAACTAGCAGAAATCTGTCGTAACGTAGTACGTGCTTGCTTATATAACCTCCTTTTATCTGTCACATGACATGAAATAACCAATTGAAATATGCCGTACAAGCGATGAACCAATCAGAAGCCTGTACGGGAAGCTGAGTTCCCACACAAGTTCCCACACAGAACTACTTCTACCACACAGGCTACCGTACAAAACCGAATGATAAATAATTAAAGTAATCATATACAAATAAGTTGTTAAGCAGTGAACATGTCATTAATTACACATGTTAATAAATATCACATATCATAAAATCATTTGTACAATTTATATTCGTACATAATATAACTGCGCATGAATATCGTAACTACAGACGATAGCATAAACAAATATAGTTCCTAGAGTAAGACTGAATATAAACAATTTATCAACAGTTAACATAAAGTTTCATTCTTGAAACATCACACAGTGTTAAATAAACATGCTAGATAGTTAAATTAAACAGTCAGTACATTTTATTGGAAAAGATCGATAACCGGAAGTGACGAAGTTCACTCGAAAAGATGATGGAAGCCAGAAAGATGAAATGTAAATATAAACCAAGAAATCGTTCTTACACTGAATGTTGAGCCCTAAATGAAATTTAACAAGGTAATCTACAAGATTTATGTGTTATTCTACGATCGTATGTGTTTCATCAAATCTATAAACTCTGTAAAAACGTAAACAAATAGCTATTAACACAGGCACATGCTCTGGTTATCTAAAACATGAAATATTTGGGGAAATTACTACATGACATAAATAATGATAATATGTGGGAGCTTGTTCTAAATAATCAACATGAAATAAAACTACAAAATCACAAACAGGTTACACTCCCCACAACTTATTAACAAAATTCTCCTGAATTTTAACATTCTATGAAATGTCATCTATTAAAGTCTAACAGGAATGTTCTTTCCGTCAATTGTGGCTAGAAGGTCATCTGTGGTGCGGTCTCTCAGGGCGCATGATTTTTCCAACATTTTCAACCAAATGTCATCACCTTCATTTTCACTTACAATTGTTTTCAACTGTTCATAGATGTAATATCTGGATTTACGTATAACCTGGGACTCCTTCTTCCCTATCTTTTCTATAGTGCCCGGAAGTGCCAGAAAGTTGAATTTATCCAGTAGGTCCATTCTTTCTATTTTCATACATTGTGATTGGTCCATTCTCTGCTGGATGGTCATAGCCATGAACTCCCAGGAGAGAAGTTTTCTATCAGGGGACATCTCCTGCCAGTCCTTTGGGGGCCACAGAATTGTCAAATCTTTGTACTGGAGGGCAATTTGGTCTGTGCCCCAGTCTCTTCTGGCGGGTGGAAATAATGGAAGGCATCCTCTCTTTAACAAGTTCAAGGCTCTTTCTGATGTTGATGGTTTTAGGGGGGTTTCAGAATAATGTTTAGTTTCCTTGGATGATGAAGAAGGCAGCTGGGCAGACTCAATAAAGCTGGTGGAGGAACTAGGGACTGGTGATGGTTCAGATTCTCTCTTTCGCTTTACAGGTAGGTTTATCTGTTCTTGTTGGTGCTCTTCAATTGCCTCAATGAACTTTTCATCGATTCCAATAAATTTGGTCAGCCTCCTCCTGATTGTATTCGAAGTAATTGGTCTCCTTCTGTTCGTTTTGGGCTCCTCGGCTTTATTTTGTACTGCTATTTTTCTGGAAATGCTTGCCATTGCTTTCGCGTCACCTAGTACTGTTGCTATCAGGGTCAGGACAAAAAGCTGTGCTCCCTGTTTTAAAGTTATCTTCCTTGAAGCTAGATTGACATGCTCCACCTCTAGATCCGCAATGAGTGGCTCCTCAGGACTGTATTGTGAGGGAGTTGTAGTGGTCATGGTCTCCTCGTAGTCTGGCTTAAAGAGGGCTTCAGGGGTTGGGGCAAATGATGGTACCTGAGTCTTCATGCTGTTCCAACCTCTGACCCACTGATCCTTTTTCTTGGAGGCATGCCTGGTCTTTGATAGCCACTCTAGGACCAGCACTCTGGCATGGGTTGCCACACTTGATCCCCAGTCTGATCCTCTAACAAGCCGGCAGTATCCCTCTGGATTGAAACTGAACCACACACCATTGCTCTCTGAGATGAGGTCTGTAGGATATTTTGCCAGTTGACTACTGTGGGCCTGTTTGGCATGGCTCCTTAGGTCAGTGACTCTCTTATATGTTCTTTCTTCAGGGCACCATGGACACACCACTTTCATCGTCCCGTGAGTTGGTCCCATATGATTCTTAAGGTCCCTGTTTGAAGGAAAATTCTGGTGACACTCCCAGCACTCCATACTTTGTTATCTGTAATTTAATTAAATTGTTGTTAGGGGAAAGTTCATGTGACATCTTACATCGTCTTATCTTCTAATAGATTCTGAAGCTCTTCTAACTGTGTTATGACTAAACCATTCAAAATAACTAGAGATGTCGTCTAACTTAGAAGGAAATCATAAGAAATCGTCTCGTACTTCTACTTCTAAAATACACATCTTGTGTAGCCCCAATATATGTAGTCTCATACTACATCTACATCTTGAAGAGACTGGTTAAAAACAAGACACCAAACATACTGTCTGATGTGTACCAGGTAGTAGGTCCACGTCTATAACACTGTTCTATAAACGACTTGTTAAACATCTCTATCAACATCTCTGGGAGGAGAGTTCTGGGTGATCAGGCCAGCTCTATCCCAACCTCTGCGCGCACACCTGACATCTAACTTCTACTGTAAGTACGACTTCTCATAAATAAATAAAAGTAATAACAGCAACAAAAAAAACAAACAACATCTATAGGAACTTCTATGCTTTATTCAAAATTCTGTTAAACCAGTTAGGGAGGGTTTTTCCTTTGTAGGGCATCAATCTGTCTACATGATAGACTTTTGCTGGTTTACGAGCTGTTCTCTGCACAAGGTAGTTGACATCATCTATTCGTTTGGTAATAAGGTATGGGCCTTTCCATTTGGATGTTAACTTGGGACACACTCCAACTTTCCTAGTATTGTCATACAGCCAGACAGGTTGACCTCTCTCCATCAGTTTTTTCTTTGCTTTCAGATCATAGTGTCGTTTGTTGTACACTGCACTCTTTTTCAGATGTTTTCTTGCTATGGTATGGGCATCATTCAGGGTTCTCTGTAGCTCTTCTATATACTCGCTTACTTCAGTTTCACTATCTGCTTCACTGGGAGGCTTTCCAATGACTGCTTCTAGAGGGAGAGTGACATTTCTGCCTAACATCATGAGGTTTGGTGTCTGATTAATGCTGGAATGTATGGAAGCTCGGTATGCCATCATGACTTGAGGGAGGTATTTATCCCATGTTCTCTGGTTGTGCTCACAGTACATTGTCAACATAGTAGCTAGGGTGCGATTGAAGCGCTCGACACTGCCATTTGCCTGAGGCCTCATACTGCTGGTTCTAGTTTTATCAATTCGAAGGAATTCACACATTTCTTTGAAAAGTTTCGATTCGAAGTTTCGTCCTTGATCGGAGTGGACTTGTAAAGGTGTACCAAATCTACAGACTATTTCATTTACAAAGGTGGTTACAACTGTTTCAGCTTCTTGATCTGGAATAGCTATGGCTTCGGTCCATTTGGTAAAACAGTCAATCATAACTAAGATGTATTTATTTCCTTTTGTAGACTCTGGCAGAGGTCCTAGAATATCAAGAGCTATCCTTTCCATGGGTTCTCCAACCAAATATTGTCCTAGGGGTGCTCTGTTTTGTCTTTGACAGGATTTACGTGCAGCACAGAAATCACATCTTTTGCAGTACCGTGTAATTTCTTTAGTCATAGATGGCCAGTAAAATGAATTCCTTATGCGCAATATGGTCTTTTCAGCTCCTAGGTGGGCTCCGGTGGGAATATCATGATAGTAGTGAATGACAACTGGTCTCTTCTGTTTTGGTACAATTAGCTGTAGTAAGACCTTGTTAGTCTCTGTATCATGGAACTCTCTATACAACAGACCATTGATTACTTTGAGTCTCTCCCATTGTCTCCACAAAGTTTTAAATGACTCAGAATTGTGTGAAATGACATCCCATTTTGGTCTTGTAGAACCATCTGTCAAGGCTAATAACAGCATGCCTATAGATTGATCTTCTATTTGTAACTGTCTAATTTCATCCACCCCCCATCCCTCTAGTATTTCCTGGTTTATAAATTCATGCTGGGGTACTTCTTTGCTTCTAGTGATCACTCTGACTGATTGCTTGGTTTCTTGCTCTCTATTTTCACCTGACATCTCATCATCACTACCATCATTGTCACTTATATTCTGTACTTGTCTAAGGCAAGGCTTGCATGGGTTTCTTGATAAAGCATCTGCATTTTGATGACTTCGCCCAGGGCGGTGAGTAACTGTGAGATCGTAAGTCTCAATCTCTTGCAGCCATCGTACAGTCTGACCTGTGGGGTTTTTCAAGTTTCGAACCCAACTGACAGCTGCGTTATCCGTACGAAGTAAAACTTTCTGACCGTAGAGGTAGGGATGAACTTCCGAAGGGCAGTGACAACAGCTAACAGCTCTTTACGTGTGACACAGTAGGATTGCTCGTGGCGGTTCATAGTTTTACTCATATAGGCTATTACTCTCTCTTTACAATCTTGGTTCTGGGACAGTACTGCACCAACAGCTCTATCACTGGCATCTGTATCCAGAGTAAATGGTAATCCAGGTAAGGGAAAACCAAGTATTGGTGAAGTTGTAAGTGCTGTTTTAAGGGTGTCAAAAGCATTTTGACATTCAGATGTCCATGTGAATTTTGTCTTCTTCTTGTATAGATCGTGGAGAGGCTTTGCTACCTCTGCAAACTTCATCACAAATTTTCTGTAGTAAGAACAGAGTCCAAGGAATGATCTGATCTGTTTTTCATTCTTTGGGACTGGCCAGTTTCTGACAGCAGATATTTTCTCTGGATCAGTCTGGATACCTTCTGAGGAAACAATGTGACCAAGGAACTTGACTTGCTTTTGGAAAAAGATGCATTTTGACGGCTTGAGCTTTAAGTTTGCTTCTCGAAGTCTTGTGAAAATATTGGCTAAACGCTGAATGCCTTCATCAAAAGTTGAGCTATGTGAGATTATGTCGTCCATATAGACAAGACATTCGGTCCACTGAAGTCCTTTCAATACATTTTCCATGAGACGTTCAAATGTAGACGGGGCATTTACCAGACCAAATGGCATGACTCGAAATTGGAAGAGCCCTAATGTTGTTACAAATGCAGTTTTCTCTTTATCCTTTTCAGCCATCTCTATCTGCCAGAAGCCTGAGTTGAGGTCCATCGTAGAAAACCATTTGGCACCAGAGAGTGAGTCGAGGCATTCGTCTATACGAGGGAGCGGATAGGCATCTTTGACAGTTTTCGCATTTAGTTGTCGGTAGTCAACGCATGCTCTAGTGGCTCCATTTGGTTTTGATACTAGAACTAGATTTGATGCCCATGCACTGGTTGAGGGTTCGATCACGCCTTTCTCTAACATGCTCTGTACCTCACCTCTTTCAATGTTTCGTTTTGCAATAGGCTGTCGTCTTAGGGGCTGTCTCACAGGCTTTTCATTTTCTGTATCTATCTTGTGTTTAATTATGCCAGTGCACCCAATATCATCTGACGTTTGTGAGAATACATCTTTGTGTTCTAGGAGTAGTTTGAAGAAGACATCTTTCTGTTCTTTGTCTAGATTTGTGGAACTTCTTACAAACATGTCAAGGAGATGATCTGGTAAATCTTTCTCAGGAGTTGGATCTTCTATAGGACTCTTAGTAATGAAAACTCTCTGTGGTATGGCGTCTCGTTCTACCAAATGTGCGTTCCTGCATACACCGATAACAGTTTTTGCATGTAGTTTTACAGGTACCTCTCCAAGATTCACAATGTTAACTTGTATTTGCTCAGAATGTGTATCTATCAAGCCATCTAGTACTTCTATGTCATCACTGAAGGTGTTGAGTTGCTCCAGGAAGCCTATGTCTGTGATGTCATCATTTCCTGTCAAGGACACTGGAACCCAGATACCACAATATGCAGGTATGGAAATGGTTCTTTTAACTTCTACATTTGTAGTTGTTTGTTCATTTGCAATCCAACATTGAACATTGGTTCTCTCAGTCTGTAAAATTCTTGTTTTGTAGTCAATGTGATGGCAATACTGTAAGAGGAAGTCCTGCCCGAGGATAGCTGAAAGATCCATGTCAACAACCAACAAGTCAACTGCATGCGGAACATCCTCAAGATAAATATAAAATCTTCCAATACCATGGACTGGTAGAGTATGACCATTCAGATCCTGCACACACATGTTCGTGGATTGAAGGACTGGACACAGCTCCTCCGGAATCTTTCTGAATTCTTCATGTGACAAAAGTGAAGCAGTGGAACCACTGTCTAATAAAAAGTTAACATCCACCCCACCCAGGACTCCAGTAACATGGAATCCATTATCTGATAATGTTTTCTGTTTATTAAAAGCCACCCCCCTCGAGTCATCATAACTAGGTCTTGACTCCTCCATCAGCTGTCGACCTACAGGGCTGATGGTCTCCCATTTCCCTGCTGATAGTTTTGTCGCCTCGATACATCTTGATTTCTTCTCTGACCAGGTCTGGGTCTCTCTAGAAGAGGACAATCTTTGATGAAATGTTTTGGTGAGTTGCAGTGAAAGCAAAGCTGGTGGGAAGACTTCTTGTTTGCTCTCTCTAGTCTCTCTAATCTGTCTCTGATTTCTTGTAGAAGGGCAGATGAATCAAAAGCTGAAGCAGTATTTGACTTCAACTTAACATTGGTTGGCACATCTTGAGGGACGTTTAAATCCACATCATTTGTCTTCATGGCTCTGGCTTGATGTTTCTTTTTGTCATAGTTTTCACCTAGGATGGCTTCAAATCTGTCAATTATATCAGCAGCTTCTGAGATACTCTGACAATACTTATCAATGCATCTACATTTCATCTCTACACTTATCAGCTTGTAAAGGTGATTCAAGGCTAAAATCTCTTGAGCTTTTTCGTCTAGGTCACAGTATGCTTTCTGCACCATCTGTCTGATGTCATCACCAAGGGCAGCAGCACTTTCACCAGTCTGTCGTCTACGGGATTCAAGCTTGGACAGCCATTTGTTCTGGTGTCGGGAATTTCCAAACCGTTGACTAAATTTGTTGATAAGGGAATCAAAGGATCTTTTCTCTGCTAAGGATAAACTCATATAAAATGTTCTGGCTTGACCTCTTAGGCTTGCAGCAAGGAACAGCACCTTCTGTCTATCTGTCCATCTACCTAATTCTGCACAATCATTGAAGTGAGAGATGTACTCCTCCCAGCTAACAGTACCATCATAAGACTCTGGCTTCATCATGTAATTTACCGGTTGGGTGAGGCTTGGAAATTGCTGCATTTCTGTTCTTCTAGGAAAACCGCTGTAGGCACTCGGTGGTGGAGCATCGTTGTCTTCATCTCTTCTTTGAGAATAGCTAACAGACTCCAGCAATACTTCTTCATTGTTTAACTTCTGACAGTCATGATGTATGTCACCTTGACCGCCATCTTCGAACGAAACCAACTCGGGCATGCGAACTTCAACTTCGTGATCGACCGACTCACCGGACTCTGACATCTTAATTTCTTTTAATAAATTGTAATGATCATCTATAGTAAATTCATGTCTGACATCTTAACATCTAAGACTTATGGAATGTTGGACTACCACACTGGACAACACATGGGCTCGTATCGGGATGCTGTTAAATTTAGCATCCCACTTCTGACACCAGTTTGTAAGCCATCTGGGGGGGTTGGCTAGTATCTCTGAATCCTCAGCATGTACACAGATCATCTAATGTTTATCTCAATAACTCATCTTGTCAGGATGGATTAATAAATTAATTACTTCTTAAATTCAAGTTGGCCAGGCTCCATTACACTTTATCTCTTTGTCCAATAATAGTCAAGATGAATGATCAGTCATACTCATTTATTGTCACACATCAATATGGCATAATGATGTAAACATTGTATGGCACACAAATATCAACAGGTTCTTCTATAATATGATTTCATATAAATACGGCTGACAATTCAGAAACACAAGTTTAGGTCGTCCAGTGTGGTAGGAGATTTCTAACTAGGCTATAAATTACATAGTAGAGTTTTCTCACCTTTTTGTACTTTCAAAATGTTGCCGCCGCACAACTAGCAGAAATCTGTCGTAACGTAGTACGTGCTTGCTTATATAACCTCCTTTTATCTGTCACATGACATGAAATAACCAATTGAAATATGCCGTACAAGCGATGAACCAATCAGAAGCCTGTACGGGAAGCTGAGTTCCCACACAAGTTCCCACACAGAACTACTTCTACCACACAGGCTACCGTACAAAACCGAATGATAAATAATTAAAGTAATCATATACAAATAAGTTGTTAAGCAGTGAACATGTCATTAATTACACATGTTAATAAATATCACATATCATAAAATCATTTGTACAATTTATATTCGTACATAATATAACTGCGCATGAATATCGTAACTACAGACGATAGCATAAACAAATATAGTTCCTAGAGTAAGACTGAATATAAACAATTTATCAACAGTTAACATAAAGTTTCATTCTTGAAACATCACACAGTGTTAAATAAACATGCTAGATAGTTAAATTAAACAGTCAGTACATTTTATTGGAAAAGATCGATAACCGGAAGTGACGAAGTTCACTCGAAAAGATGATGGAAGCCAGAAAGATGAAATGTAAATATAAACCAAGAAATCGTTCTTACACTGAATGTTGAGCCCTAAATGAAATTTAACAAGGTAATCTACAAGATTTATGTGTTATTCTACGATCGTATGTGTTTCATCAAATCTATAAACTCTGTAAAAACGTAAACAAATAGCTATTAACACAGGCACATGCTCTGGTTATCTAAAACATGAAATATTTGGGGAAATTACTACATGACATAAATAATGATAATATGTGGGAGCTTGTTCTAAATAATCAACATGAAATAAAACTACAAAATCACAAACAGGTTACAATATTTCTATGACCACTTTTTTCCTCAGAAAACCCTGGAAAGACAGCGTTGGGAGAGATCTCCTGAATCGGTAAAACTCTTTTGATCAAACAATGTAATTCCTATCATAGTCTTAAAAACCGTGTGTTTGGCAAATGGTGAATTAAATTTGTATTTATATAATAGCATTTGCAATCTTTTGTTTGATTTTGCAGGATTTGGGTCCCCTTGTCGACCTTAAACACGAGGCCGAAGACGATCTGGAGAAGATCAAGTTAAGGATCATGAAGGCTCCCAAGGTTTGTATTTTTGTGTTTTCGTATAATATCAATATGTTCTTGAAATCAGTAACAGAGAGATAGAGTCATGGTTTACACACACCCTAACATTTGTATTCCCTCCACACAGACACGACGCTCCACTGGACCTTCTGCTGATGACCGCGTGGCCTCCTTTTACAGACTGGACGCAGATGATGCGCAGGTAACAGAAGAACAGGAGAAAGTTGTAATAAATTGGAATAAAACACAAAAAACAACAAAATATCTCACGACGACTTATATCTATGTAAAATGTTAATCTATTTTCATAAAGGACAACCTGAACGAAGATAAAGATTGCTATTGTGAAATGTCCAGAGCGTCCCAAACCGATAGGAACGAAGTAATAGAGGAGAGGAAGGTATACCTAAGTCTTGCATGTAAAAACAGCATCATTATTCTGAAATTAATTTTCATTAAAGAACATGTACTAACACTGTTTGCATGCAATGATAAGCAAGTAGAATGGATGTATATAACTAATGTTTCCTTTTCTTTGCTATATAGAAACCACACAAAGAAAGAAAATCGTGGAAGAAACGATTTCTGAAACTGTTCAGCTGGTGCAGTGGCTCAGCAAAGAAAAGCGAGAACTAGTCCATTGCTTCAACCACACTTATATATTGTTTTAAAAGTACATGTAGTACAAAAGTTTCGTATATATGTTTAAATGTCCAAGTATTTTCGAAAATACAGTAATAAATTTATATCTTTGTTTGAAAACAATGATTTTGATTTTTATTCCTTAAAAAAAAAAGAAAATAGAGAGGGAGTTCATGCTCAGAGTCAGTTTGAACAGCTTAGACTTTCGCGGGTCTGACTTTTTTGTTGTTTGGTTCAGAATCAGAGATACAATGAAGAGCACTATGGAAATAAACCAACGATGCTGTAAAGTTTATATGTTTACCATTGTCAAGTAAAGGTACGTCATACTAAATTTGTTTGTGTGTGATTTGGTTCTTATTTAATTGAAGCAATTTTAACCTCAGATATAAACAAGCTAAATCAAGATGAAGATTTGTGATATATTTTCAAAAATTTTAATGTAATTTTTTTAAGGAAATCTAATAGAATTTTCAATTTCAGTTGAAAGTTTTAATCTGCATAGATTAATATTTAAGGTTTTAATACACAACTCAACTTAATACAAGTGCATTGCATTCTGTGACATTACTTTTGAACCAACCCTTGTATTACATAATCACTAAGAAAACTAATGTAGCTAAAAAATATGCAGGAATTTTTTAATATTTTTCATTTTCTATTGTTTATTAAATTTACAGAGCACAATGCATGCCAAATCATAAGCAGATAAAGCGCAGCAATCTACTTTTAAAATATTTCTGCACATCAGAGTAATTATTTATAAACACTTGTCTTTCCTTACAAAAGTATTTCATAGTCCCAAGTTCATGAAATAAAATGTTAACTCGAAAGGGTTAAAATCTTTTATAAAAACAGTACAAACATAAATTATCAATTCTTCTTATCGCTGCTCTTATCTGGTATGTGTGCTAAAGACTCGCTACAAAATGACACATTTTCAGGATGATAATAGGGCTCATCTTCTCTGTACCATTTCTCAGCACTGAATATCCTATAAAGCGTTTTCTGGGAAATCTGAGCCATGGCACACATTCCTCGTGTCTGTTAGTCCAAACCGTCCTCGAATTGTGTGAGGATCAGAATGAATGGTCCGAAACACTTTTGTTGGGCCCATTATTTTCCTCCAGTGGGCGATAGCATTTCCTCGAGCCAATATATGGGCCCATATGTGTCCACTTGACATGAAATAAAGGACTCAAAAACTTATTTTGAAGTTTGGGATATTGTACTTAGGAATTCTGAATGCAAATCATTTTTTGATTCTCGACCTATTATAGCTTTTAGCAATGTCATGTTGTAAATTTTGAATTAACCGGGTGGCAGTAAATACAAAATTTACAATTGTCATATTATAAATTTTGTATTAACTGCCTCCCGGTAAATTCAAAATTTACAACATGACAGCAAGCACAAAAACATAGGCGACGAGATAATCAGGTCTCCCCTAAATATTCTTGCAGACCCCTGATGAGGCTCATAACTGCCGAAACACTCTACAACTGTTAGTACTTGCATACCGGTATTTTAAAATGCAGTTAGCTCTATATTTATACTATCTATGTGGTTTGGAGTGTCGGGTCCTACTAAATCACTTTAAAGTCTGGTTGATTGATGTCGCTAATTTTCAAACAACGGCAACCAAATGTCATGGTAACCCAGTACAACCCACATTTTAAGGGTATTAAAAAGCGCATTCTCAAATACTTGTACGTCCTTAAAAATGATGCAATATGCAAAGAAATATTCACCAATGGACGTATAATCGCCTACAGTAAACACAAGAATATCGGCGAAATGATAATTCAATCACGCTTACAATAACGTAAAAATCATAATACGTGGACCCCTGCATGATGAGGCGGACCTTAAGACTTAAAAATCATAACTCCGTCAAAAACCTCCGAAACACTCTATGCATCCATCATAACAATGTCATTGTATTTACATGTACTCATAATGTGGTCTAGAGTGTCGGGTCTTAATAAGTTTACAAGTTTGGTTGATGTCGTTTTTTTTTTCTTTCAAAAAATGCTAAAATTCATACATGGACAGATCGTTTTTAAAATGGATCGTGATTTCAGTTTCACTAGTTTCAATATGAATCAAAATCAATTTTCTTAAGAAAAAGAAAAAAAATAACTAGTGGGTGTTAACATTTATTATTATCGTATTGCACTACCAACAAATATGGATTCAGTTAGCATATAAAGTTGCATGCATGAACAAATCATGGAAAATGGCATATATACATAATGAATTGATATGGGGTATTTTGAATATCTATTAACAAAAAGATGATACTTCAGTCAAAATGCAAGTCTATCCGGTATTATGAATATCAATTATTATTAAAATTTCTTCATCATGCGGTGTTTGGATTTTTGCACCATCCTTGTCGCTTGAGCTAAAGATGTTTCTGCTTCTTCGCATTCATATACATCGCTATGAGCCGACATTGACGGGGCATGGGCTGCCATTTTGTAGCCTGCGCGCATGGCGCCCATACTTGTATGCTCAGAGTATTTCCTGACGTCGTCGGTTTCAGCGCGCAGCGCCATTTGATTTTGCATCAATTGCTTGGATACAGCCCCTTTGCTTTTCAGCTTTTTATGAATAAGGTGGGACATTTCTTCATCATTGATCTTCCGACCCGCCTCCATTTCTTTTTTGATCTCCTCATCTACTTCCGCCATCCATTTTTCAAGGGAAATCTCTTCTTGAGCCCCACCAATAATAACTTGAGTGAGCATTTTGCTTCCGGCAAGAGGAACGTATTGTCCGCCCGTTATATAAACCAGAGCCATGAAAAAGTCTCGATACTGATTTATTGCAGGCTCGCAACCAACGGAATACAACGTTACACCTTTCTGTGCAAGTTCACGGACCGTTACCATGGGATCCAGTCCCGCTGGACAACCTTCCGGAAAGCTGTCACCATTTGGACTCAAGCCATGTGGAGGAGCATCAGAAATTAAGACGCAGATCTTGGTGGCGTTTTCCCGCCAGCTGAGTTTGAGAACATCATGCAAGGCATCGGCAACTGCTTCCGGTGTGTCACCGCCGCCTTGCGCTGAGCATGCGTCCAGCCACTCCTTCATTTTTCCGATGGACGGGGTAAAGTCGTGTACTCGTGTGACGAATGAACTGTCTTGTGGAGGATGATCGCGGTACTCCACTAGAGCTAGACGGACGTCGCTCTTCTCGGCGGCTACGATGTTCTCCACTATCTTTCTGATGTTGTCCCTGGCAGTGTTGATATAAGAGGACATGCTACCTATAACAGAAATGTGAGGTTTTGAAGATAAATGTTTGGTTTCAATAACCATCTTTGGAATAAATCTATGTTTGTTGGCGGCATGTAATGGGAGAGATGATAGTAATTTTAAAAAACTGAACCCTTGGCTATAGCGAAGATGTCTGATCTTGATAAATGAATACCGTGTTCAAGTTTCTGATATACTCCGTTTACATATATACAACTTGTAATCATGTCCTAACCCCGTGAAGTTCCTATCCGATACACTTTTTCTGCATCCGTGAGAACTTAGCACAGAGAATATCATGTATAGTATGAACATCAACTTCTCAAAAGAGAATATTGTATAAACAACAGTAATTGATTGTGGCTATAGTGTTGGTGCCAAAGTGTACCTAGCTGCAATAATGTAGCCCTCTCTACTTTTGTTGTTGTTTGTTTCTCCAGAAAAAAGTCAGTTGAAATAATCGCCGGAAAAGACTACATTATTGCAGTATATACAATACCGGGCTGGGTTTCAACAAAATGTCTTAAGCTCTATCATAAGACAAATCTTAATTAAAATTGCCATGCATAAGATCAGGCCGGGATCATGAAGCAAACTTAGACTTAAGTCAAAACTTTTACACTGTCTTTTAAGTCACTTGATTGAATACACTGACAAAATTAATTATATGCTATTAAAAGTGTATTGATATAACGTTGTTAATTACAAATTTCAATTGTCATTTTATGATAAACAATTATTTTATAACTTATTGAAATTTTGACTTAAGTCTAAAATTGCTTCATGATCCTGAGGCCTGGCTGACTTATGATAATCATAAGTCCTATCCCTTCCGTTTA
The DNA here is from genome assembly GCA_033439105.1 of Magallana nippona. Lineage (NCBI taxonomy): Eukaryota > Metazoa > Mollusca > Bivalvia > Ostreida > Ostreidae > Magallana > Magallana nippona. The sequence goes on from CM065923.1 coordinate 21,603,309, forward strand.
ACAAAATAATCTTAAGACGCTCGTTTAATTTAGTTTTAGCCATAATGAGATCTTATGGAGAAAAAATTGTCTTAAGACAGATTTAAGTCATAAAATAGTTTTTCGAAATGGGTCCCTAATTTTTGATGGAGTGTCGGGGTAAACTCTTATGAGAGCGGACAGTCACAGTATTCAATCCTGAAGTGAAGATTATGCTTTCTACTTCTGTGAAGACTGTGAACACCCCCCCCCCCCCCCCTTTCCCATCCAACCCAAACTTCGGACCTATATCACATGTTGCAAGATTAATTATTTGTTTGGAGATATACAACGTAAATACCAATTACTAAGGAATAACAAAATAATGTAATTGTTTACAATAAATTCTGACTATATATGAAAAGAGTGCTCATGTATCACTATACATGTATTTACTTAAATGATAAACACTGATTAACATATACTTGAAGTATACCTGTACAATCCATGGCGAAAGCCAGGTCAAGTACGGCGCTGTCATGCTTAGCGAGGTCGGGTCTATCTCCTTTCTGGTATTGAATGTTTGATGCCATTCTGAGCTCTCCAAAATGTTAGACTGGCCAACGTCAAAATATACGGGGTATATAATGCGTATATACGGAAGTTGTAAGTAATTTTGCTATATTTAGCTATGAGCTTTGAGGTCTGCATTACTTATGTGTAGATTTTTCGTCTGGTTCATTTAAATCCTCGGGTCTGTTGTTTATGATACAATAGTAAGTCACAAGGCGATCCGATTTGGAAAAGTTGGAAAATCCCAATGACGTATTTGTTATATATTTAGAGGTTACACACAGAAACTGCTGAGATACCATATCCGGTGTAAATATTTTGCATTTGGCGGTCGAGGTCGGGGGAGGGGGGAGGTGGGGGGGGGGGGGGTCCTTAGTGATCCTTAACACACTATGTTTATACATTTATTCGCAAGTACATGGATGCATTCATATATGGCCCGATGCGACAATGTGATTCGATGAGTAGTTCTTTATTTAGTTATTATTTTTTTTGATAATGTCGCACACAAATAAATTGCACGGATCTTGGGTCAGCGTTGATTTTTGTTCTGAAGCAAGGGTCGGTAGAGCAAATATGCTGTCACAACATCGTATATACCAGCAGAAATTAGTGTTTATTTAACTCTAACTTTATCTGTCGATGTTCATTATTAGTTCTATTCAAACAATTTTTTTTCAACATGAAATAGGATCGGACAGCAGGCATATAGCCTATTTTTGTCCTCTCCTTATAAACAAAATCATGATAATATTGAGTAATTAGATTAATGATACAGGTATGGTGCATGAAAATAAATGATGTACAATCAGAAGATGCATAGACAACAACAATTAATGAATGAAAAAGGAAAAAAATACAAAAAAGAGAAATAATAAATACACAAAATAGACACCCCCTAAAAAAAAAAAAAAACTTAAAGAAGTAATAAAATAAATCTGCAATACAATCCACTGTCTTTTGTTATGCTCTAATTAAGGTGGTTTGGGACACCTCCATGTTGTGACGTATTTCCGATCGAAATAGACAATAGAATCAAGAACAGTTTTATGATTCTTTTTTCCCCCAAATTTGTTACCTAACAGCGTAGCGCAATTGGTTAGAGCCTTAACTACGAATCTGTAGTTATATATTTTTATAACTTTTACCTTTCCAAAATTGTTTAAAACTTATTTTTTGGTCAAATATTGTGAAATTTGAAAATTCTAAAACAGTGAAAGTATTTTGATTATTGTGTTCTTTTATCCACATTAATATCGACAGGTGTCCCATACCACCTTAAAAACAGTTAGATATTAATATTATACTATTGTTATAATCTTTTGGAATTTTTTTTTTATAAAGATGTGCACAGCATCAAATAATTTTTTATTAACAGTAAAGTTAAATTGATTACTTCCATGTAATAAAATTTCTACAGATACTGGTATGGTAAAATTGGGTACAGTATGTAGCATTATTTCCCTTTGAATGGCATATTTTGAACAAAAAAGGAAAAAAAGTGTTCAGTATCTTCCTATGAATTATCACAATATTGGCAAGATGGGTCTTCATTTAAGAAGTCTTCTTATAAGTGGGCATTTAAGTGTATAATATTTTCTCTTCTGGGTCCATAGTCAAACAGTCTGTTTTCTTTGAAATATTTTTGTTGAGCTTTGATTTAAAAGAGGCAACTGAAGAACAATCGTTAGTGTCTTGTAGCAATTCATTCCAAGCTTTGATAGAAGATTGTAAAAAAGCAGTTATAGTGTGATGTTGTTCTTAAAATAGTGTCCTTTCTGACAAAGTGTCCTTTGTAGTCATATTGCACATTTTATTTGAAAAATAAAATATGTCAGAAAGGTTAATAAGAATTCTATATATCGTATTACTTGTTCTCAAATTATAATTATTCTGACAGTACATAGAAGGTTCAACCATATCTCTAAGATACTAAGGTGCATATCCAAAAATAATTTTATAAAATAAGATTAATTTATGTTTTTTACGATGTTCACTTAATAGTTCCCAACCCAGTTCTTTATACAGTTTTGCTCTTGAAGAGTTACACCTCATGCCTGTAATAATTCTTCCAGCTTCAATCTGGACATCTTCTAATGATTTACAACTTTGATAGGAACAATTATCCCATACAATATCTCCATATTCTAAGACTGGTCTTATGAATGCAAGGTAGATTTTAATCAAAGATTTCCTATCGACTTTATACTTGAGCATTCGTAAAATGTTCAGGCGAGTACAGGCTTTTTTCATAAACTTCTTGTAAATGCATGGTCCATTTACCATCTAATTGAAATAAAATCCCTAAATGTTTATGTGAATGTTCATTACAAATTACAGGACCATTTATACCCAATTTTATATTAGGGTGAATTATATTTTTCCTAGTAAATCAACGTTCACTGTTTTGCTTTGATTAAAATCTACAACCCACTTCTTTGTCCATTGATAAATTTTATCTAAGTCAGTTACTAATGAAGTGGTTGCTTAATCAACATTGTTATCAACCACTACAAATAACGAAATATCATCGGCAAATAATCTTATATCATTAGTAATTTCTTTAATAACATCATTAATGTATGTAACAATTACAGATATCAGGTTAGCTTTACGGCCCTGTATTTTAAACCCGGCTGGGTAATACCCACAAGTCTGTTATTTAACACGTGATCGTGTGTGACGTAGTAGAATCTAGCCATTTTTCCGGGTGTGCGGTCGTGTTGCAAGAGGGGCGCACGATTTTTCTACCAGCATGTGTATGCATATAGCTGCTTGGCTTACTTCATAACACGGGCACGGAAAACAGACCGTGGTGAGTAATGTACAGTGTATTCGATATGTATTCTTGTTATTTTTGCATGTAAAGTAAAACTTTGTAGTTTAACGTATTTCTAAATATAGCTTGGCTAGCATTCACAAAACTTACCTGTGTTGTTCACTCAGGTGTGACAGTGGAGAGAAAGTTTAAATACCCTATTCTTATTTCTATCGATAACTTTGAACGCCTTTTGTATTTGTATTTTTCTTCTCCTTTTAAACGTATTTTTCTACTGCAGAGATATTTTTGGTAAAGTGAATTAAATGGTTTGGGCGGAAGTGAGTATCCGGAAGTGGAAGCCATATTGGTTTAAACTTTGTTTACATGTTACCATGCATATGTATTTTAATCAATATAGACAGCTATAAGATATCATTTACTATATTAATATAATAATGTTGCCTATGGTTGTTGCCTACATAGATTTATATACGGTGCGTATTGATACAGTTGATTTATTAGTGTTGACTTTGTAGCGTTGTGACAGTGGTCGATGAGCATGAGGTAGCACACGATTAGATCCGATAGGACTTTGTTTCACTACCACGCCACACCACAATCAGTTCTAGGACTACAGCCCCAGAAATAGTGATGAGGGTGGATTGTGAATGTCATTATTGAACCATCAGCGCAGGCGTCCGTATCTAGATGTCGATGGTTGAGCTAAGTGGAACCTATAGTGATAGGACAAGTGGACAAGAAGTTTTCTTGTGAATGTTTGGCAACATAGATAATATAAACGTTACTGTATAAGTGTGTTTGAAAACTGAACATCAATAGTATGATCATTTAGCTGTCTCTCTCTATACATATAGCTAGTAATTGTCAAGAAGGGAATTTTATTTTTGGGGTTTAGATTTAAGCAATTAGGTTTTTTTTTTGAACGAGAGTGAGTGTGTGAGTGAGGGTGAAAGTGAGTGAGAATTATTTGTAAATATTTTCTATTGATTTATTTTCTTGTAAATAAATTCATTAATTGAAACTATTTTGAGTGTTATTTGGAGATCGCCTGGCTCAACCACGTTACAATGTATATAAGAATAAAAAAGGACCCAATGCTGAGCCTTGTGATACACCGGGGGTATTTTTCTTAATTTTTGAATGAATCTATTATACCAATCTACATTTAGAATACTACAAATATATAGCAAAGTTTGGTGCATTTTAATATTTTGAAATGGCTCCCACTAAAACCCAGACGGTAGAATTAGTATTTTTTACATATAAGGGGGAAATGATATTCCTAATCACATATTACAATTTGAAGAAAAAGCTTATGTAGCATTTTTTCTTCTTCTTCGAAGTGTGAAAAATATGAGATGGTCCCTAAAAAGAACTAAACGGTAGATTTTCTTGAAACTTTGCAAATAAACTAGCTAGTTTGAATTACATATGGTTAAAAAACCAAGAGTTTTGCTATTGTAGTTTTCCCGCAAAAAACCCAAATCGGCCTCCTTAAGTCTATCAATTTACCTATATTTTTTTTTCTCCTTCTTAAAAAAAAGGGGGGGGGGGGGGCTTCTCTAAAACTCAATTTTCTGTTTGTTAATTAAGAAAAATGGTTTCCTCCCTCCCCCGATGATTCTACTTGTCTGCGTGAAAAGTTATAATAGCATCCTAAGATTTTTTTTATGACTTATGACTTTAGATGAATTTTACTGCAAAATGCATTTTGCTTTGTCATTGAAATATAATCAACGAGTATTGTAGTATATTACTATTTTTCAATAAAAATATTCGTCCCCGTGTTTTAAAAATATCTGTCTTTTAACACAACTGTGGCTGGGCGAATTCAAGACAGAGCAAAACCGTTTGCAAGTACAAACTTTTTTCAAGTGGCATTACCGGGAAATGTTTTATCTTTATTAAAAACATGTATGCTGGTATTAAATCAAAAATTACTGTGAACGGCATGTCATCTGATTTTTTTTAATTGTAATGCCGGGGTCCGTCAAGGGGAAAATCTATCACCTTTTTTATTTTCACTTTATATTAATGACTTAGAGAAATATCTGATTGAAAAAGGAATAAGTGGTTTAGAGAATTTTTCTAAAGATATTGAAGATGATCTATATATTTTTATGAAACTGTTTATACTTTTCTATGCAGACGATACTGTAATTTTATCTGAAACCCCAAGTGATCTTCAACATGCTCTTAACGAATTTGTTGTATATTGTGAAACATGGAAACTCCATGTTAATGTTAAAAAAACTAAAATTGTCATATTTTCGAAAGGGCCAGCTCCTAAACATACATTTAAATTTAACGACGAAGTTATAGAAATTGTCAAAGAATTTAACTATTTGGGTATTTTATTTTCAAGATCGGGATCATTCTGCAAGGCAAAAAACATCTTTGTGACCAAGCACAAAAAGCCATGTACGGCATTATTAGAAAAATACGATTATATAATTTACCTTTTGACTGTCAGCTTAATTTATTCGACAAAGTTGTAACTCCTGTCCTGTTATATGGATTTGAAATTTGGGGTTTTGAAAATGTTGATATAATTGAACGTTTACAGTTACGTTTTGAAATATATTTTAAACCTTAAATCTAGTACTCCAAATTTTATGATGTATGGAGAAACTGGACGTTATCCTCTTTATATAAGTATTTTTACAAGAATGATATCATTTTGGGGGAGATTGATATATGGAAATGATAACAAATTGTGTAGAATTGTTTATAAGCATTTGTATAATAGATATACCAAAAACCAGTCCACCAATCCAGATATCATGTATACATAATATTTTTAACACAACAGGAATGAGTAATATTTGGATAGATCAAGATTTTTACAGTGTAAAGTGGATAAGTGCTTTAATTAATCAAAAGCTTAAAGATCAGTTTCTTCAAAAATGGTACAGTGATATCAACAACTCTAGTAATCTGTGTAATAATAACCAAATTGGGGACGAATTTCATTATCTGTTAGAATGCAATGCATTAGCTTCAATTAGAAAATATTTTTAGCAAGAAAATACTATGTCCAACCAAATATTATCAAGTTCAGTAATTTATTGACAAATACCAATTCTTTATTTTTACAAAAACTATGTATTTTCATTACAAAAATTTATGAGATCTGTTCTCCATATGCAAAATAAGCAAGCTCTGCTCACTCAGACTTTGTATATATGTATATATGTTATATATTTATAATGTACCTCTTGTACCATTTACATGGTTTTGAGAGAATAAATAAATTGAATTTTTCAAGTATAGAAGGGGCAAAAATAACCATGTGTATAGTATGACCACTGTCAAGCTTTTATTTTATTATCTTCCAATAGTTAACAGACGATCAAGAGCAGAAAACAATGCGGTATTACCTGATTGTATCGTGCTGCGGCTATACCGCAAGGCCAAAGGTATTTATTTATTGATCTATATGAAAGTATTGTTCTTTTGATTATTTACATATAATTAAAAAAGTGCATGTCTAATATTATATGGTCTTCTTTTTTCTCGCCAGGTTATGAAACAAAAAAAGGGAAAAATCGGAAGAATGTTTGGAAGAATACAAAAGTTGTTCAACACACATTCTTAAGAAATAAAATGAATATTTTTAAAAGAAATGAAAATTTGAAAATGATATATTTAAGATTTTTAATATCATGTTTTAAAGATATTGCAAACAAAATCTTTAAGAACGAAATATTCTAATAGAGTGTTGTTTGAATTGTTTGAATTGTGACTTGTATTTCTTCAGAGAGAGAGAGAGAGAGAGAGAGAGAGAGAGAGAGGAGAGAGAGCAAGCACCGTTTTGAATGCAAAGAGAAACTAAAACTTGTAAGTGTTTTTAAGATAATATGTTTGAAACTTAAAGATATCAAATGTAAAAACCGTTTAGAACAACAGATTTTAATAATATTTGAATGTATAACTTGTATTTCTTACGATGGAGGGAGAGAGAGAAAATAAGTATACTACATCTATATAGCAAAAACATGATGCTGTTTTGAGTGCAAAGACCCTATACAAATTTAAAAAAAATTATTTTAAAAGGGGGCTATGTAAATAGGTTAATCAAAAGCAAACCCAATAAAATTTGCATACAGCCAATACATATATGTAACAGTATTTTCAGAACTTTGATTTTAATGTTTTTATACAATTTGAAACCAGACATTGCTTCCATTATTGTTGAACCGTCTATCGATATTTATCGGTGGGTCTTTTTATTCAATATACCAAAATGAACCCCTGTATATTAGCGTTTCATCATCAAATATATACAAAACCACAACTCTGTGCAAATGTACCCTATCATGAGAGCATCAACCTAAGTGAGGATTATTATATTCCTTTATTAATTGTTGTTTCTGAAATAAAGTTGAAAAAATACTTTCATGTACGTTTACACCTTAAACTTTATAATACATGTAGTTTATTGTTTATGACTTGATATGTTCGACACCTGTTCAGACTTCTGTCTGAAACCACAGATTCCATGATCAATGGTTGATTGCCCAACAAGTGTGTCCATGATGATCGCTCCCTCACTGCCCACGTGACCAAGAGCAAAGATCACGCATTGTTCTGAGCATTCTCCGAGAGTGGCGGACGTTTATTAATCATGCACATTCTAACAAGAACAGGTTCCCGCCTGGAAATTTGTCTTCGTTTTAAATCCTGGTAAAATTCAAAAGGTATGTATATGCACCATATGATCGCTTTTTTATGTCGTTTAATGTTGGTTTTTTTTGCGTTTAACAATCTGTTCAACAATCAAACGTTTTTTGTCTTTTATTTTTGATTTAAAAAATATTCTTGGAATTGGTATTTATCATGGAATCAATAAAACAATGATACATTTAAATCTTTCTTGAAACAGCTCATGAGCTTATCAAATCAATTTTTATTTGGGGAAGGTATGGGAAGGGGTAGTCCAAGGGATAATTTTGTTTGCCAACTGGTAACTCGGAGACATAAATAATATTGTTATTTATGTCTCTGGGTAATTTTACTATTTAAATGTAACAGGTTTGAATTTCATTTCCCTCCGGGGGGGGGGGGGGGGGGGGGGGGGGGGGGGTTATTCGGATACCCCTGACACTCTACTCAGTGGCGTAGCTAAGTACAAAATATTTGTTAGCAGGGGGTCTGGGGGCGGCAGCCTTCTAGAAGCTGAGCACATTCTCTAATTATGGCGGCAGTAATTTTAATATAGTACAATGTACATGTACTAGATTTAGTACCTCAGCCATGATATTGTAATTGTTATTACAGAAAAAAAATCTATTAGATATACGGTTTTGTTTTTTCTTTTGTCTACATTAAATCAAATACATGTACAATGAAACCTGAAACCAAAAAAAAAAACAAAACAAAAAAACCCCAAAAACCAAAGACGTTGAAAAAGAAACAGAACAAAACACAAACCAACATATGAAGAATCAAGAAAATACATCTAAAAAATTAATCAAAGTTTTTATGTGAGGCAACCACGGATGACAACACGGTGAAAGTGGGACTTTTGATTAGATTTTTTTATTACTATAGTTGCAGTATTTCTCCAGCTGAATTTTATACCTGGTATAATTGTCTAATAAGGGAATAAAAGTTGTAATTTACGGATATCATATAATGCAAACGTATTTTTGCCTGTTTTGCAATTTTATATTACTATGGCAATTAACTTTTCCCTTTACCAGGTCTAGGTGGCCTCTGTTTTTGTAGGTTCGATTTTTTTCTTCCAAAATTGGAGGATAGATGCTCACCAAAACTGTGCTCTGAAAAAAAAACCCACCCCTGTGTTCCTTCTTTTTATTTCGACGCGGATAAAAGCGCTGATCAGTTGATTGTAATGAAATGAATATTTGTTAATTTGTTCCATATGGATCTAAAGTTTGGTCTTACGACTCAGTCAATATTTCGAAAAGTGTATTACTAGTTATTTATTATATATGTATAAGAACAAGTTAGGGATGCTTCAAAAAAAATAACGTTTTTTTTAAAATTGCGATTCAGAAAAAAAATTGTAAGCACGTGCTTACAGTGCTTCAATGTAGCTACCACTGCTACTCAAGATCCGCGCACGCAGATATCTGACTATAAATGGACTCTTAAGGTGGTATGGGACACTTCCATATTGTGACGTACTTCCGATCGAAATAAACAATAAAATCAAGCATGATTTGATAAACTTTTTCTTTCCCGAAATTGTTAGCTAACGGCGTAGCGCATTAGAGCGTTACCTACGAATCTGTAAGTCATGAGTTCGAATCCTGCTGGGGCTTTTATAATTTTTACCTTTCCAAAAAATTTTAAAACATATTTTTTGGTCAAATATTGTAAAAATTGAAATTTTAAAACGGTGAAAGCATGTTGATTATAATGTACTTTTATCCACATTAATATCGACAGGTGTCCCATACCACCTTAAACGTTTTGATTCATTTTGCCTTCCTTTCAAGTTGTAGAAGATCCCTTATTTTTTTTTACTGCCTGTGCTGAAACTGACGGAACATGAATGAAAAACAAGTCAACGAATGCTCCGGTGAGGGAAGACAATATCAATGCAACCCAGGTCTTCAGTAGTAAGTCACATTTCAGTAGTTGTAATCAAGGTGCGGGGGTTTAGGAATTACCCCTCCATTATTTCAAAACAGAAAATTGGAATTTATGTACAGAAAAAAAACGAATTTTGAACGACGACCCCTCCCCCTCACGCAGATGGATTGATATTTGGCGAAATTGGGTTTTATTTTGTTTTCTTGTAAAAGATCTAGTGTAGTTTTGTCCCCCTTTCAAAAACAATGATACGTGCCTAATAATAAAATGTATATACGTGTACTCATTATATAGATTGTCAAATAAAATATGATTAGTTTAGCTGTAAACTATATTAAGTAACGAAAAAATCCAAATATTTTACCTTTTAAATTTGAGTATTTTCCTTTATTTGTATACAGAGCTTTTTTTTTCTAAAGGAGATCAATACAGTCTTAAAATGACCACGACAATCGAGTCTTCTTAAATTATATTTGTGTATTAATACAAGGGAAGCTACCTCATTAAGTATTTTTAAGAAAAAACTACACAGCGATTTTACAAAGCCTCCTAAGTATTTCTCCTTTGGTAGAAGATTTTAAAACATTTATACAAAATTAAGGCATAATTGTATTCTTAATTATGATCTTTATCGATGTAACCCAATGTGTTCATGTGGAATTTTAGAAGATGCACATCACTTGTTATTCGTGTGTAAAAAATATTCATTATTAAGACAATCATTTATGTATAATCTTTTATCGTTGAACTTTTTGAATATAATTGATGTACATCTGATACTTTGGGGTGACAAATCTTTGTCTTATGATGAAAATGTAAAAATATTTAAAGAAGTTCACACTTTCGTTCAGAAGTGTGGAAGATTTAACTAAATTATTTAAATGTATTTGCATAATTTTCTTATCCAGCCTAATTCTTATTCTAGATATGCACAGTATTTATTTACAGTATTACAGCATTTAAAACTAGTATTTTATTTCCATTTCACAAAATGTACTATAATTGTTATAAATGTTAACTGCATGGCATTGTAATATATTAATAATACAACAAGGAGAGGACTATTTAAGTTTTTAGAACTTGTGTCCGATCCTTTTGGCATTTAATAGACAATAAGATATGTTCAACTTAACTATATTTGTGCCAAAAATATATGTATTGGTTTTCATATATAAGTGCCAACCCCAACAAACATGAAAATAATTGTTTTGTCTTTGTAGAAAAAAACCCACGTAAAATCTCCAAATATACAGGGAGATTAATTAAAATCAATTATTTAGGCATCAGTCTATAAAGAGTCGCTCATTTATTAAATATTTTTTCTCCAAAAATCAAGATGCAAAAATGCTGTTCTTGTATTGAACACAATATGTATTAATTAGATTCCATATGAGATCCCGTACTGCTTTTGAAAAACCTGACAAGGCATTATTTTTGACATTCAGCTAATCATATACTTTCTAAAAATGAAAATGGTAACATACATTGCATTTTCAATTAGGTAAGCTTATTTTAAAAATATAAGGAAGACCAACTTTCAAACTAAAATTAGTGCAGTATGCTAATAGCATATTTTTTTAAAATAATATTAATCATCTCTATTAATTGACCAATGAAATGAACAAGGCCTACAATTTTATCCATAGGAGAATTATAATAATTTTTACATACTGCACACAGACACTTGACGTGATATAATTATTTTTCCCATAATATAATATAACCCCTTCCTAATTATACATTATTATCAGTATATTATTAGGTATGGGGGATATATTTTGTTATGAGAAAATATACAACGTCAGGCACATGTACCTCTCAAAATAAATAAATAAATAAATAGTAAAAATAAAGAAATAAATAAAGAAATAAAGAAAAAAATAAAGAAAAGAAAAAATAAATAAATATTAAACAATCACTTTGCTGACAATGAAAAAGATAACTGTTTCTGATATACTATCTAGGAACAGTGTAAATTAATCATCCTAGATCTATTGTACGTCATGGTTGATTGACTGGCCATTTCACCCGGCGAATTTTCCCGTAAACTCGCAGTTCTGCAGCTAGATTTTTATAATTCAGAATGTAGAATTATTGAGAAAACTACGTTTGTCTATTACGTAGTCTGTCCTCCATAAGTTTCAACTTATATACAATTGTAACAAAACCATCTTATGACCAAGATTTGTGTTAAGTCCAAAGTCATAAGATCTCATTATGGCTGTTTCACCATTTTTAAACATTAGCTACACAAGGACGTTATCATTACAAAGTACTTATAAATTTGGTCAGAGGTACAACAAATATATGTATTGAAAAGTCATCATCTTCGCTAGTCAAGGGTTTCTGATCCGCACCGCTCCTCACGACGTAAAAAATCCCGACTTTTGATAGCACCGTATGCCAAGGTTTCGTGAGGAGCGGTGCGGATCAGAAACCCTTGGCTAGCAAAGATGAAAAGCCATATAAGCTGAAACTTATGCAGTCGTTTGTGTGAGGTTATAACTTTCTTAGTATTGTTTTAGCTTACTAGTAATCAAAATTAACATTCATCATATTTATGTGTTAAGGAATTGTGATTTAAGACTTAAATCGGATAATTACTGAAATGTCATTTAAGACAGCATCTTGCTCCGGTATTATGCGTAAAGTCAAAGAATTTTTTTAAATTTCAAAATAAGAGATATAGTAGTAAAATTTCATGCAACAGATTTAAAATAAGTATCAAGGGTAGAAATAATTAGATTCGATGTCGTTAAGAGAACGGGTATTTAGAGATAAAAACAACTCCTTGGACCGATGCAAATATTATTGATAAAAGTTGCTTGGAGATACAATGTAATGGTAATGCTTCTGTGACCATGCTTGAGTGTAAGACATCAGTGCCTCCCTCCCCCCTCAACTCTTGAAATTGAAATTGAAATTTTTCAACTTAATTTCAGTTGACCAATTTTTTTTTATCCATGTCCTTTATTCTGACACGACAAAGGCAGTATTTCAAAACAGAAAAACTTGCAATTGGACATATTTTTATTTTCATATCAAATAAATAGAGTTTAAACGGCAATAAAACGGAATAATCAAAGAAAATGAGAAGGAAAGGTGCAACCGGGACAGACTTTACATATAAACAATAAAGTGCTTTCTTTGGTGATTCATGTGGGATATGAAGGCGGCGACATTGCAGAAAAAAGTGTAATTTTTTCTGCAATGATCGCTACCTTCATAACCCGCATGAATCATCAGAAAGCATTTTATTGTCTTTCTTTTAACAAAATAATAAATTTATTGTAAAAAAGAAAATCAAATTGACTAAATTACTGTTAATGTACATCATTGCGTTAGATGATTATAAAAGAAACAGCCATATTCCTATGGGAATTTTGAGTCTGACTTCAGCATGATTATTTCGTGCAGTCCGTGATTTTTCCTAGGTTGCTGAAGGTTTCGACAAATCGATAAACGGAGCGTGTAGATTTCAGTCCAGTTTCTACAGAGCTATGAATTACAATAAGTTTCCGTAAGAAATAGAGGGAATTATACTTGGTGGATGTAAATATATACAAGTAAATACAAGTAAGCTTCTCTGATCAAGACTTGTAGTTCTTCACGTTTTTACTTTTTTTGAGATCTCAGGGTCAATCTCATCTATTTAAAATCATGTATACTCACAATGAATCTGTTAACGTTTGTTAAATCTGGTTTTTTTTTCAAGGGAGAAACTGATTAGATTAATTAATTCCATAAAAATCTGAAAATTTTTAGCTCACCGAGACGAAGTCAGGGGGAGCTTATGCTACACCATCGGCGTCGGCGTCCGGACCTGGTAAAAGTTTTTGGTGCAGGTCCTGTATCTAAGTTACTATACTTGTCCTACCTTCACTTGACTTGGATGGATGGTGCATCTGGACCTACTTATGAACTACACAGACTTGGATGCTGAGTGTGGTCCATGGATTTCAGATGCTGGAGGAGGTTAAGGTGTTTGGAGCAGGTAAAAATTAAATGATAAAGGACTGGACGCGCTTATGAATGTTCTCGCACAACTCGATGACAGTATGGATTTTTAACTGCACATGCGTATTTGTGTAGCAGGGAGCTGCCGAAAATTGAATCTGATTTTTATGAATGAAATCTAACAGGAAACTTACGAAACCCCAGTGAAAGAATTTGACTCATTACGAAGTTAAATAGAATGGAAGTTTCTCTCTCAATTTTGAAATCTATGGAAGATAGTGCTACATCTCAGATGGCATACCCCTTCTGACAGCTGAATATATCAAACAACGACAGCTTGTCAACAAAGTCCAACAACTCTTACAGTTCCGAATACATATAAAAAGGAATAGAAACGAAGGGAATTTGTAAATCCGAAAAAATCTATAGGCTCTTTATAATTAATTATATTCGTTATTTTGAATTTGAATAAAAATCTTTGATTTTAGATATATGATATAAACAACATCACACTGTTGTTTTGATCTCGTCCCTGGTATAAGCCCTCGGATGGTATTGGCCCGCGCCCTTCGGGCTTTGGCCGATACCAACCGCTCGGACTGATACCAGGGCCGAGATCAAAACAACAGTGTGATATTCTATATCCTGGCGTCATGGGTTTCCGATAGTCTAACACTAAACGCTGTCTCTAACGACTGTCTTTTTAGTTAACAATTTTGAAACTATATCATTTTTAAACTCAGACATAGCATTGAAAATCGCCGATACAAAATCAAAGTTAGTCGTCATTATAAGCAATTTCTAGCTTTTAAAAATAAACTGGATGCCGCATTTGATCAATGAAAATGTGCGTCATGTGTTTCCGATAGTATAATTCATTAACATTTTTTAAAATAATATTTAACATAAATGTGATAACCTTTTGAGTATATTCTATATTATTTTCAATTGTTTTCTTAGCATTTTATTTCAACGTAAATCGTCCAAATTTTTAGTTTTCCCCTTATCTTTATTTTATCACTTATGATTATTACGATACCGTCATTTGTATGATTATTATAGTCTGTCCCAAGATATTCATGCAGCACATTTGGCCGATTTTGAATAAAAGTACACATACCTGTGAAAGAAGTGAAATTGAAATCGATGAAAGGGAAAGTTTCCAAGATATCTTCATTAACACATTATCATTTTTCACTCAAAAAAGTTCACAGGAATGAAAACAGATTTCTTACGAAGATTTATAATGGGGAATATTTACATCTTTTCTCCATTCGGAAGTCACTCGGAATACCTCGCGCAATTTTTCAACGTTATCATCCGGGTCTGCTTCAATACAAAATCCCCGTAGACATCACATTTTTTAGCCATGTATTGAAACATGATCAGCTAGAGGGGGCGTTTCAACGGAGAAATCTTGGAAATTTTTCATACTTTTGAATGAACATCGTTTGAACCCTGAGGTATTTATAAATATCGAGTAATTAAGCAAAATGTGAATCCAGGATATCTTGGGACAGAGTATAATAACGTTTTTATTTCAGAAGAAGCTTAATTTATAGCGCTCCTAGGTTTGCAAACTAAGGAAAAGTTTACAAAGTCATATGCTAATTTTAGCATATAAATACATCATCGGAGGTCTATTTTATGGAACAATGAGTAATTTTAGATACTGTGATATTATAGTTGGGATTTTGGGCAATTTTAGTGACTTTAATTAAATTAAATTAAATTTAATTAAAGTAATTGTAAAAATCAGTTTCTTATGAGTCCCTTGAGTAACTGTGTGATTTTAACCATTTCACACAGCATTACTTTGAAAGTATACATGTATAATGGCGAAAGGAGATTTTGTTAGTCCCGTGTCGTAAGTAATTAGAAAAATGACGTCATTTTGGAGAAAACTCACGCGACCAAAATAGACTATCAGAAACGCATGACTATCGGAAACACATGACGGCACGATATTAATATCAACAATATTGCATAAGTTAAAATTCTTTCAAGTCTGCAGATACGGTTTTACATTATTTAAACGTTTAACCTATCACAACAAAACATATTGATAATGTAATATTTACATCTAATTTATTGATAGGTCTAATAAATAAAAACCCCGACAAATATAGCTTCATTCCTAGCACCTGTCATTGTGATCATTTGTGCAAAGGTGGATAACTCTAATAATTCGGTATCACTTGTATTTTTTAAAACAATATCAAAGTGTAAACAACATTAATGTGTAAATTAATAGAGACAAATAAGAATATTTGAAAAATAACGCCAGTTATATTTTTGTGTGACAATTGAAATCAATATTCTTCAGTAGCAGCAGTAAAAATTGTTAGGATCCCCCACCAAAATGACGACATATGTGACGTAATCAAGTGAACCAATGGGCAGCAAGCCCTTGCTGTTTTCAATGCTTGACAGAGGCTTATGACAAAGTAAGTTTAATTTTTTCAGTTATGTACCTGTAATTCCGTGGAGAGAACTTGTGATCTCTTTGTTTTGGGGCCGATGATTGGGTCAAGCAGATACACAATTTGTTTTACTGAATCTTTTCCGAAACGATGTCTCCTCCGAATTTCCTCTTCAGTCATATTTTCAATCGAAAAACGTTCTCTAAACACTCTATCAGCTCTTCTTCGGCCTTACTATAATGAAACATTACGTTGGCCGCCATTGTTTTTAAGCCTTATTAAGCGTTAATTATTTAGTTCAGTTCAGTTTATTTGCTCAAACCAAATAATTTGGTACAAGAGGAACATATATAGGCCTAGAATACACACAAATACAAATCGTTGATGAAGCACCATTAGCATCATTGAAATGTGAGAATTTAATGAAGTTTTAATGAACCGATTCGTTCATTAAAACTATATCACAATATAAATAAGAGTTGAAAACAATAGAAATCAGCACTTAAGCACGAGTGACATATGTAGAGTAAAACTTCAATTTGAATGAGTCAATTAAATCAAAGGTGAGATGTAAGAGTTAATAAAATAATTAAGCAATTATAACTCAAGTGAATTATTGTGTTGTACAAAGGGAAAGGTACATTAATGAATTCTTTTGAAAATAGATAAAAGTAAGTCAAATATCACGAAAATGTTTTCAACAAGAGTTTGTCAAAATTCACTCCATGATAATACAACGGAAATTAATGACTAATGCTTTAATATAATAAACCATTAATTAAGGAATAAAGTATCATTTTTTGAGTATTATGAGGTGATAGTTTCGGTCGGGGCGTGATCAAATCCAATAAAACCCGAAGGGCTGTATAATAGATATCAAGCCCCGACCGAAATTATCACCTCATAATATTCAAAGAATGATTCCTTATTACTTATATTTATGTAATTTTCAGCAGTTTTACGATTAAATATTATAATATTAATTATGCAAACCCGCTTGCGCCTCTAACAATACGTCTTTTGAATTTATTGGGCTGTATAGTAAAAAATCGATTCGTAGTGTTATCCCAGGCAAAGACACTGAAAAATGTAAATATGTATTGATACAACCGGATCAAGGGCAGTAATTAAAACCGCCAATCTAAAAATAGTCCGAACTTTTTTCGTTGAACATAGAAAGGGGCATAAACACAATGGGATTAATTGTAATTTAAAGTTAATGTTCCATACAGTAGATCTAAAACTGATGAACCTTAAAATTACAACTTAGTTATTTTTTCTTTATTTTTTTTAAGTTTTATAACAGTAGTATATAGTTAAGGCTCAAAGTCGGACAAATACGAGGACTGTTCGGAAATTATTGAGACATTTACTCTGACTCCCTTGGGAAAAAAAGGTAAACCATTAAATTTCACCAAAAAGTAAACTACTATACCCTTTATCAACATGAGAATTTTCCAATCATGACAACATTAGATCATTCCTGGTAAGCTGACAAACTTGCTTACGTCCAGTGACCCGGAGCAACCAGAAAATTATCGCAATGTCATTTTAAAGCGTTTCCTTGCTACTCTATTTTAAACGCCTTGATTACAAACAAACGAAAAACATGAATTATTCTTAATTTCTCATCTTTAGTTTTCATTTTAGGATACAAATGTGCTAACATTTACATATATTCTTCCCACTCTTAATTTTTTGTAACAAAAATTCGAGTTATTTCTCCCAAAATTCAACTTTCTGTGAAACGTCTCTTACAGTCTTCCTGTACAAATTTAGAACTGTTGACATCAGTGTGTAAAAAGTAGTAGATACTTTGGCCCTTTTTTTAATTCAAGTTAAACAATGAGTAAAAAATGAAGCTCTTGACACCTTTTTTATTGAATAGCTTTTGTTTAAGCAATTGTTTGACCTAAAAAGGTTTTTTCCCTAGATTATCTCCAATTTGGTGTGTATTCGCTGCGCCGCCTTGACGTCAAAATTCAATATTTACATTCTACTGTGTTTTTCCATTAAATTCTGTGATCTTTAAATGCCTCTAAATGCAACAACCGAATCACTGCGTATGGATTTACATGCAATTTACATAAGTAGTTCCCAAACATTGATTTCTATGTTATCGGATTAAAAATATATTTCAAACGTGTTGTTAAAACTTTATATTTTACATTTATTCAACACTGAAGTTAATTCTATTGTTAAAAGCAAAATTTTAAGTTATTTTCATGGATTATATTTTTAGGCTCATCTCAACAGGCCATTTGATAACGAGTTTAAACCGGTTTTAGAGAACAGTTGTTCATGCTGTTACTAATTTACTCCCTCCGTGATCTGCAATTTATACCGATTTATGTCATAAAATAATTGATTTCAGCAAGACGGGAATGTAAATTATAGCATTGAATGATTTATTTTTGACGTCGTCGTGTCAATAACTGCGTCAGGTGAACAGACAAATTGAATAACGAGCGTTAGCTATAATAAACCGTCGTGGTCAGATTTCTATTGCTTGGTTATCATATTTGCACTATCTCCGTATTTCAACTCGTCCACCAGTGAAACTTGCACAAAAGTTAGTAACAATAAATAGCAAAACGAACATTTTTGATTTGATTTCCTTTATCATTAATTGTTGGTCTACCGACCCTTAGCAAGTAAATGTAAAAGTTTTTTAAAATCTCCCTGTTTATGCCTGCGCCGGGTACCCCGACCACCGACTTGTTTATGTACCGTCGTAAACAAAATATTAGGTATTTTTAAGTATTACTTTGTTCAATTATGTGCTAATGTTTCTTCAATGATAATGCCAATTTTCATCAAAATTCGTCACTTAGAAAAGGTGTTGTCTCAATAATTTCCGAACAAGCCTCGTATATGTATAGAGCAGAAAAAGATGTTTCTGGAATGTAGGATTTTGATCTCAAATCGTGTCAAGGTCCCTTTAATTCAGGATAATCAGGAAGCATGTACTTGCAGCAAATAGACATCTTAAATATACAGCTAATATTGGAATATGCAAATGTATACGATAATAAATTTATTGAAAATATGACTAAAATCTTTCAACACCAGGAATAGCCTTATAACATCAGCTTACCGCCAATCTTATGACGCATTATGAATTGACTCATCGCTTGTAATTGACAGTCCACATGGATATGACATCGTCAAAAGAATCCAACATCTTACGACTCCAATAAATGGGCTCTGGCTAGGAAAAATCACATTCCGAAATAACATATCAAGAGTTACCAAGTTCAAGTGTATTTATCCACTTAACACAATTAAATGACCTAAAATTTTGCAATATTACACAAAATATTCACATAAATTAGGCCAGATTAAGAATTTTTTTCGCATGCAAGAAATTTTGGCGAGAACCTCGTCATCACGAATATTTCTCGCCGCGAATCATTCCTAATATGTCAATGGCATATGTCTAGGCTCAACTGGCAGGTTGGGATTTTTTATTGCATCAAAGCTTGATCACATACATGTAAATGTTTCTTGGATTTAAGAACGAGGAAATATAATACAAAGGTACTCATATTCATTAACATTTTTTAAACATCTGTTGTTAAAGTTATATAAACTCTTTTACATACTCGTAAAAAAAAAACTGAACTGAACTTTATTTATTTTACAACGATTGGTAAACAAGTTCTACAACTTATATCAATATCTCTCGTTGGCACGGATGTGAGCGCGAGGGGGTCATTAATGTGGGAAGAAGCCGGAGTACCCGGAGAAAACCCACGTGTCCAAGCGGGCGACCGCCATTCCCTATCACATACAACCACTGTCGATCACGGGGATCGAACTCGGGTCGCAGCGGTGAGAAGCGAGTGCATTGTCCACTACGCTACTTGGACTACTCGTACGTATTGCATGAAAAAAAAATGACAATAACAAACCGTCAACCATCTCAAAAATCCATAAAACGAAATACAAATTCAAAGCAGAGCAACACAGACCTCCAAAAAGATAGAGGTAGGATCAGGTGCCTAGGAGGAGTGAGCATCCTGTGCTGACCGGTCACACCCGCCGTGTGCTCTATATCATCCACATCGATGACATCATCATCCATATCATCGAATTTTGCCATGATGACAGTATTGTCTGCATACCTAACTTATTTTTTACCGGGTTTTCCAAAAGAAAAAAAACGGTTATTGAAATGGTGAAAATGGCGAGTGGACGGGCGGCTGCCAAAAGGGTACCCTTATTGTACGGATAACTCCTCCTACAGTTTTCAAGATAGGAAGTTTTTCTTTTGCAGATCAATTGTACATATATCGGAGGTGTGCATATTGCTAGGATTTTGATTTCTGATAATTTATAAAAAAAAAAATACCAGCTGTTGAACTTTTTTACTTTTTGGCAAACATATTGCATATAGAGTACTTCATTTCTCTGGATAGGTAGTGTTCATTAATTCAGGGTTGACAAATAGATTATGGGTACTGTTCACACAAAAGAAAACCCGGTTTTCTGTCACATTGGCTGCTTTTTTTCTTGTTCTATATGTTGTGGTAAATGATAAAATGAACAAGATATTTTTTTCTGAACTAATAGTTGTTAGTAAAATCGTTTTTGAGACATTTCAATTTAATCAAGAAAAAGACTTTTAAAAAGAATCATTCAACATCTCGTTGAACTGATCATTGATCAGCCAGTATTAAAAATTTTATTAGTGACATTCGTTGTTAATATGATTTTCGCGATTGAAGCATTATTGTATCATATGTAGATGTTTTTATATGTATTTTAATTGTGTTTATATATATATATATATATATATATATATATATATATATATATATATATATATATATATATATATATATATATATATAAGATGTATGTATCACGTATAAGACAGTACAAGTTGCGTATAACCCATATTAGTTTAATTCGCACCTATTATAGAAAGTTGTTGTGAACGCGCGCATCCCGTATAGTTTACACATCGTATATTTCTGAGAACGTCGGACAATAAGACACGTGGACATAATTATTAGCAGTAACGAGCCTTAACCAAAATGTTATGAAAATCATATCGTCTGCGTTATTTAGGTATTACTTGTAATTTGCATTCGGAAGAAACCGAGAGAGGGGGGTTATTATCACTAAGAAATGGGCGATAACTCTGTAATTACGAACCATAAATTTTCTTTGACGGCATCCAAATCAACGGCGCCTTGTTTACTATCTCGCAAACATTGCTCACGTGCCTTAAATAAAACTTACAGACAGGTCAAGAATGGTGTGTACGGGGATGATATACTTGTACCTGAATGTCTGTTGTTGGTTTAACGAATAAACCTACCGTAGCCGTAATTACAATAAAGTCTTTCAGCGTCCGAAAACAACAAATCTGAATTGATTTATATAGAGTGATTTAATTATTCGAGGATATTTAAGTAAGGAGTAATTCTGGAAAAAAAGAAGAACAAAATAGATAATGAATGAAAAATAAAATTAAAATGAATTAACACCTGGTGCCACCTTGAAGTTGATTCCCACTGCATGCTTGAGATTTCCCAATCAAGCCTCCGATACTAAACAAAGATACAGAAGAATCCCTACGTTTTCTTGATGCAGCGTTATATAAATGTATTCATTGGTGGTGATTAATCCTTATAAATAATCCCAACAGACAGTATTTATTGGTCTTCTCTAAGTTGACTTGCAACCTCAAGACGCGCTGGTATGCTGTCTTGTTTTGCACAGTGAAACAATTCCTCTATAGATCGTGCGTTGCTGCGGTATATGTTTGCGGTATACTAGTGCTACATCCAGTGTTTTGAACGCTGGAATACTTACTACGTATATATCTCAAATTGTGTAGTAAGAGAATTGGGAGTATTTCTCTGTCTCTCGTGGCTGAAGCGGTGAGCGCGATTCATCATATAAATATCATAAACTCTTGAGAGGAGCATACTGGATTGCCGTTGCCAAGTTTCTCGAGCATTTTTACGCGCGTTTTAAACCCCGCATTATTATTATTTTAACTGAGAATTTACCAAAACTCAACATAATAATGAAGAGTGTGATTTGGCTATAACGCACCATGTTATGAAAACTGAGGAGGGAATTCGAAGCGTTGAGTGGTTCTTTTTTTAAGTGTGGAGAAAAATAGTTTGTTTTTTGTGCAAGGTATTTTTTGAGTAGAAAAGAAATAATTTCAGCAATGAGTGAGTCGAAAAACGGAGAGAAAAAAGTGAAAATCAATGATGACAGAGGGAATGTTGTGGAAGTCAGTGAAAAACATGGACCTCTGTTCAACGCAATACCCAAAATGCATTTATGTGGAGCCGCTATCCTCTGTCTACTTAACATTGCCATTCCTGGGTTGGGTGAGTAGAATTGGGTTTATTTCTCCTCAAAGATAACCAACATTTATTTTTAACACTTTTCGGAAAATGTTTTTTTTTTTTTCTCATGGAATAAAAAGATATTTCGGCAATGCAACGATAAACGTATCTTAGCTGCTGATATCTGATATCACATGTACAACAAAAACTGATCCGCCTCGGAGAACTGATTGTACAATTCTGGATGCCGCATATGCACGCGCGTTAGTAATTACTCATTTGAGATATAATTTAACTTATTACTTAACCCTTTTGATATATCTAGGTTTTTCTCGCACCTGGAGATACATAATTTATGGAATTTGATTGAGAGCTACAAATGTTTCAGCTGTTTTAAGGCATAATGAATTTCATCTGCACAAGTCACATACGAATTGCACATGTATGCGAATAAAAAAAAAGGAAAATGGAAAGCGTGCGAAAACGACGCTGCAAGAAAGAAATATTCCTTTTTTCCTAAAAGTTAGTGTATATCTACTTACGTTAAGTTTTATCTCTTAAGTTTGATTATTAATTATTCTTATTGTCAGTAGATTGATAAACGTTAGACAGTGTTTCTGTAAGGCAGATTCGTCTGCGAATGCTCTTACAATTATGAAGTGTGACAGGTAGAGGGTTTATAAAGGATCTTTCAGTTCCGGTACGTCGAATAAAGTATGCTTTCACCTTTGGAAGATAGATAATTCAGAAAGATGTAAGTAGGGCTACTTGAAACCCATTAAACGATGAAACAAAAAGAAAGTACACACTACAGACTACAAGAATCATATAGTCATATATACACCCACCCTCTTTCTCTCTATCTCCTCTCTCTCTCTCCTCTTTCTGTCTCTCTTTCTCTGGATAGGATCTCTTTCTTCTTGTTAGCGAGTGTCAAAATAGAAATGATATTAATTTGATTGTGAAGAATTTATGTCCCTTATCAGTATCTTGAACTAACGGAAAAAATGCGATGATGATGGTTTATCGGTAATCATCTATTCATACTTCAGAAACCCCCTGTTGTGCATGCTATGTGGGTAGGTGTGGTCCTATATCCAACAAAATGGCTCTCTGATAAAAGTTAATCTTTAATGAAACACAAACATCCCTTCACCAAATCCGTTCTTTCTTTTTTTTATTCCTACAGAGTTAACCGTCAAAATTTATCTTCTAAGAAATGTTCTACAACGTGAAGTTGTATGTACATCTGGATAGTATAAATATTGTGTATCAAAGGTATTGGGAATTCCAGGTATCTAGTATCTGAATTGCTTCTTGTGAACTAATCAGTCTTCCCGACATAGGACGCTGTCATCTAAATCAAGCGCTAATACCATTGTAAATAATAACCGTTTGCTTGTACAGTCTTTAATCATTTCTTGATTATTGGATTGTCTTTTTTTGGTGTGTGTGTGTGTGTGTGTGTGTGTGTGTGTGTGTGTGTGTGTGAATGTTCTTCATTGGTGATTTGTAAGATTAAAAGAACGGATATATCATCATAACGACATCGAATGTTGGATGTCGTAAAATCCTCCTGACATAGAACGAGGTCTTTGTTGGATCAAACATGCGGACACAGTGATCTTCATACGTGATAGACACGAATAAAACAGATACCTCTCAAATGGCGATAACAACAACCGGGTCAAGATATTTTTTTCTGCGTAATAGCAGAATGTTAAAGCTCACAGCGCCCCAATGCATCAGAGTGATAGAAGCTGTAGAAAATCTGCGCTTCAAACAGGTTATGATCAGTCGTAATTTCCTGATTGCTACGAATCCAAAGAATTCAATTCGAGCACCATCAATTCTGTAAGCATGCGGAAGTGATAACATTGACCCTTGCGCAAATACCGTTTAACGTATTTAATTAACATGTATACTTATTGTGGGATCTAAATAAAATTAGTTTCGATTTTACTTTCACAAAATGGCAAAGTTCTGCCCGACTTCGAAAACCCTTGACCAAAACCACTCTAGAAGCATATAGATCTTAAGACTGCTTTGAACTAAAACAAAGCACAAAGCGAAAAGCGCGTGTGGTATGTCAAATTTCAACAATGGATCCGAACTGAAGTTTGGGGGTTTTCTGTTCAGAGCGCCGTGTATAAAAATTCTGACACTAAAACATTCTTCAAATGAACATTGAATAAACAGGGCTCTGAGCTTTAGACGTTTGCTTCCTCCGCCATTCTGTGGGTCCGCTCATGTCACTCATCGCATCCATCTTCTTTAATAATTGACTTAAGCGGCCCCATTTGGTCGTTAAATAAACAAAATCGAGATGAAAACCGTGTTTGTATGTAATTAAATCCAAGTAAGTCGCATATCATTACCCTCTATAATTATATTTTATACATAACACAATAATACAGTCTGCTTTCATTGTGAACTCACTGATAGCAGAAACAAATTCATCTCATCATTTTCTTTATCTTCCAGACACAAGGTGAAACATCCATCATGCAATACAATATGTAAACAGGAAGAGAATAATGATGTTTGCCGCGATGTCTACTTTTCCGTTTTTTCTTTCTTTTCACGAGATGGCAAAATGTTATATACGTTTCAACTGATGGATAATGCCAAAGAAACATGTAGCATTTAGTGTTTAGGGAGCACTGGTTTGTAAAGAGATCGAAGAACTAGCAGACTTGAAGTTATTGGCAATACTCTGTAAGAACTGACATTTTCTTTACTGTATCTCCGTTTTATACTTTCCAACGAATGCCAAGAAAGTTCCAATATCAAGAAAATTAAGAATTTTAAATAAATGTTTCATTTCATCGAAATAAAGAATGCGGTCAGTGAAATCAGTTCTTGGATTACGGTAGATCGAATAATAAAGCTACGAGTACAAAAACTCCATTGGTTCTGAAGGGGTTGGGGGAGGGTAGCCATTGTGTACAAACGACACAAGGCCACCATCCATTCGGAATGCTCATCATATGCATGCACTTTTCTCGAAAATTCTATATTTCATGCGTTTGAATATAACCCACGGCTATGGGGTTTATTAAACTTGAGTAGTCATGAAGTATACAACTTTATTTAATAAATGTTTTAGACAAATCGAGAATGTGGGTATTCTTTTCGGGTCATTTTGAATACAGTATATCCCTCTTTTTCTCAATCTGTGCTACAGCTACCTCTCCTATCATAAGTATCATTAAGCATCAATAGGACCACGACAACGTACTCCCATCTTTAGAACTCTTATTATAACGTATACAACTTATTTGATTTGTGGCGAATAAAAAAAAATCATGAACGATCATTTCGCCGTCAGTGGAGCACTTTTAACGTCTCTCTATCCCCATGTGTAACTCCTCTCCGTCGTCAATCGCTCAGGTTTTTCTCATACTGCCTGTAATTTTTTTTCGGCCAATTGTTTTGGCACTTACTCTTCATTTTTGTCGAGAAGGTGCTTCAGCGAATATGTCGACAAGAAGAAGGAAGCAAAGCTTTCGCTACTTCTTTCTAGAGATCCGGGTCACGTGCACAGAAAAGCTTGTTTTCCAGGTGCATATCATTGTCAGAAACAATGCTCTTTAACATGGCTAATGCAGGCATGATGTTACGAAGAAGAGACGCAATATGTTGCAAAGAAAATAATATCGTATCTAACTCAATTCCGGTACAAGCAACGAAGTATGTTCTTATGTATAAAATTTATTGCCGTGTTAGTGTTTTGTGGCGCCATTATTTGATTTACAAAAATAAAATTTACGGTTTGATGATAGATTTGTCTTCTGACAACAGTAAACAGTTCTCTGAATGGAGGATGAAAAAATGCTTGCACTTAAAAAGATTGTACATGTCTTGAAGCACTAACAGAGCAAAACACTCTCAAAACATTAAACTTCACGGATTTTTTTCAAACACTTGCTTATCCTCTTTCAACTATTTTAGCGCAAAATGAACTCGTGCATGCGACGGGATCTTGTTTTCTGACATATTTTTGATACAGTTTAATTAAGATAATATTTTTTTCATGTTTACATCTCAATACAAGCCCTTTATCAATTTGACTATCCACCTTGTTAAATAACCCTAGTATCATCTGATCCCCGTATATTGTAGCTCTCCGGGAAATTCGGGTTGACGGACCGTAGAGCTACAGTTCCATCCACACAAAAAGTGGACATTTGTTGTGCACAAAAAGCTGCGCACTGTTTTGGACTTAAAAGCCTAATTTAGAAAGATATTCTGTAAAATTTTAATACCAAAACATTTCTGAGACATTATACTTTATTTAAGCAATAAAATTCTCTCTTTGGTGATTCTTGCGGGATATGAAGGTGGTGACATTGCAGAAAAAATACATAACCTGCGTTAGCGGGTTTTGGACTTAAAAGCCTAATTTAGAAAGATATTCTGTAAAATTTTAATACCAAAACATTTCTGAGACATTATACTTTATTTAAGCAATAAAATTCTCTCTTTGGTGATTCTTGCGGGATATGAAGGTGGCGACATTGCAGAAAAAATACATAACCTGCGTTAGCGGGTTATGTAATTTTTTTTCTGCAATGATCGCTACCTTCATAACCCGCATGAATCAACGACAAAAACATTTCATTGTTTATATTTACATCTTTCTTTTAACAATTTAATGAATTGATAGTAAAAAAGTAATTAAAAATCACTAAATTACTGTTAATATAGATCAGTACGTTAGCTAAAAGATACAGCCAAATCTCTCCTATGGGAATTCGTGCAGTCCGTGATTGCTGTGGGTTTCGACCAATCGATAATTTTAAACGGGGCGTGTATATTTTAGTCTGGCTGTTTCTATAGAGGTATGAATTACTAGTAACGAAATGTATAAGTTTCCGTAAGAAATAGAGGGAATCATACATAGTAGATGTAAATATATGTTATTACTAATCTTGCCTCTGAATATCTTTCAAACACCCTCACTAGCCCCGTGAAGGGAAATGGCGTGGGTTGTTTACAGGAAAAAGAATGGCGACTCTTGATCCCAACGTAGATTTAACATACGTTGGTTAGGGTGTTTAAAAAAAGTTTGAGGCATTTCCTTATTTCCCTAAGTATATCAGGCAAGTAAAGTGGTGAATCAGTAGTAAAATCTCTCATTATTTTTTTTGTATGAAAATATTTACAGAATATATTCTTTAATTAGGTTATTAAGTCCAAAACCGCAACTATTTGTGCGCAATAAATATACATTTTTGGTATGAAAGTAAGTGTAGATCTACGGTCCGTCACCCCGAATTCCCCTAGAGCTACAGTTCTACAGCTACATATTTTGCTGTCCGTACCCCAAAATGTAAATAGAATTGATTGATATTCTTTTTTGTTTGCAGGAACCATCATTTCTGCGTTCACAGTGTTTTGCGGATGCCCTACAAAGATCGAAAAACGAATGAACGCGTTCCTTCTGAATATCCTAGCAGGTTTCTTACAAATGGTGACATTCATAATCATCGTGGGCTGGATTTGGAGCATTCTTTGGGGCATGAATTTTGTACAGTTAGCTAGTAAGTTATCTCAGTTTTTTTAATCAAACCGTTATATGTTCTACCCGAGGACTTTCAGTACCTTGGACGGTTGAAGAATGACAAAAACATATCCCACTTCACTGCTTCATCAACCAATATATATGTACAGAGAGAAAGAAAGAGAGAGAGAAAGAGAGGAGAGAGAGAGAAATGTATCAATAAATAGTTTATAGCTTGCGGTGGGGAGTCCTTTATTTAACGGTTAAATGCTAATTATATTCTGTCCCCGAGTCATATCTAGGAGATCCTTTGTGGGTAGATGAACGTGACAAGTCCAGGGTTATTTTATTCCAAAAATAAAGACCGGCCTCGTGTTGTTGATCTTAAAAGTTGTTTCATAACTTTAAAACCATTGGAGACTTTAGGTACAAATTTTGTTTTGCGTCCATTATGTTTAAATAGTTAGTTCACGCACCTGCGAGTTTTTAGCATTACGCTTACAGAAAATCTTAGGACAGCTAATGAAAAATTGCGTACGTTTTTGATAAGATAAAGACTGCTTAAAATCATTCGTCGTCTTGTGCGTTGAAAATGCGACACGGGAGCGATCAATGCCAGAGCAATTTATTGAGATGTTGTGCTTGGCAATGATCTGTCATCCCAGAAAGCCTGCTCTGGGAAAGCGCCATATTCTTGATAACGGCCATCTGGGCAAAATGGGAGACAACTTGAGTCAATTCTTTACGCACTCAAAGAAATTAGCATATATGTTGAAGCTTGGTCACGTTTTGATAAAAAAAAAAAAACCCAAATACTGCGAAAGCGGTGTTCATATTGCAAGCGCAAAAAAAACCCCATAATGGTGGGAGAGTATGAGAAACTGTACCTCCATCCAAATAAAAAACATTTCTAGAAAGATTGTTCTACCTCAAACCACGTCCGGATTCTGTATAGCTCTCTCCAGATGCATGCGCGGGGAGTAGGGGTGAGAAAACTCAAATTTATAAAATAACATAGTAAAATTCTCGAAAATAGGCCTCGGACCCCTCCCCCCCCCCCCCCGAAAACAAAATTACCCCTCCCCCCTCCTTGGATTTTTTTCCCTGATGGATCCGCGCATGAGATGGATGAGTAGCGTACATATTGACCGTGTTTTGCGACGATCTATATGACATCCTTTAATATATGTTTTTAAAAAATACAAGATGGAGAACGTCTGAAATGAGCTTTAAAAACCACTTAAAATCATTGAGGACATAGGTAATATATTTTCTAGCTAATTAATACATTGTTTTTAATTAATTGACTTTTCTTCCAGAATTCTTTGAGTTGTTTAGACTTTGCTTCGCGTTTGGTGTTATAAAACGCGTCGTAAATTTCATTTATGAACCATGTTGTAAATTTCTCATTTCAGTTTCTAAGGGCGAAGAACCGGAAGCAGAATTTCAGAATCTTGGCGGACCATATTACGTCCGGCGGCAGAGCAGCGTCGATGTTCCCTTGACTTAAGAACTCTATGTCAGCTAATTTCTGTTCTTGTAATAAATGTCCATTTTGGTCTTTTGAAGAGGCTCTTGCTTGGTGTAACTCTGATATAAATAAGCTAAGGTGCATTCCATCAGCGGAAATGAAGGATGCGTCTTAAGTGGAGAGTTATTAGTTACGTCTAATTATTATATGCATGAATGGTAATGTGTACCAAAATCCGGACAAATTGGTGTATTTAGCGGCAACTCTTTTTTGGTGCTTTTGTGTTTTGTTCTTTATAAATTGCTACGTTTTTAGTGTTATTTATTTAAGTTATATATGAGCAAATATTTCTCATGTTATATTTTGCAGGGATATATGAAATAAAACATGTTTGTAAACAATTTCACTCTCGTATATTTGCATAACGCGGAACACAGACAGTTTTTGTGAGCATAAAGTTCGAAATACTTTCTCAGAATACTTTGGCCTTAATCAGTTAATGCCACTTGTTTTCTTATGAACAAACGGCGCTTATAATACTAAATAATGTGGATATGGTTCATCTTGCTCCACTGTTCAACACTCGAGAGCAAACATTAATGAGACTAGATGATTATGGCAATTTTATGTTATTATCTACCTCCAGAGAAAAAAGAATACATTTTGACTATATATGATATCGAAATTCAATGAAACCAATGATTTAACTGGGTTCAATTAATTAAGTGAATTTTACTTTCCAGTAACTAGCTATCAATTATATGATAAGTGAATTTAGTAGGTCTAAAGATAATTGCTTTGTCATGTTCTGAAGTTTTGATTTACCAAGTGGCAACAAATGCAAAATAAACAACATGTCGGTTTGCACCGATTGTTTACAACCCAGGCTCCTAAAGTTTTACCCCATGGCAATGGCATTTACTTTAATATTAGAAGCAATATTTTACAAAACAAAACGAAAAATCATTTCAAAACTCTGCCAAAAATCTACTTTGTCAACTTATTTCTGTGGGAGGGCGTATTTATGACTTGTGATTAAAAAACCTGTACACGTTTAAAAAAAAGACCCAGTCATTCCCTATATTTTCATTGAAAATGTGTCGTTATGTTAAAAAATCCCCAATTCATCTTACCGATTCATCTCATAACAGATCGTTATGATTTGATGACTTTAAGGAACCAATACACTCTGCCAAGCGGCGAGAGAACTCTGTTTTGGATCTATGAAGAGAATAGCATTATAATTAAGACACAGCTAAAAATCATAACCTCGTAGGGTTTTTGAGAGGAAGTAAATATTTTTTTTAAATACTGTTTGATAAATTATATATAAAAGCATTTTTCTTGATCTTTATCGTTTGCACTCTGCATAAGAGTGTCCTGTCGCAGAGTCGTTCTTTATATTAATAGTTAAATAGTTTTCTTGTCCAAATGGGTTACAACGCGAAAATTGTAATAAATATGGCTTGATATCGACAAGGATACTGGAAACGGTGCTTAAAATTTGAACTACATATATGCAAGAATGCTAGATTCCTTGCACTGTAATTAACATAATTTAACAACAAAAGTTCGTGTCTCATTTTAATTTTTTTTATTAAAGACGCTGCTTTCTATGGTCATCTTCTTATACATGACTTATCACTCCATACCATGACGTGATAATTATCACCCCATACCATGACGTGATAAAACAGAGAGAGAGAGAGAGAGAGAGAGAGAGAGAGAGAGAGAGAGAGAGAGAGAGCTCTTTCTAGTTGTTCACTTTTTATGAAAAATCTAATATACATTAGAGAAATAATAATACCTCGTGCTAAGTTTTGTTCGGGGGAAAGGGTTAAAGGGTTCGTGATTTCAAGCTACTTCAAAAGAATTTTGTACAAGTGTTTAAAAAATCATTCCAAACAAGAACTTGAGAGGGAGGTAGCTTGAATCTCCTAACAATATGATTTAATAAATATAATAACATTTTTCTACGCTTTGAGGCTCAGCAATTCACATTATTCATGTTCTCGTCTGCATCAGAGAAAATGTCATACTAGAAATCCTCTTGGAAAGCATAATTGAGTACGAAAAATCGGTTTTTCAACACGTCATCATTTAACACATATATCTATCAAATGCATATACTTCTTATCACCTTGATACCTAAAAAAAAAAAATACCCAAGAAATGTCGTTAAAAATGTTGCCATTTATATACAAAAAAAGATCCAATCGCCAATAAATGTCGTCTGTGAGGCATGTGGTGCACTCCGTTTTTTAATCGCGACATAGGAGGCTGAGGAAGTCGCCGTCTAGAATCTCAGGCAGAGCATCCACGTCATTACTGATCTTAACTCAGCAGATATTGGAATAAAATGGTGTTGTTTTTGTATGTCATGTACTTTGACTTAATACATGTAGTTGACAGAGTTTGATATGCTAGAAGTGCACGAACCGGAGTCGAAAACACTTTAAATTTTCATGCAAAATGCTACTTTACATCTACTAAGTATTTTCTCCGTTTATATTTCGTATAAAATAGATTGCTATTCATACATGATATTAACACATTGTCTTTCAAAGTATATAATTACGAATATTTTACGCATTTTGACACAATATTTTCCCTGTCTGATTTTGTTCAACGTTTATTCAAATAATAATAATGTATACAGTTTTTTAAATGGTGACTTGTTTGTTTATTTGTTTTGTTGTTGTTGTTGGTTTTTTTGTGTGGTTTTTTTTTTTGCGGGGGTGGGGTGGGGGTTGAACTTTTGTGGACCTTTTGCATGCAAATAAGAAACGGGTCTTGTGGAATGATGTACCCAATAATACGTTGTTTTATTAGTTTCATTCACTTTAAACGAATGATTCAAGACAGAAAGATTCGAAGAGAAATGTGAGTATACGGGGTGAAACAGTAGCGATCATTGCTGAAAAAATTCATCACACTTCTTTGGTACTCAATGCAGATATGATCGTGAGTAACGAGTATTGTAGAAATAATACATCATAAAAGACAAAAAGGAAGATCTTCATTGTGATATAGTGAGATTATAGAATATATAAAGAGGTACATTTTACAATTTACCTTTTAGATGGATAATTAGGTTGATTTCTCTCCTTAATATTTTATTTTGAACTTCGGTTTATTCGTTATCATTTCCGAATCAGACACATCTGACTCATTTTATATATGCACACATAAAAACAAATACAGGAAGTAGGATAAAATTAGCTTGTGTCGCTTCGTGACAACTTTTGTCTTTCATACTTAACGTGCGAGTACCTTCGAAAGCCAATTAGGCCCAATTCTAAATAGGTAAAAATATTTAACGAGTTAACTCGTTATTTCGAGTAAGTATCTCGTTATAACGAGTGAGTATCTCGTTTTAACGAGTTAATTATTTCGTTTTAACGAGTTAATTATCTCGTTATTACGAGTTAGTTTCTCGTTATAACAAGATAATTATTCATTCTTTAAAAAATTATCCATATTTGTTAAAAAATATTAGCTCGATTTATTTAATTTCTGCACTCTTCCTAACTTGACCCTGCATTTGTATATTTGTAAATATTTTTGTTTTTGTACCTCATGTACCATTGATATGGTTTGAGGGAAATAAATATTCATTTACTTATGACTTACATGTATATATAATACAACATTTTTCCAATTTCTATATCAATACGTGAGCTTTTGTTTTGATTCAACCTCCTTCGAATCATGGCGTGTATTATTAGTAAAAATCTAAATAGTACTGTGTTATTAACTTTGCGGGTGCGGGATTTGAATAAAGTTGAGTAAAATGTCCGCCGCCCCCTAACTACGAGTTGAAATACAAGTAATTGATTGGCAATTAAAGAAATATCTGTTTTTAGACGTTTAAATTCATTTACTGTGGAATGATTTCGTAGGGCTGGTTTTCGGGATTTCTAATTTTTCACGGGTTCATAGGGACGAAATTTCATGGAGTTACTTGTAGGATGTATTAATATAGCATTGAATGATTTATTTTTGACGTCGTCGTGTCAATAACTGCCGTCAATTGAGCAGACAAATTGAATAACGCACGTTATGATAATTATTTACATTCCCTATTGATGAAATCAATTATTTCATTACATAAATCGGTATAAATTGCAGATCACGGAGGGAGTAAATTAGTAACAGGAAGAACAGCTGTTCTCTAAAACCGGTTTAAACTGCTTATCACATAGACTGTTGAGATGAGCCTAAAAAATAATCCATGAAAATAGAACCATTTTAACAAGACTTTGGACTTTCGGTAGTATGTAATTATCTTTTTCTTGCATCAGAACAAGTTAAGAATGACGCTGGTTTCAAGTGAAATATACACAGATTACGTAGTCTCAGCTCAAAAGCCAGACAAATCTTGTTGATTTCAGAGAGCCATGGCTGAGTGGCCAACAATGAAATAGACAGGCATACGTCACATTGCTGTTTGACACAACTACCCAAAGTCCAAGCTCCTGTTAAAATGGTTATATTTACATTCTACTGTGTTTTTCCATTAAATTCTGTGATCTTTAACTGCCTCTAAATGCAACAACTAATCACTGCTTATGAATTTAGATGTAATTTACATAAGTGGTTCCCATTGAAACAGTGATTTCTATGTTATCGGTTAAACATATATTTCAATCATGTTGTCAAAACACAATGTTTTACAATTATTCAACAAAAAAGCTGATTTTATTGTTATAAGCAAATTTTCAAGAGTTATTTTTCATGGATTATATTTTCATGCTCATCGATCCGAACTCAACAGTCTATGTGATAACCAGTTTAAACCGTTTTATAAAACAAGCTGTTTTAGCTGTTAATAATTTAATCCCTCCGTGATCTGCAATTTGTATCGATTTATTTAAGTAAATAATTGATTTCATCAGTAAGGGAATGTAAATATAAGCATTGAAAGATTTATTTTTGACGTCGTCGTGTCAATAACTGCCGTCAGGTGAGCAGACAAATTATCATAACGCGCTAACGCGCGTTATTTAATTTGTCTGCTCACCTGACGGCAGTTATTGACACGACGACATCAAAAATAAATCATTCAATTTTGCTTTTAACAATAGAATTAACTTTAGTGTTGAATAATTGTAAAATATAAAGTTTTAACCTACATGTTTGAAATTTATTTTTAAACCGATAACATAGAAATCAATGTTTAGGAACTACTTATGTAAATTACATGTAAATTCATACGCAGTTATTCGGTTGTTGCATTTAGAAGCATTTAAAGATCACATAATACAGTAGAATGTAAATATTACTTTTTGTATGATGAATAAGTACTTTTTCTCATAATTCGTTGAGGATTTAAATTTGTGGATGAGGAGATCCACGAAATTCCTGAAAAGTAAGCCTACATGAATTCCAGTTATTCCAGAGTAGCTGTCACTGTCAGTGTACATGTCTGTCTATATACAGAGCTAGACTCAGAGGGATGTGACGTTCCATTAGGGCAATGAAAAAATGACAATAACAAACCGTCAACCATCTCAAAAATCCATAAAACGAAATACAAATATACATATATACAATATATTCCCAAAAACTGGAAACATATTAAAAACGATATGATTATAATGTGTACACTTTTATTGTTCTTTGATTAAATTTCTATCTCGAATAATGTAAAATCACAATATACAGTACAATATAATTGCATAAATAAGAGACCACAATACATCACATGTTGACAATACTTAAACAATAAAACGGTTTCTTTGGTGATTCATGCGGGATATGAAGGTGGCGACATTGCAGAAAAAATACATATATGTAACCATACATGTAAAAAAAAATTTGCAATGATCGCTACCTTCATAACCCACATGAATCATCAAAGAAAGCATTTTATTATTTATATATCTTTCTTTTAACAAATTGATAAATTGATTGTAAAAAGTAAGCTTAATTTACTAAATAACTGTTAATGTACATCAGTACGTTAGCTAAAAGAAACAGTCAAATCGTCTCCTATGGGAATTTGAGTCTGACATCATCTGATTATTTCGTGCAGTTCGTGATTTTTCTTAGGTCGCTGTACCAATCGATAAACGGGGCGTGTAGATTTCGGTCTGGCTGTTTCTGTAGAGCTATGAATTAACAATAAGTTTCCGTAAAAAATAGAGGGAATCATACTCGGTAGATGTAAAATTTAATGTAATAAAATGAAGGACAATTAATAAATCATATTTACATCTACGGAGTGTGATTCCCTCTATTTCTATAACGAGTTAGTCAATTTACTCGTTATAAGTAACGAGATAATTAATTCGTTATTTAAGCAATATTTACATTCAGTGTATATTTCCCCTTATCTTTGCATTGGAATTCTGCGACGTTCAATTTTCTATGAATACACTTTGATAATTCATGCGCCATGTGCACAAATATAAACGTCTCCACGTGTTTTGAGTATATTTATTTTTGTAAGATTAAATGAAACGTTTAATCTTACCTAACCAATTTGACATGTACTTTTGAAAAATAATCATAAATTATATCTGTTTCTTAAAAAATGGATTTTTCTCTACAGAGTTTCTGGCACTATATTTTTAGTCGCGGAACCGAACTAAATAAGATGTTAATATGGCTGTCCCATGTATGTTTCAAATGTAAATTAAGAATTTCCTGTCACAGGTTGCAAATTGAAGTAGGTAGATTTACCAACATCGAGAAGATCGATTATGTATTAGATGTAATTCTAACAGTATAGATGATGAAACTCATTTTTTGATAACATGTGAAAAATATGATCACCAAAGAAAAGAAATATTTCAGTTAATTAAAAGCAAATTTCCAAAATTTTCAGATTTAGATAATGAACAAAAACTTTTTTGGTTACTCAATATTGAAGACAAGGAAATTCTTAATCTTGTGGGCAAATTTATAAATGATAACATGCTATAGTACTCCTTTAAGTGAAATATTGTTGGAATTAACATTGTCATTTGCTATAATTGTTATACTTTAATAATTTTTTATACTATTCATTGGCATGTCTTTCTCTTGTAATTATAATAATATGTCATGTACTTGTCTGTTCTGGACTCTGAATTAGTAATAAATGATCTGTATTCTGTATTCTGTATCCCTGACTGAGAGCGTATGTATTTTCTTTACAGCAACGATACACATATATTTCATACAAATAGACATCAGTATGAATATAAATAAAAGCATTGAATGCTTATTTTTGGATGTCGTCGGTCCTATGACACACCAAGCGGTGCAGACAAATTGAATACCGCGCGTTAGCGTTAGATATAACGAGATATCTAAATTATTATAACGAGTTACTAACTCGTTATACAAGAAATTATACCTCGTTATAACGAGATAATTAACTCGTTATTGCGAGATAATGAACTCGTTATAAGAAGATTCTAATTCGTTATAACAAGATAATTAACTCGTAATAAAGAGATAATATCTCGTTGTAACGTGAGTATTATCTCGTTATTATGAGTAAATCAACTCTTTATAACGAGACAGTTACTCGTTGTTACGAGAAAAATATCTCGTTATAACGAGAAAGTTAACTCGTATGATAATAACGAAATAATTATCTCGTTATTATCAACTATATAAAGAGGCCATGCACAGCGGTGATAAGACCTGTGAACGTATCCCAGTGTCTAGAATTTTGAAAGTAGATATCCGGAAAAGTACGATTTGGTTTTCTACTTTAGTTTACTTTCGTTTGTTACTATACATTAAAAATGTAATTGTGAACAAAAACACAAGTTATTACCGTTTTCCTATCAAAAGACGTGCCTAAGAAGACGTTTGCAGTGTCTTTAGGAACGGTAAATCATTTTCTACTATTTCAAGATATTCAAGCATTGTTATTTTTGTTACAAGGAGCCGTTTTGTTGTGTGAATACCAGTGTTATAAATGTCATTATCAAGATTATTCAATGATATGATATTATTATACAGGTAGTTTATAGATATGATCTTAAGAAAATTGGTTCTATAATGAAAACTCAAGACATTTGTAGGTTTCTAATATATTTCATATTGCCTCAAAATGTTTTAAATTTTCCAAGTTTTGTATATAGGCTATATAGTTGATGTAAACAAACATACAGAAGCAAGCAGCAGGTCTCAACATTAACTGAAATATCCATTTGTCCATCGGGCTAGTTCCTTACAAATTGAATTTGTCCGAATGCTTTTTTTGTCCGACTAAAGTAATTTGAAGAGAAAGAAAATTTATTTTAAATTCTATTATCAAATCCATTGCAGCTGCCTCGAATGATATATACCAATATTGATAATTTGGACATGGACAAGCGGACTTGCAGTGTTAATGTTGAGCTCAGTAACTTACGGGTTATATAGAGGAATTCTTGTTATGAATAAAAGATTGTAATATTGATCTTTATCCTCTGCAGTGTCACAGTAAACTTGCAATTTATATCTATAATAATCATGCATGTATATCTTTACATGGCATTATTATACTTTAAAGTGTTATACATGGAGAAAACTAAATAACCTAAATATTACTCCTTTTAGACATCCTTATTGACAAGAATGTTACCATGGGTTAAGGGAATTGAGATTTGAATTCTGAGTTGTATAACTCAAGATAATGATGAACCGGAGGAAGAGAGTTATAGTCTATCTGATAGGCCTGGCAGTGCTCGTGTACTGTGGGGTACAGATGGTGTACATGAAAGATGTCTACAGCCCGCTACAAGTTCTAGCAGATGCCCACAGTGAGGCCAAGAGGCTAATGCGCTTCATAACAGCATACCATTTCATGTGCAACTCAACTATGATATTGTCCAATGCCACAAATTGGCCGTTGTGTCTTGAGCAAGACGGAGGCATGAACCTTGATTCATCAACCGCAAGAGTTATATATTCTATTGGGTAATGAATGGATTTCTTATTCTCTGTCCAAATTATGAATAATGTATTAAACATCTATGATATGATAAGTTTTTCAAAACCATTCATTTAAATAGGAAAATGTTATATACATGTACTAGTATAGACATTCTTATGTACGTTAATCTTCATAATTTCATAGGCCACCACCCGTAATATATTTGAATCTTATTTTTCAGGCCATCTAATTATGACTTTGAAGATGCAATCGCAAGAAACACATCCTGCAACGTGTTTGTATTTTCCCATGAAAAACCTCCGTCGGATTTCTTCCTGACCAAATCGAACAATACACACTTTATTCGCTCTGCCATAGTCCCAAATGATCCCGCTGATTTCTCTCGAAACTCTTATGAGACACAGACTCTGAACAATGCATTGAGCATTTTAAAACACAAGGCAGTTGATATTCTAAAAATAGAACATGTTCTTGACCAACGCCGGTCATATGAATTGCTCTATTTTCTCATTAATGATGGTTTAATGAAAAGGGTCAATCAAGTGTATTTCTCCGTGCTAATAGGTAAGAAATGAGTTGCATTTTTTGTTTCAAAGAATATGATTTCACATATGATTATTCATTATCATTTACATATTGGGAGACCGGGAGATGGGGGTGTTCATATCTAAGTGGGAAAAAAAATGTATTCTTGAAATTATCACTCACAAACAGACTAACATAATTCCTTACAAAACATTTCACAGATGAACCTTTATAAAGTACTTTTAGCTTAAGCAAACAAGCACTAAAACTCCTTGAATCAAATTAAACTGTGAACTGTATTTTTCTTTTCAGACAGGATAGATGATGACTATTTGTATGCCTGGTACCGGACACTGTACAGTCTTTTTCACAAAGCCAATTTCCGTTTGTATCACACGGCCACGTCCAATCAGCTGTGTCTACAGGTCACTCTGATGGAGTCCTGCATGTACTCCATGTCCTGGGTCAAGTCTCCCAGCCCCCGCACATTCATCATGTACCCCCCTGCTGTAGATGGTAAGGAAAGTGCTAGATTGCTAGAACCTCTATTTCCCCTACCTCATCCTTTCTGTTTAGTTTATCATCCATCTCTCTCTCTCTCTCTCTCTCTCTCTCCTCTCTCTCTCTCTCTCTCTCTCTGTAAAAAGAAGAGTGCAATACCCGGTAGTTTAAAAACTTGTAAATTGTACAAACATATCATCATATATTGCTGTGAAAAATTCCATTTGACAATCTAGAATAACGCACATGTACATTAACCCTTCAGTATTCAGACTAAAAAAGTCAGACTTGTAAAAATTATACTAAATGTTGAATTTGATTTTCTCAATAGGTACTTATGAGAATGAAATGAAAAGACTTGAGGATTATTTGGACAACAAGGAAAAGAAGTGTAAAGATGTGTACAGAGTCAGCATATCAGAAAAAACTACCTTAGATCTGTGTGCTGATGTGATCAAAGTTGCCAAGTCTTGTAGGCTGGTCATTATTAGGTGGGTAATTTCATGTTGGTAGAAAAAAGTTCATTTGGAATATTGCTGATGTGCATTAGAGTTCATATATCTGTTTGTCAGTTGGGTTGGTTTGTTCTTAGATATTTATACATGTACCTTTGTATGCCAGTTCAGTTCTAAGAACAGTTATGTTCTGGCATTAAAGAGACAGAGTCTTCCATGAACCTGTCTTCTTTTTAAATGAAATTTCATTATCATTTTATTGTTTTGGATTGACAGTTTGAAAAGTTATGCTGTATGTTATCTTTTCAGAGAATCGAGATCCCCTATCACTGTCCAGTTCTTGGATCGTCTCACATGTGATGTGTTCGTGATACAAGGCTCTGAGTTAGGGATGGAGGGGGATGTCACAGTGTTCCGGACTAACAGTGGAGGGTATGTTGTTCCCCCTGTGTGTGTGTGTGTGGGGGGGGGGGGGGGAGAAACAATGTCATTAATAATAATAAAGCATGGCTAATTTTAGGATTTTTTTTGGGGGGGGGGGAGGGGAGTTGGAAGGGGAGGATTGGTTAATGGGTACATGTATTACTAAAAGCATATAATTTATTTCAAAATATAACGTATTGTCCTAGGATTTTTTGTATTCAAACATTAACATGTTGTTGTGACAATGGTATGGTAGGATTGATAATTAATGTACATAGTTAAAGAGGCATGGTCATGATTTTGGTGACCATGCTCCTTTAAATGGGAAAAGCAGTCAATACAATATGACATGAATAGTATTTCATATTTTAGTGTAATACTTTCCGCTTTATTTTCGTCTTGCAGAAACTCGGTCACTAATGTACAAACTCTTTCACTGAAAGAAGCCATGTTTAAATGCTTGAGTCCCGACGCCTACAACTTCCTGTACACGGACATTGACAAGGAGTACTGGACGTTGATGTCTCTGGTTCTGGATTCCGCTGTCCTTCAGGTAAACGAGCCAACTAATGCAGGGTCTGACACCCACTTCAAATAAAATTACTATTGATTTCGTCTACTTTTTTTTTTTTTTACAGAACATTAACCATATTTGTCAAATACGGTGATTAAGTCAAAACATCATTCATTTATAGTGTCCTCTAATGAATTGATTTTATGATAATGGTTCTTAGGTATGAAATGACTTCTGCAGGGAAATGAAAAGATTTTTATATTTCACCGGGGAAGCTTTTAGTAATTGATTGCTGTTTTTTCCCTGTAGATTGCCATCTCTATGGTAGATGGAATGATTACAACCAATATTTGTTATGTAGACCTAAATCTTTCATCCATCATACAATTTAGATAGATTGTCTTAGTTTGAATTTTTTTTCAGGTTTTACAAAATTGATAAACGAAAATCATTGAAGCCAAAAATTTTGTGTGCATAAATTTTGATTAATGGTATTTTCTTATTTTTATCCAACATAATTATTTTCCTTGAAATCAACCTTTGTGTTTGAAATTTTCTTGTTATTTTATCCCCCTTCCCTCACCTCCTTCAATGAAGGCATATTGTCATGCACTTCTCAGTCAGACATCAAACTTGGTACACTGGTACCCATAGAACTGATTTTGAGGTCACAAGGTTAGAGGTCAAGTGTTAAACTACTCTGAACATGGAAAGATATTGTATTCTTGATATCTTGAACACCTTTTGCTTATTCATTCAGTACGATATAGAAAAGTTCCCCCTTTCAATATTGCTGCATGTGGAGCGTATATTTATGTACTGTATACAGGGTTATTTTCATCCTGTTTTTTCGCCCTTCTTCACTTGCAAACAGTTTCACCATGTGTATTTCAATCCAAAAACTCTTTCCCTCTTGTATACTGTGTGTGTATGTTTTGCATATTGTTTATTTACATGGATGTATCATATCATCCTGTTCGCCTTGAGGACCCCTAATTGGTAAATAAATTGATTTGATTAATTGATTTGATATATGAATGTTTCTTAAACATGTTTTTGCTTTCAGGGTGTTGACCAGATATTGTCTGACCTATCGCTATGGGAACATATCAACATGAACAATATTCGCCAACGCTTCAGTGAACTCAAACGAATAAATGCCTATAACCTGGAACTTTACCAGTACTCTGATCTCCCCGAAAGTGAGAGGCTGTACTTCACAAGCCTCAAACACAAGAAAAAGAGGCTGAGTTACATCCGTACATCTCAGAATTTGAAATTTAAATGATCTGATTTTTTGTGTAAAGATGTGAAAATATGCTGTGTTTGTATTTTGATCACAAAATTTATTCAAAAGGTTTTTTGTCCTAGACTCATGGCCTAGCACGCACGCCAGAACTTTATCTAGATTAGAATTTCATTTTGTAAATATATTCCTTTTGATATATGTTGTAATGTCTTGGCTTTGCCACCACATCTGCCAGGGCTTTAAGTGTCTAATCATGAGATTGACTTGGTTGTTTACTTATATTTGTCATTTTTATTATTTTTCTCTATAATTTTAAATATCTCCATACTGCATATGTGCTAATGTTTATTAAGAAGTTGTATATGTAAAAACATTTTTTTTTTCAACAGCCAAATGCTTTTTGATAGCAAGGAATTTTTATTAAATACTCTCATATACACACTTTTTATTAGCAACACAATTATAATAGGTATAAAATGAGTTGTGCTTTCTCAAATATGAAGGTTATACTACATGTATTTCGCTTATTATAAGATTTTTTTTTTTCATTTTTGATGCAAAAATTACATTCAGTTGTAAATGAACTTTTAAATTAACATTTCAATTGCAAGTCCTCCTTTTAAAAAAAAAAATATATTCAGGTTATACTTCAGGTCTTTAATATTTGCAAAGAATTGCATACATGAACATGTATAGGAATGCAAGTTATTTCAATGGTGCCACTTGTTTGAAACACAAGTTTCAGAAATATAAATGAATCCATTTAATTATCTTCAGTGCCATATACTACATGAATTATTAAAATATGTACATGTATGTTGATAAACAAATCATACATTTATACAAATAACGAGCATGGGAAAATATGTACACTCGATCAAGTATCATCATCAGATACATTTTATACATATGTACTGTTAATGCAGTACAACTAATCATTGCTTGTGAATATTATTTTTTTAAAGGAAGGATTAACAATAAAAATTCATTATCCTCATTATGACTTGTATGAAATTTTGCTTTTTTAACTTGATTTAGCTTTTCAAAGGAATATTGCATTCGTCATTTACATGTAAGGAAAAGATATCTCTCTTATCAAAGGGTTATTTCCCCATAAAACTAGAGATGATTGAAATCTCTCCCGAATAGTGTTACAGTTATTTACAGATTTCTTTACTGTCATTGAAATCATTGACCTTTTATAATACATTTTTTTGAAATAAATAAAATTTGAAACAAAACTAAATTTCCTGTCTAAGTTTATCATTTTCTTTGCAATGAAATATAGCTAGGTTATAAAGAATTTGCTTATAATGTAAGTTTTTTTTTTAATAAGTCAATTACAATGTACTTGTACATGTATTAGTTTCCTGGTCTGAAAATAAATTTATACTGGTAATTATGCAGGTGGATGTATATTAAATGAAAGCTTGTGGGCATCAGAAAGAAATTCAATTATTTTTCAATTTAGAAAAAAAATTTCAATTCATTATTCCAAAATTACAAAATTAGAATACATGCATTTAAATAAGCAATGGACACTGTAATGGGCCCAGGTTTGCTTGTTGCATTTGAAGAAGACTGTATTTTGTAAAACCTCATACATGTACATATACTAAAAGTGATCGAAGCTTACAATTGATATGTAATAGCTAAAAGTCTTAAACAATAGCTCTGACGGAGGGAAACAAGTCCTTAAGAAACACAACTAGAACAATTTCCTTGTGTATGATATTCAATGGGCAATGAGTGATTCCAATCTAATTAAAGCTGAACACCGCTCGTAAATAGGCACTGTCCGTCGCCATATTTCTCTTTCATCACCACTATCCCTACAACCCCTATATAAGCTGCAGACCTCTTAAGTTAAAAGTATTTCGCTGTATAGGTCTCACTTGTGTAGACATACATGTACATCTTGCCTCCCCGTGTTACTCAGTCATATGGAAATTATCAAATTTTACGCACTTTTTTCAAGGAGAATACTAGCATCAAATAAACGGCTAGGTCAATGCATTATTTACAAACAGAATTAATGCACATAAAATAAGAAATAAATGCATAAAATCCAAAATCCATGAAAGGAATACTACACGTTGGCCACGAGTTTCAGGTGTGCAATCAGGTGTAACGAAATCGAAGGGTTTATAACCTGTGTGATGGTGCCTATTTATGAGTGGTGTTCAGTTTTAAAATTAGATTTTTAATATTCTTGTGCAGCCATGTAGTTGGAGCAGATCAAAGATATATTTTAAGATTGGAGCTATTCACTGCGGTTTAGGATAATGCAGTACACACTTTAAATGTTTAAATTATTTTTGGTATTGTATACTTCTGACAGCAAGTAGCTTGACAAGTGACTTACATTATTGTGCTTCAAGTAAAAGGAATAAAAATTAATTACTCAAACTCAGTGTAAGTATTTTGCATTGTTTATTGTTGTACATGCCCATACTGTTATACAATACACCAACATTGTACATGTAAATACTGCTTACCAACACATTATAAAATTATATAATAGA
The DNA here is from genome assembly GCA_033439105.1 of Magallana nippona. Lineage (NCBI taxonomy): Eukaryota > Metazoa > Mollusca > Bivalvia > Ostreida > Ostreidae > Magallana > Magallana nippona. The sequence continues at coordinate 21,647,933 of CM065923.1, forward strand.
AAGAAGAAAAATGCCACATACAGTCGATCCATTTTTCAAACATTATACTTTTAAATAAATTTTACATTTTTAAATAAATTATACATTACTATCATTCCCAATTGATCTTTGTCAGTTGGATTAATTCAGTATCAATTAAAACTGAATCTACTGAGGTTCCAAATTAAACTGGTGCAGAACTGAAGAGGTATGAATTTTCCTTGTACAGACTGGCTATAAAAAACCAGGAGGTTTTGGAGGATGGGGCTAAAAACCTAGACTTCAAGCTTAATTGTGCCATAACAAATGGATATTTTTAAAGGAAAAGATGTACTTTTTTTCATAAAGCTAGTTAAGCTACAGGCTTTTGGCAAATTTTAGTTTTATCAATCTAATTAATTAGATAATTCTCTAACTTAAAGATGGACAATAAATGCTTTATTATCTAAGATGTTGCAAGCTTATTTTAGCAGAAAAAAAAGATCTGAAAACCTGTTGATAGTAGATCTGTTGCATTTGTTAGTTCTCTTTTATATAGCTGGGTGTGCAGTACTATGCAGTGTGTATTATATACATGTACGCACTGCAAATAAAGCGCTTAAGTAGAATGCTGTGTGATGTCTTTTAACAAGTCGGGCTCACCAAATGTTTATTCCCCATAATTTAAAAGAGGAAACTCCAAATGTTTACATTTCAAATGTAAAGAGTTGGCAAACTAACACTACATACACTTTATTTTCTAATTGCTATCTTTCAAACTAACATGCTGCCTTTCCAAAAAAGAAAAAAATTCAAATTTGATATGGCATATATATATATAGGCAAAAGCAGTTCAAATGTTAAACCTAATAAGCATTTCAAGTACACGAGGTAACTTGCAGTCTTTTAAAATGTGGATATGGAAAATTTTGGTTTCAACTGCATACATGTATTTATAAGATGTGTGTAGCCTCAATCTCCTCAAACATGTACAGATATATTAATGGACGTTATGTTTTAAAAGCCTCTGATTTTGTGTTTTCTAGTAACAAGTGATTTCACAAAATGACAAAGTTAATTTATCACTAATAGAAGCATTTATATGGTGCCATGTTAAATTCACAATTGCAAACAAAATCACTGTCTTTTGTACAAGATTTCATAATCATGTGTAGAAAATTTTCTTTTCCATCAAAATATACACTCTTCAACACTGCTAGTGTCTGTATTAGTACCTGAATCATGAACTAACTGTACAATAAATTGTTTGCAGAGTATTCTTCAGGATCTGACTAATAAGACAAATTTCCCTTTTTCGATTAATTAATGCCCAAGTCTCTCACTTGATAAAAGAAAAAAAACTATCATTTACAATCTAGTTGAACAATACTGTCTAAAACACAAACAACTCTACAGTTGCAATTCCACAAAAAGAAATCATTAAGTATTATATGTTCAATAAATTTAAAGTACATGTATAAGGGAATTAAGGAGGCTGGGTGGTCAACAAATTACCCATCAGATCTACCTTAAACTTTTATGATTTATTTAACAATAAATTTAGTCTATTATTTTGTAAAAAAAAAAATTCCATATAGTCAAACTTCGTAATCTCAAACTAGATGGGACTGTTTAAAAACTTCGAGATATCCGAGTATTCGAGATATTGAGGGTAAAATACTTCAAAAATAAGTGGTTGGGACTTACAAATCACTTCCACATATCCATTGTATTCAAGATATCAGTGTTCGAGATATCGAAGTTCAACTGTATTTTACATTTTAAATTTGATTATTTCTCTATGACTTTGTACAGAGCTCTTCTTCTAAAGGAGACCAGTACAGTCTAAAAATGGCCACGACTATCCAGCCCTCTTAATAGTATTCGTCAAATTAGGCAAAAAATTCTTGGAATTAAATTCTTCAGTCAATAGGACACATAACAATTTGATATAAAAACTACTGATAACAAACAGAAACCTGTTTATTTTTACCTTTGATAATTAAAAAAAATTTAACATGCAATTAGTCAGCAGTCTGGCATTTTTACAAAGCATCCAATTACACATGCATGTATATAATTATGTAAATGTAGTTCATTATAATGTAGAACTGGAGTGTAAAAATTTAACACAACATTCAAGGACTAGATGATTAGAATTTACAGTTTTGACTCAACTGTTATACTATACATGTACATATAATTCTATTATCATGTACATGAAAAAGGTACGTGCATATTCAAATACAATGTACCGTAAATGTTATCTTCTCTGCGGAGCCAATGGTTTTGATGCTCACATAAATGCCTGGGTATTATTGCAAGTAATAAAAGACATACATTAAATTTCTGTATGATAAAACAAAACTTTGCATAATACCTTAATCCAGGAAAAAAATATCCTGATAATATTGTCATAATAAACAAAACAAGAACAATGCACTTGGGAAAGTTTTTGCAATTGTGCATAGGCAACATAATTCTGAATATTTATTTTTCAGTTTCCCAACTCCACTTTTTATAAAAAGTATTCTATGAACTATTAAGAACTGACAAAATGAGAAATGTGAATGGAAAATGATAGAAATTGAAATTGGAATGTAAATATTAAGCAAATGATGGTGCAATCAGAAACCAACTGCACCATATTCGGAGTTCCAGTCCTCGTATTGTTTTAAACTATCTGGTGCAACACTTCGGCGAATTCTTTTAAGGGCCTCTTCAAAGTCTTCTTTCTTTATGTTCCGAACCTAAAATATCAAAATTTATAACTTCTATCACAGACATATGTCTTAGTATACATGTATATACCGGTATATTTTAATTTTCAGTCATTAATCAAATTGAAAATGTCAAGGCTTTATCTGTAGATGCTTAAGTTATGTTAAGTTAAAATTTCTTACCTGATTTGCATCCACAGTTTTGACCTCTTTTGCTGACAAATCTGAAAAGGAGAGAAACAACACAGTGACTGCATGTGGTTATCTTGACTTATCATCAATTTCTGTAGATTCCTAATTAGACGCATCTAATTGGGCGAAGCACATCTCACGAATTTCAGAATCTTGCTATTATTTTTTCGAACAGATGTAAACTAAATGGAACTATGATGAAAATTTGACAATCACATTTTTATATATTTTTATATTATATATTTGATCCAAGACAATTGAATCGCGGAATAGACTCCTTCACGGAAACTGTGGTACTGCTTTTTTGCATGGCAAAATGACATAGTTTGATGAAATATGAACATCAATTGAAATATGAACATCAATTGTTTAATGTACGTCATTTAATTATCTACCAACTAAAACTTTGCCAAACATTTATCAATTTGCCCTGCAAGAGAGCAGTACCGCAGTTATCATGATAGATCTATTAAGTACCGGTAATCCCGTAAATAAGGATTCTATAAAGTAACATTTAAGAAATATTCTACCTTTACAGTTTACATAAATATCTCACAATTGTGTATACGATCGAAGCTGCAAACTCATTTAAACTGTATGCAATGTTTATGAATTCATGTACAGGTTTATAAACATGAGTACTGGGTATATATACATGTACCGGTACCGGGTATATACATGTATACATGTACCGGTACCGGGTATATATACATGTACCGGTACCGGGTATATACATGTATACATGTACCGGTACCGGGTATATATACATTTACCGGTACCGGGTATATATACCTGTACCGGTACCGGGTATATATACATGTACCGGTACCGGGTATATACATGTATACATGTACCGGTACCGGGTATATATACATTTACCGGTACCGGGTATATATACATGTACCGGTACCGGGTATATATACATGTACCGGTACCAGGTATATATACCGGGACTATGTATTTGCAAAGAATGGTGTTCATATTCAGTTACCTCTTATTGGACCTAAAGCTGCGTCCTTGGCAAGTGCATTAAGGTCACTTCCTGAATAGCCCTCTGTCAAACTGCACAGATAATGTTAATCAGATTTTAAGCATGTAAAGAATGGATCATACATGACCTTCAGCATTGATTTCCAAAAATGAAAGTTTCTCTGTGTTCTAAATTTGTTCTTCTAAGCGTGGTTCCACCTTTCACATCCTATATCCATGTTACCTTTTTTGTGTTAACTATGGAGTCTCAATACACAAAAATATTAACTTATAAACACATGTACATGAATACTCCTTCTTGATTTATATTTATCTCTTGATATTTTCTCTCAATTTATTGACAATTGAACCTGAAGGATCATCTACTAGTACACTGTACCTCATACATGTATAAACAAAATGAATGTAATAATGAAATGTTGTGCTACCTACATGTTTATCTATTATAACATCATAAAACAGGTACTGTATGTTGAGTATGTTAACACTAACCGTGCTATATTGTCGAGCTCTTGACTGGACAAGGGGTTGCCATGTTTGGACAACAGATGACACAGCATACCCTTCCGTGTGTCTTTATTTGGCATCTTCACATACACACGTTTAACAAACCTCCTGTTAACAAATGGAAAAAAATTATAAATAGAAACACATACATGTACTACCGTAAATCTGGAAATTTTTACGTCAATAATTTTGGCGAATCCCAGTCATATAGCTTATGTTTTAAATTTTTGCGAATTGTCATCAGCGCTAAAAGTAACGAGAGGCCCAAGGGGCCAAATCGCTCACCTGAGCAACAATAGCAATAACTCTGAATAAATCAGCATTACAGTATCAAAATCAAAATATCTTGACAACTAAGTACAGTAGATCTTACACAAAAAGTTAAAAAAAATCTGCAGATTTTTATCCAAGTTATATGTTAAATACCAAGCCCCTTTCATTGGTTTAGCATTTGTGAAAAGATTTTTCTCTATTCCTATACAACCCCCTATATACAACCCCATACAACCCCCCCCCCCCCCCCCCCCCCACTTTGTGGCCCCACTTTTCTCCAGGGAATCATAGCTTGATCAAATTTTAATCTGCACAACCTGTGCTTTCACACAAGTTTTAGCTTTTTTGGCTGAATGCTTTTCCAGATGATTTTTTAAAAAGATCCCCCCCCCCCCCCCCCCCCCCATTGTAGCTCCACCATACCGCGGGGATCATGCTCGAACAAACTTGAATCTACACAATCTAAGGATGCTTCCACACAAGTTCAAGCTTTCCGGGGTATTAATAATAATCCTAAATTCTTTCCCCTTTAAAGAGGGCATGGCCCTTCATTTGAACAAACTTGAATCCCCTTCACCCAGTGATGCTTTGTGTCAAGTTTGGTTGAAATCAACTTAATGGTTCTGGAGAAGAAGATGAAAATGTGAAAAGTTTATGCCAATAACAACAAACAACGGACAAATCTTGATCAGTGATCAGAAAAGCTCACTTGAGCTTTCGGCTAAGGTGAGCTAAAAATGGTTATAATTGGCCTTGTAGTTTTCAAGAAGTGAAAAATGTAAAATTGTTACCACACCGTGGAAGACACATGATGCACAACAACAGACGAAGACAAATTGCACTATATGTCACCCGAGTCACTCAGGTAACCTTAAAAACTCGAAAAGCATTGGTAAAGGAGATAGCAGACTATAGAACAGTAAGTTTCTAACATGAAAAGCTTTGACATACATGTGGTACATAGTTACTGATCTCTATGCTTTATCACTGTATGTAAAGGAGAGAGGTACCGGAACATTAACCATAAGCTTATGGTCATATATGAGCAAGGTGTATAGTTTGCTGACATTAAGATTCTAACATTTTTTGGCCGCTAATGCAACTTTTTCTCATTAAGAGCTCTGTCTCGCTACCTGACAGTAAGTATATTGCTGCAAGCTTGCTTTCTTAATTCATTACTCCAGTATGAAAGGAGAAGAATTGAATTGCTTTCATGTAAAAAGAAAATAAATAAACCATTAACCTTAAGTAGTTTTTATAAATATGGAAAAAAAAGTATCATTAGCCGATACATGTACTAAAAAGAGTAATCACTGATAAATGAATCTTCAATTTATGAAATTACCCTATATTGACATGCACTTGTCACCAACTCACCGGTATAAATAGCAATGTCTCTAACTAACAAGTACAAAGGAATTCAAACTGTCAAGAACAGCATAGGTCAAAATGGTTCTGTAGTGACCCATCCAGAGATTATCAAAGAAAGGATGAATCGCCTACCTTTGGGGATATTCATTCTATTTCTATGTGTGGTAAAAATAGTAGGAAATTAAATGCTTTAGTCCTTAAAATTTTCCGTAAAATTCAATATGATTCTACATACAAAATCTTTGTCTTTATTTTGGCTTATTTTGATCGAAACACCTCTATTGCGTGTCTTATGAAAGAGATAGAACATCTGTGGTTTCCATCGTACGATACCAGCGACATAGAATGCAGAATTACCTACTACACCGCTTACATTGTGAGCTCTACGTCTTACTGCATCATTTTCGTCATTGCAATCGAGAGATACAGGAAGATATACCATCCACTGAAGTCCCAGATGTCCGTTTCAATGGCAAAACGCATCTGTCTAGCTTGTTTTGGTATTGCGTGCATGACTGGTCTCCCATTTCCATTCATGGTTGGCAACTGGTACACGAAAATGGAAGGACGTACAATTTCCCAATGTCCGATTGAAAACGCAGGTGAACACAAGGTTTGGCCATTTATTTACAGCTTTACTAACCTCATGACATCTGTTATCTTAGCCATTATTGTAGCATGCCTCCAGGTAATCATTTGGAAGACAATTCTGGCTCAAAAAGCGGCAAGAAAAAAATTAAGAGAAGGTCAAAGTTTTAGTAATAAGACTCAGGATGCAATTTCAAAAGACGGCAAAGCTGCTCGGGGAGATGCAGAAGATGACAACATCAAAGTAACACTGACGTTCTGTATCATAACAGTTCTTCTTATTGTCAGCTATTTCCCTCTTGCTGCGATTAACACATACGTCGCGTATATGAATTATTACGACCCTCACATTGTTATTGATAGATCCATTTTTGTTTTGTTTGGTTTGCTCGCACATTTTGATGCAATTAATAGCATTCTGAATCCTTTTGTCTACTTCTTTAGTGATGACAGGTTTAGAAATTTGTTTAAAGAAATGCTTTGCTAAAATTTAGATCGTTGATATTAATGTCGTTTTAGGCATTGTTATTTTATCCACCATGTAAATCATCATGTATTTGTATCAAGTTCTTGTTTATTTTCGTGTTGTAGACATAGCTTTGTTCATTGTGCTAAAGATCTTCACAAGAAGACACAACACTTCGCTAAAATGCACAAATTTCTATTCTATAAGAAAGCATTGTTTAAAATTACATGTACTGTACAAAGTATATGAATTTTTTATTGAATTGTTTATTACATTCACAGGCAAATGAAAAAGGCAAAATATCATGCAATTAATCAAGAGTGGAATTAAATCATTGTTAGTCATAGATTATCAATAAGTATTGTAAATTCTTTATTTTACATGAGTACTTAATTCCGCGATTCCGCTGTTTTGCACCAAATCGCTAGAATATAAAATCGCGAGCACCAATTTTTTGTTATAATTTTATATACAGTAGCTCAAAACTGTTTGAAAAATAAAAGCAAGATTTAAAAATCTGCAAGGACTGCTTCTCACGATTTTACGCTGAAAATAATTCCTCATGTTTAATAAGGAATTTGCAGTGTGTGGTTTTTTTTTTTTTATAATCTCGAGTAATCTTATCTACAAGGTTTGATATTTGTGTAAACGTGATTGAATCAATCTGAATATAAATATTACCCCTCCCAAATAATATATTAATAAACTAAAATAATTATAATAAAACGATGCAGTGTTTAATGTAGATTGATTTTTTTTTTTATCTAATGCATTATAAAAGGTATTGTAAAAATTTTGATTAGTGCATATGTATAAGTTTTTTAAAGAACTTTTTGCAATGTTCCCTTTGCCATCAAATGAAAGGTCCATAGATTGATGCCTGTTGTTGGTCATTTGTCAGTGTTTTTGTTGTACTGATAGACTGTTGATTTAATACTAAAGTATTTGTATTAATAAATGTATGTGAATTGCTGAAAATTATGGTGAAGTATTGTTTGGTGAACATAATCATTTCTCGTAAAAATGCTAAAGATTGCAAAATTTCAACTGTCAGAGAGAGAGAGAGAGAGAGCAAGTGCGAGCACTGAAATACCATAATTTAGCCACAAATATCATCCTGCAAAAGATTATTCACTGTTTGAAAACAGTATATTATTGTGCATTTTATGATTTTCTTCTAACCAACCAAATATTGATCATAGAACGGCATGCATAATGCACATCTTTGGATTTATGAAGTGTACATAGAGACTTACAGATGCAGGAACATGTACTATTTCAATCATAGGCAACTTGGAGTAAACAAATAAGGACAGATAAACAACTAAACTTTGTAAAGTTGTAAATTACACTGTAGGTACAGTAGCACTGAAAACAAAATATGGGTCACATATCGCTCACCTGGACAATAGTCTTTGTATCAATCTATTTCGAAAGGGTTTATTATGAATTGAACTCTCAAAAAACATTGCAGATGCACGCGCAAATTTGCTGAAAATTCATCTATGGTAAAAAATTTCCAGATTTATGGTACTAATGTCTTGGATGTCTCAAAATATCAGAATTTCAAATAAAATCAGAAAAGAAGCAGTATTAATAGTTGATATGAATTTGTTTTACATGCTCTTCCCTTAGATATTTTTGTTATCAAGTGCACCTTAGAACGGCATTATCCAGCTCTTGAGGTCGATTGGTGGCACCCATAATTAACACCTTGTCATCACCACTTACTGCAATCCCAGACACCTACAGAAACAAGAATCATTCTCTTATCAACTGTCCCCATTTCGATTTAACGGTATGCCTCAGCTTTCTCTGTTCACTTCATCTTGATTCTTACCCCATCAAATTGCACAAGAAACTCTGTTTTAAGTCTGCGACTAGCATCATTTTCCCCTTCCCTTCGCTCACATAAAAGTGAATCAATTTCATCTGCAATAGAACATGAAAATTCACATCATGTGTTTGTTTCACAATATCTTTGTTTTCAAGCTCTTACTTTATGGTATTGTAATCAGTACATGTGTTATTATGAGTGGGGGGGGGGAACACTTACCCATGAACACAACTGATGGCTGGAGTTCTCGAGCAATAACAAACATAGCTCTAACAAGCTTTTCACCTTCACCAACCTACAATAATACAAACATGAGGCCCAAGGGCCATCATCATAAGTATAATAAAACCCTGTGAAAGATACATAGAATGACAATTTGATAATTATAAAAAAGCAAAATAAACTAAAAGAAGAAAATATGTTGCCTATATAACAACAAGACTTATTTAACAAGGTGATAAAAGATTAACAAAATAGTTAAACTTATAAACATATGTCCAGTAGGGACCCACCTTAACAAAACTGAAGGGGTCAAGCATGTAACGATATATATATGCTTGTACATAGAGTATTGTCTTAGTCACTTTGCACTGTAAACCTTTAGTACACAAACCTCTCTCTCTGCATGGCTTAATTTCATTTGGTCCCTGCATACTGGCCTTCATCTTCTCTAAGCAAGGGTGACAATCCGCTCCTCTACTCTTTTCATGCATCTGTGTTTGCTGGGCAGACAGTCACTACAAACACGACATACTTCCAAGGGTGCAGCCATAGTTGTTTACGAGATGATGATACAAGTGTTGCGATTGGATCAGCTTTGCGTAGCAGTGTCCAATCAAAGAACAGACCCTATCACCTACTTTTTTCGACTCGATCTGCCAAGGGTGAAAAGAGTAGAGGAGCGGATTGTCACCCTTGGCTAGCGAAGATGATTGGCCTTAAACTAAAATTTTCAGTGCAAAGTAACTGTGTTAACATATTCATTTATTATTTACAAGTTTGTACAAGACTTTTAAACTATAAAAGTATTTAAGTGAGGATTATATATATGTCTGATTCATTATATCTCTACATGTATCACATATGAAAAATCAAAGGGGAAATCTCCTCTCAAAATGAAGTGAAAATCCAAGGGTCATAACTCTGCTGAAGAAAGTCAAATAGTTCCGAATCAGCCCCATGGAAGGATAGAAGAAGGATGGAATGACAAACAAACAGAAAGGAGAAATGCTTACATTTCATGACCAAACATAAGAAAATGTAAAAGGGTTGGATGCTCTCAACAATACCCCAGAACTTTGTGTTTCTTCACACTGAGGTATATGTACAAGTAGAACCTTGTGTTTCTTCACACTTAGGTATATGTACATTCAAGTAGAAATTTGTGTTTCTTCACACTGAGGTATATGTAAAAGTAGAATTTTGTGTTTCTTCACACTGAGGTACAAGTGCAAGCAGAACTTTGTGTTTCTTCACACTGAGCTACATGTTTCCAGTCCATGAGATTCTGAAATACATGTACCAGGTAATTGCAATGATTCTGATACTCACCCACTTGGACGTGAGACTTGAGGCACTGATATTGAAGAATGTTGCATTGGATTCATGGGCCACTGCTTTAGCCTGTGAACAGAATTGATGTTCTATTGCTATCGATACATGCATTGAAATGAAATTCACGGAATAGGTAAGTCACGTCAGCATCAATTTCAGTGAAAATTTCCAGTTTAATTCAGAGATACAACAGTCAGACCTAAACATTTCATGGGAAAAAAAAACGTTTTTCACTTGGATTTACTCTGTACAAGTAAAATAGAAGGCAACCATTGTAAATGAGTTTTATTGTGAAGTGTGGAATAATGGATCTCACCAGCATAGTTTTACCATTCCCTGGGGGGCCAAACAATAGGAGGCCACGGGCAGGGGCCCTCAGCCCGGTGAATAACTACAAATAGAAATAGGCATGCACAGTGTAAATTCAGAGTCTCAAACAGCAGTGTTTTGAATACCATTGGTTTTCATGTAAGTGATTTGAAAATTGCAAACACTTATTCCTTTATATTAGGTGTCTGTACCTTAGTATCTCAAATACTTGGAAATCTTAAAAAGTTTGTTTTGAGAGTCACATGGAGTTAATGATAACGAGGTTTCACTGTTTCTATAAAATGTACTACTGCAGCTACAAAATACATCCCTGGTATCAGTTTACTTCAATGTTCATACACATGTACAGTTTTCTTCATTTTGTTGATTATAAGTGAGCTTGCATTACCTCTGGTCGTAAGGCTGGGAGTATGACTATCTCCTGTAAGGCTTCTTTAGCTGCTTCCTGTCCAGCTGTAATCAACAAATCACAGGGTTTTTTTATCACTTCAAACAAGCCTTCAATAACATTTAAAAGACTCTCTCTGTATAATTCCTATATATGCCTTCCTCTTAAAAAAAAACCTGGTTTACTGAAAGTCAAAGAATATTACAACTTTTTCTTGAAAGATACCACACTAACTAATTAATATGTTTAAAACAAGTACAGAATCTAAATCATGAACCAGTCTATCTCAGACTATATCTGTTTTTAGGCCACTGTAACTTCCAAAATCTCTATAATTAAACAGGTGTATGTGTACCTGACTACACTTACCTATGTCTTTAAATGTAACTGAAGGTCCAGTGTCCAAAATCTCATTCAGAATCGTCTCTGCTATATTTTTGTCTACGTTTTTTAATTTCATCTTGGACAAATCTGGTTTTTTCTTACTGCCTGGAACCTGGTATAGAGGTGACGAATTGTTAATGAAAGAACAAGTGACCATGCAAGCTCACATACCCTACATACCTTTACATGCTAGACATAACGAATATCAGGCTACATATCAAATATGGTACACAAAATAATCTAATAAAGGGGCATATAACTCACAAAAAAAAAAAAATCATCACATTAAAAGTTCCTGAAACTATGTACTTTTGTCTTTATTAAACAACAACAAAATTATAAATTCATAAGGTTCAAAATTTAGCAGCTGTTCTTATTAGCTAGAAGATTTGTGCTGACTTCATCGTTTTCATAAAATGACCAAAATCTTAAAGTTTAAAAGGGCCACAATTCTAAGAAAAATTAGGGAACCGGAAATTCCAGATAATAATTATGCAAATCTACACATTGTGTCCTAAATACTTACAAAATTTTGTGCAGCAACTTAAGAGGAGTTGAACTGACAAAAAATAGGACTTACAGCCTGACTGACCGATGGGTCAAAAACATATCCCATGCACCTTGTTGTGTTGAGTATAAGAACTTGGTATTTGATGGCATGATAATGTTTGACCTCTTGACTTAGAGTTGTAATTTCTTACATTTAGTCTTGGCGTCTGTTTATAGTGCTCTCTTGCCGCCGCTGGGCTGTTTATTTTGTTCTCTCCCCTTGGAGTGCTTCTGGGAAGTGAATTACTTTTATGTATTGCCATTGGTTTCTGCCGTAAAGGTTTGTTTGGCTTGCTGGTTGCTAAAAAAGAAATGAAACCTGCTGTACAGAATAAGTCAATTTAGTTAAAATTCAGGTATGAAAAAAAAAGAATTAATTCATTTTGATAAATTAAAATTTAGTGAAATACATAATCGCTATTTTTTGGGTTGGGGAAGTATTAATGATAAAATTTTCCCAATTTTCATCAACCTTTTAAGATGTACAATAGTGTGTGTGCCATCCAGTGAAAATGGAATTTCTCTTCATTACATAAAATGACTTGAGTCAGCAAAAAATATTATGAACAGATTTACATGGAATACCCCTGAATATACCATATGTCCAAACACAAACAATATGGTCACATATAAGGCAGGGTTATCATAAAATAGTATAAAATTAGGAACACATAGGGAGGTAAGTGCAAAGAAACCACAAATGACCATAAGCCAAATCAAAACATAAATGAAAGAGAATAAAAAATGAAGGTATTTTCTCAAAATCATAAAGTTTATCAAGCATTGCTGATGTGTTATCCTCAAGTACCTGCAACGTCACTACATTCAGACGCCTTTCTCTTGTTTACCTCCCCTGCAGAGGAGGGTTTCTGGGCTCTGTTGCTTGGAGCTCGAGCATCATTAGATGCTGGTCGACGTTCACGTAAATTGGGATTACGATCTACCCCTTCAGCAATGTCGGACATGAGAGGCTCTTGAGCACAGAGGAGTAATGCTTTTTCTACACAGAAATATTACATCAAACATAAGATCAAAAAGAAAAGAAAAATAAGAGGCCAAAAACTTAATCAAAACATCAATGAATATAGGTATTTCACAGTAAAAGCATGCTCCACATTCAAACATTTACATAAGGATCGAGAAAATAAAAAAAAATTGACCTATTTAACTGTAAAATAATGTAATGCACACAATTCATAAAAAAATTGTAATGGATTGATTTTTGGTGATTGATTTCATGAAAAATAAGAATTTGATCAAGGCACTTAACCCGAAGACAATTATAACTACTGTATAATTAACAAATTTATAAAAGAATTTTTTAGTTTTGTACAAAACTACAGAAAAAGAAGAATGGCTATTTCTAAATCTTAAAGCTGTCATATTGACATTTATTGTTCATACCTAGCACTTCTAGTCTGTCTCTGGCCATCACAAGGTTTGTGATCATCTTCTCTTGAAGTCTGCGAGCTTTATCCCAAGACTCACCTATACAAATGGGAATTAAATACCAGTTGAAAATTGAACATATTGAAGTATATTAGGTTTGAAAAATGTAATTATCCATGCAAATGTATGAAAATTTATCTTGCAGTTGCTTACACAATATTTAAGCTTTCAATTTTAAGCATCAACATTTAAAAAGAAAATAAAAATAAAAATCCTTCAGTGTTCAACATATACAGTTATAGCAACTTATTCCTAATAACTTGTGTCACACAACAGAATATGAGGGACAATAAAACTCATAAATAGGTTAAATTAACCGGATAAAAAATTACCTATAAATCAAAATTAGTCTGTTGTGCTTCAAATTTGATATCTGCTGACTACGTATTGTGAACTGAGAGTAAGCCAATATGATTGAAATTGGTTCAATTTTCCTTAACAGATAAATTTAAATGTATTCACTGTTGAATAGAATTAAAACCAAAGCCCCATTGAAAGTTGGTGATAACAATGATCTTTTACCATGGCCATAGTTCACTTCCACAGCGATGCCTTTCTGTAGGGCATCTATTCCCTTTCTGTACATCTCGACAGCTTGATCCTTTTTCCCTACACAAACAAAACATTGACACACAGCTATAATCTCTGCCATTACAACATACAGCCTAGACATGGTGCTTCCAGATAAGCCAATTATGATATGAAAGACATTGCGCAATAAACATAATTGTCCCTGTATTAAATCACTTTTGATGTTAATTAGATTAAATGAGTCCAGTACCACTTGATACATGTTATCAAGCACCAGATAAGATCTGTTAACATCAAAGCAGCCTGCTGTTTGCATCTAGGGCAGGTGTGTTATAACATGATTTATAAAGGTATAGGGTTAATTTGATCACAGGGGCTTATGTCTTTTACAAAACATTGAAAAACTGCTATATAGCTTCTTTTCTCAAACGGGTAAGTGTAAATAAATACAAATATATATATTCATTTATTTTCAAAATTCTGAGACAATGCAAAGTTACAAGCTGATTAATAAAAGAAATTGAATTCATTAAACCTGCATCTTCTTCGTCTATTTTGAGCGCCTTTGAAATATATTCAAACGCTTTTCTGTGGTAGTGCTTCTGTTGGCTCAGAATGGGCTCCGCGGGGGAGGGCGATTTTGCTCTTGCCGGTGACGTCATAGCGCTCTCAGCGTCCGCTGTGACATCAGCCCTAATTCGACGGTAAGTACCTTCTCGGGATAAATTTCGGGACTTGCAGACCACCAAAGTGAGCACAAGCCAAAGTTGGAATGCAATCTGACGAATCAAACCGAAAATAAACAAAATCGGCCTGGCCGCGATATCAAAATTTCGTCTATAGAATGGTATTCTTTGTCGCTGCGGTCCCTTGTTCTTATCACCCCTTCTTCGGCCAAAAAAACGACCGTTTCCCTTCCTGTTCATGCTTAGCAGCCATAGTTTACATTCATAATATATATCGTATTATGTTGAACCATGGGAAAATTGGGAAAACCCTAGTTTAATCGTCATCTTAGGGAATCCCCTTTGCTCTCGGACGATTGGTTGTCTTCAAAGTGGCGCTAAATGCCGCTAATTTTAGCAAGAGGCGCGATCAAGCGGTATCACTCTACCAACAACAATGAAAGAAGGAAGGACTTTAACACTAGGTGTAAGAAATAAAAGTGGTGTGCGATCGCTTCAAGATGCGTGCCGAAATAAAATTTTACAAAGGATTGGTGTTGACAACATTCAGAACGTTTGGGTCCTTCCATTACCAACTGTGATAAAAGAATTCCTATGCACCTTCAACATTCCCACGGACTTTGCCTTGGATGATATGCATGTGGAATACAATTTTAATTTTCCAAACCACGTGCATCACAAAGTCCACCAAATTTATCCAGGAAAATGTACTTTCTCAGGGACAAATATATTATTAAAATCGGAAAGAAGAAGCGAAGTTTGTACAACATGCAATTGTTCGGGATCCCAACAGATGATCAGCACGAAAACGCGGGAAATGTGGAGTGATTTCAGGCATCAAAATCTAATGACTTGTCACATACAGATGCACGACAATGAAAGCGACCGAGTCTTTCACGTCTTTGATTTGCCAGTTGTTAATTTCGAAGAATTAATTTTCAAAGTAAATTTTCAAGGACGGCGAATTCCAGAAGTTCTGATTTGGGAGACCATTTCCAAGTTATCAGATTTGCTGATGTACTTGGGGAGTCACGGAGTATACCCGTGGGAACTGTGTCAACCTCGCCACATTGTTATCAACGAGCATGGCAGGATTTTGATGGAAAACATGCTGCTTTACTTGCCGATGAAAAGTGGGTCGCATTTGCAATTTCAAACTTCTTGTACCTATTATGTACCCCCCGAGGTTCTGCAATGGGGATACGTCGGGCCAGAAAATTTGGTTTGGGGGTTGGGTGCTATCATCCATGCGATGTCGTCCCAGTCCTTATCAACCGGCTTGGTGCGAGAAAATGAGAAAATTTACAGCGACAGCTATTCCGTTCAGATGCAGAATTTGGTTGCCGCATGTGTAGACCCTCGGCCGCTCTGTAGACCCAAACTGGAAACAGTTGCATCTTTGTCCTCACTTGTCCTTTCCAAGTGTTACGCAACCAAGCAATCAAAGTTGACACTGCTTGAATTGTATGAAATTAGCAGAATGTAACAAGAATGCACAGCAGGACGCGTCAAATCTAGTCTGTTGACATTTCATGTGTGAAATTTACATTACAATGCCTCGTGACATTCCGACAGAATAGCGCGCCAAAATTCCCACACTCTGCCGCGCACCTGCAAGTATTGATTTTCTGCCATGAAAGCGACCGGGTGTCAATTATGCTAGTTTATTTGGACACGAAATTTACCTGTTGTGTCGATTCACAAAGTGCTATTAAAAGGGAAAGATTATCGTTGGTTTCGCTAGATCAGAAAACGTGGATTCTATCAAACATAGAGATGTAACCTGGTTACCCCTCAGATTAATTTATTAATTCCGACAGTTTACATTTACATACAGATGTTTACAGTGAGCAATAACAGATGCAATTTTTGTTTACAAATGAGACAGAATAGGAAACGTTTTGTTATAACACAGGTGTTGAGATTAACATTTCCACTGGAGTTCCGTGGTCAGTTGTTCTTTTTAACTCCCTTGATATTGCCATAGTAACCCAAATCGTAGAACTTTGGTTGGAGGTTTGCAAGGAGCGTGTACTCGTGTCACAAATGCCAAAAGTGATTCAGCGATTACCAACGAATGACTATCTAGCGATGTACATTGTACATTTGCCCGTGCAGGAAACTATACTGATAACATCGAATCGTATCCTATTGTACAGAACAACTTTCATCCTCAAAGCTATTATAGTTATGCTGAGTTGTGCATTTCAAATTGGCGTTGTATTTTCCGTTGTTTTTGTTTTGTTTTGTTTTTTGTTACTCTTTTAACCCTTTTATTTGTTTACCCACCATTATTATGTTGTGATTTTATTTGGTTTTTATTTTTTACATACTATTTTATTTTTAGTTCTGTTATTTTTTACAATGCCCAATTTATTTTTGTTGATTTTGTTTTGTTTTTATTTTTCCCTTATTCTAAGGTTTTATTTTCTCTTGACGTGTACCGTTACACACCTTTGTATGTTTTCTGCAATAAATCTTTTTTTTATAAAAACTGGACTTTTTAATTTGGTGACAGGTTATTCGCATCGTCTCAAGCTACAATCAAAAGTCCGCATAGCTCTCTTTAGATGGGAGAGGATCGTACCTATTGACCGTGGTTTGTGACTCTCGGTCAAACTAATATACTAAGGTAAAAACCTATGCCCCGGGCGTTATACCTTTTCAAGATGAAGAAGATATTGATTTTAGTGTGCATTCATTAAGGAAATTGCCTCAACTCAACAGGCAAGTTGTCCAATTGAAGGATCAAATTACCCTCAATTTTTAAGGTGGAACAATTGACAGAAAGGTATATAACAACCAACTTATTTTCCCACGATATTGTTGCGTTATCGCATTAAATATGGAATGCAGATATCCGATACATGCAATTTCTTTAGCGCTCCGCCGCACGAAATAAAATCATTGTGTTCAGAGTCTAAAAGCTTAAACTTAAGGCAGATTCAGACACCAACCCACAAATCTATCTATTATTAAGAGATGCAACAACTACTGCAAAACTACACCAGCGAAGCTGATCAGCTGATGTATACCGATGATTTAAACAGTTGAACGACAACTTGTAATAAATTACATGGAATTAATGAATGAGAGTAGAAAACATGGGGGCCCCATTGGGCGTGTCTTGGTAATTGATAATTGATAATTGTCTGGCAGACCACACAATTCTTGATAGCTGAGATATTTTAAATTTTATGTACATTCACGTCACGTGAGTGCTAAAGGCATTCATTTAACGTGATATGGAGTCTGATTGCGTTATAAGTTACATTCACGTAACGCGATGTGCGAGCTACATGCATTAGTGTAAGTAACTTATGTACCGCATGCATTCACGTAGCGTTTTGTGCTACATGCATTCGTGTAACGTAATACATGAATAAATATTTAACGTACTGATGATCATCGTCTCAAGCCACGGGTTTTGTGTCCATTCTGTTGGTGGAAATAGAATGGACACAATACCATTGGCTTGCGACGATGACTGATGATCTAGAAAATACACTCGATGGATTTTATAATTTTGCACACAGTTAAAGTTGATAAGACAAAAATTATGGTTTTCTCTTAAGGTACTACTTTATAAAAGATTTATTTTGATAAAATGAAGAATTTGTTGAAACTGTATACTTTAAAGAATTTTATCAAAAACTGGTTTAGTTTGTAAAGTATAAAGACATTTATGTGAGTAACTGAAAAAGCAATGCATGGTCTAATAAGAGAAAAAAATAAGAAAATTTTATTTGCCATGCAAATTTAATTTGTTTGACAAGGTTGCCATAACAGTTTTTCCAAACTTTTAAAACCCAGTTTCGGTTTTGAGAAGTTAATTTTTATCTTACTGTGAAACTAAGGAAAATGTGTATAAATTTCCGCATATCAAAACCGTTATATACCCAGATGACATGGCGTCCCTCTCAATGAGAGACTATGTGTTTAATGTAGTATGAGACACATTGGCGGGGAGTTTTCCAGCATTAGAGCAAAAGGATAGTGTAAAGGACAAAATGTTTTAAGGTTTTCTAATGCAAAATCTATGAGAATACGATGACCATGTGTATATATTAATAATCTATTTAATGCTGTTTGTCATGTTGTAAATTTTGAAATAGCTGGGTAGCAGTAAATACAAAATTTAGATCTCGTGTTGTAAATTTAGTATTTACTGCCATCCGGTAAATTCAAAATTTACAACATGACAATACCTCAATATCAAATTACTATTCTATAATATGTCTTCTTTTGTACGTCTTTTACCTCTCCATTTTTTTCCCCCAATTATGCTTTGAAACGATGCCTTATTATGCACTTTTCTTTATATTTATTCTTTATATATGTTCATTAAGTTTGTTCGGTTACACAGGGATTAAATGATACACGCGTTCTTGTAACGTTTTAAGTTACAGGCTTTATAAATGCAACGTATTCAAATTTTATTTCTTCATATAAAGAGTCCAATTTATCCTTTGCATACAATTACCAAATTCATGCATGTTTGTGACACATTAATTGTCCAATATTATATATTATGCAGAAGAAGTTAAGTAAGATTATATATACGTTTTGACGGAGTGCTGAGGAGTAATCTGAGGAAACCAAGGGCACATCGCTAAAACTAATTTATGACATTAATTTTCTATGTAACATTTATTTTTTATAATTGTTCCGAACATCACAGTGGAAACAGAACACGTCCACAGCAGAGACACCTGACGTTACAGGGGCCCGGTTATCGGACAGTGCAGTTTTTAGGCCCCGGAGACTAAAATGATCACAATTAGTAATCCTGTATGTATTTCTGTGTATTGCACTAAAAACATCCATTAAAACCCCTGTTCCAATCATATCAAAAAAGTGTTTTTAATGTTAATTAAAAAAGGTTTTTCATTGTACATAATTTTTTTTAAAATACATATTAGATTACTAATTTTATTAATTTTTGCACTATCTGACAACCAAGCCCCTATGATATTTTCCTTGTATAAATGAAAAAAAAATAGGAACTTAAGGGTATATTTTTTTATTACGAGAAAAATAAGTATAACTCAGGTGTCTGTTGTTTAAAGTCACAATTAACAACGTGAAAAGATTTGTGTAATTTATTGATATTTGATTTTGAGAATTTTTTTATATAAAAAAAATTATAATAATTTAAACTAATCTAATATTCATGTACCTTTATCAATCATAAACGATATCACTTTTTATTTGTTTGCAAACGATTTTCGAATGCAAGAAATATTTTATTTAACGAACTATTCCAAATACATGATTTGGGTATTATATATTCGTATACTTTACTATGGGGTAATGATAACTTAGATTATAAAATTAATGTTAGAATATTCACTGCTGTGCAAAACTTTATAACCAATTCTCGCAGATTTATATAAATATAATACTGTGTTTTCATATTTTTGTTCTTTACCATTCCTTTTCGATATGTATACATATATATCTCATGTTTTATGACAATTGTAAATATTTGTATTAGGGTGAGAATAAGTTGTAAGAACTTGTGTTCGAACCCTTTGTATATTATATATACAATAAAATATGTTTAAACCAAACGATGAACATTAATATACATATTTCTGCACACTGTAAGATGTACGATAGTCATACATCAGTGTAAATTTTCTTCAATGTCAAAGGGCTATGGTCCTAATTGAAATTTAATATCAATACTTAAGGCTAAGCCGGGATCACATGGTTTTGTAATATGATATGTAACATGTTATAGGTTTATTCTACCAAACACGTAATCTGTATCATTTTAACCGGACACATTTTCTCTATCATTTTATCGGCGATGGGATGTTATCCTCTGTCATCAATATTTCTCGCTCTTTTTTCTATTACTTTCTTTACTTCCCTATAGAATTCTATTCACTTCATTAATTTCATAAAAAGTTTGACAAAAGTAGCGCATTCATGAATGAATTCAAGCAAATGTCATTACAAATGCAAAATCTGATACATTTTCTACACAGGCACCTGACGCTATAATTTTTTCTCCTAATAAAAAATAAATACCCTACATCTAATTATAACGTCAGCTAGGTGCCTATGATTTTCTAGTCTTGCGATACTCCGATATAAATGAAACATAAACATGTAGGGTCTATCGGGACTCTTGAAAAAATCTCCTTTAAAATATGATAAAGTTCTTTTCAGACACTATAAAAACCGGTAGGTATGTGTATTATTTTTACACTCTACGAAACGATTTTGCCCGAGTTGTTTTTACATCACGAATCTTCCACGAACAACTTACTATTAAGAATTCGAAAGGAAAACATAAACAAAACAGAAGACATTTGACAGTTGTGAAATAAACGTTTACCTCGGTGTATAAAAAAAAAGAACAGGTAAATAAAAGTAAAATATTATAGAATAGGTGTTTAAAACGTTCTGATGACTTCTTATTCCAACTGGGGGTATTTATGCAAGTATTTGTATTTGATCCAGAAACAGCTGACTAGGTGAATCGCTGAGCCTGACGAATACTTGGCGTTTTATTTTACAGTCATTGGGCTGCCGAGAGAGTCCAACAAATATAAACATAGGTTTCTAATTTCTTTGGGAATTCTAATCTTTCTTATTCATAGGTGAGATGATAAAATAATGCATATTTAGTTATTTATATGAACTTGTGTTATTTTTATTTTCTACATTTGAAAGTTATTGTTTTCTACATTATAATGCTTGGGGTGCAATGAGATACCAAAACTTTAAATTTCTTTGGATATAATGACATTCATTTGGTAGAACCATTTTATAACTGTAAATTTTTTTTTATTGGTTGACAGACTATTCTTAAATTATTATTTTAATTGACACATTGGTATTCATAAAGTATATTTTTAGTTCACATTAGAATGAATTGTAAACTATATGTGTTATACCTCATTTGTTACAGAACATAACCCTCAATGGGTCGTTGTCAGATCTCTCTGCGCTTTATGCTATTCCAGAGAGATGTAATTTAATCATATTGTAAAGTGGGTTATATTCTAAATAGGTTACATTATATCAAGTAAAATTCACTCCATTCGCCCTTTCTTAATCACTTTAATTTAATCCAACTACATGTATTTCATAAAAATTCACTTGTACCATAGTTTTAATGGAGCAAAATTGACATCTGATGTTTGTTTTTGTTAACATAAATAACAAATCTATATTTTTTTTCAGGTGGGACAAAGATTAAAAGGAAAAAAAAAATGGACCTGCTGAGCTATGGGGATTGGCAGTCAGATCGCAGCTTGTCAGAGAGCAACAAATTCATGTTACAGCAAAAGATTGGTTGTGATATCAGCTTCCTTTTGGGCAAATCTAAGGAATTGGTACAGGCACACAGTTACATGCTGGCTAGTCGAAGTAGTGTATTCTTCGCAATGCTGTATGGACCATTTGACAAAAGTGACAAGCCGATTGAAATTCCTGATATAGAAAAAGATATTTTTGAACAAATTTTAAGGTAAATTTGTATATACACAAAACAGAACAAAATCACCACAATTATGAAATTTTATATTCACAACTTTTTCATGAACGAATTGATAAATGACTGTTTTTGATCTCATTTAATAGGTATATGTACTGTGAGGAAATTTCTATTAATGAGGACAATGTGACCCACATTCTTTACTCTGCACGCAAATATGGAATCTCAAAAGTTACAAAAGAATGCAGGTCTTTCTTGGAGAAGAACATCAGCCCGGACAATGTTTGTGTCATCGCTGAGAATGCTCACATCTTTGATGAAGAGGAGCTTTTCAAAATGTGTCTAGATTACATCATTGAACACGCCTTTGAAAGCATTCAGTCGGAGGCCTTCACTCAACTGTGCCAATCCTGTGTGACCAAGATAATTGAGAGGGATGATCTTCCTTTGGATGAAGATCACATTTTGGAGTGTATGACGAATTGGGCCAAGAAGCAGTGTAGTCGTCAAGGATTGGCCCTTACGGAGGAAAATCAGAGGGTGACTCTTGGCGACCTTTTCTACCTGATTCGGTTTCCAATTATGAACTTGACATATTTTGCTGACAATGTTGCGAAGAACAGCAGACTTCTGACTGAAATAGAAAAAATTGATCTGTACACATACATGGCTGGAACAAATAAAGAGTTGTCAGACTCCAAATTTGTCACAAAACGCAGGAAACCCTTTTTCATCACATGTACACGTTTGGGGACTTTGGAAAAAGCAAATATTGAAAACTTTAGATGGAGAACTGGGGAACTGGAGAAACTAGACTTTAGGGTGTCAAAGAAGATTGAAATTCATGGCATTGTGGTGTATGGCGGAAGGCTAGAAAAGTCAAACTACAAAGTCTCGGCCTGGCTGAGAAAGCATGACACAGATGAGGTCATTGCAGACTGTCACAGCAAACTGACAACAACACCAAACGGCACCACCTATCGGGTCTTCTTCAGAAAGCCTGCCGTAGTGCAGGCGAACAAGAGATACTGTATCCACCTACAAATGAAGGGAGCAAAGACCTACTGGAGTGAAGAGGGAACCACCAACGTCACCTGCCATGATATTGTGTTTAACTTTCTGGACTCCCAGGAAATCGGGAATGGGACCGGAGCTAGACGTGGTCAGATTCCTGGAATCATCTTCACCAAATATCCAATGGACCAAACCAGTTAATTATCAGCCTCACCTTGATACAAGGGATTTTATAGATACTGGATGTTGTTGTTCATATCACCAATAATCGCACAATGAAACAAAAATCGATAAGACTAAATCATATGAATTTTGTTCAATGCAACACACTATTGTAAACCAAATTTTACTCATGTGCAACATCATTTTGTGAAAATCACTAGAATCTCAGCTTCATGAAATATTTCTCTCTGCAAATCAGTCACTGAATTTTTATGTATTTGTTAAAGATTTTCTAAGTACTAATTTTTGCTACTAAACCAGTTGCAAAAGTTAGTCACTGTCATCCAATTAAAAAATTAAGGATTGCAAAATAATGTTCTTGAAAATAAGAATTGGTTTACAGAAGTTGATTCACAGTGCGGTGATGTATTGTCTACTTGCTTTGCCATTAGTGTGAACATATGTTATATAGTGTCTATATGCTTTGGAAACAGTGTGATCATGTGCTCTTAAAGGTTCTGATAACTGATTTTAAAATCTAAGAGAGTTCATATGCATCCATTGTCTAAAGCCACGGGTTTAGTATCCATTCTATTTCCAAATAAAATGGACACTAAACCTGTGGCTTCAGACGATGATAAGCATCTTGGCTAGCCAAGTGTCCTTGGCCAATTCTCCTTGGCTATTGTAAATACAACTGTGTTTTTTACAAGAACAATAACTCAGAAGAACAGCTAGACGGCATTATGAATTAGGCTAAGTCTGCCAAGGGGTAGAGGAGAATAACAAATTGGACACTTGGGTAGCGAAGATGAGTTCATGAACTGCTTTACGGTCAGACAACATGTTCCTTGAGCATCTTTTTTGTATCTCCTCGTAATAAAGAGTTCTAATAAAAATAATCCAGGCTTTCAACCCTTTCTGGGCTCTTCTGCGATTGGAGAAAAATTTGTAATTTGTTAATCTGAAAAGTCGAAGTAAAAGTAAAAAAAAGTTATATAAAATTGAGGAACATGTCGTCTGACCTTAAGCGTATTTTTATGTGTGTGGTTGTTTCATTAAAATAATCTCTGGGTCTCTCATTCCTATGGAATGTTAAATTCATGTACCAATTTTTGTGATAGAGAGAACTCCTGAAATTCAATAGTCCAGAGGAAAATTCTGGTACTTGTTACATGACATGGATCAATTAACATGCAAGTTTCTGGTAGTTTTATAATGAATGAAATTTATCACTAAAGATAGAATTACATTACCTTATGTTTTTTATCACTAGATGTTAATGCTAACAATTTTTTTACCAGTAATATGTATAACTGTAATGATATACAGTCAAACTTTGTTATCTTGAACTAGATTGGACTGTTTAAAAACTTTGAGATATCTGAGTATTCGAGATATCGAGGGTAAATTCTTAAAAAATATGTGTTTGGGACTTACAAATCACTTCGACATATCCATTGTATTCAAGATATCAGTGTTCGGGATATCGAAGTTCAACTGTATTACTTTTATACTTATTGATTAGTAAGTTAGTGGGGTATTTGCTACTTGTACTTGTTTGTAAAACTGAATATCAGGTTTTTTTGTTTTTTTGTTTTGTTTTTTATTTTTTAGGGGGGGAGGGGGTGTTAGAAAAGTTGGCAAGTTTAGTACATGAAAAATAATAGCCAAAATTTAAGTAGCCAAAATTCCAACACTAGTAACATGGGTACAAAATATTCAACAATGACCAAAATATAAAAGCTTCAATATTTGGAACCACATTTTTTAGACTAAATTTGCCAAATATTCCCAATTCCAAAATAATCTGATATACCGGTATCATTTCAACTCTGGAGTGTGTTTAGCCCTTTTGCTATCTTTCATTTTGATGTGCCAAAATTATAAAAACTCAATAAATGATATTAAGAAAACATTGATCTGGCACAGTTAATTTACTAAGTAAGAGAGAACTAGAAAACCTGCCACTGATTTATCACCTTTTCTGCGGATCTGTGGTAGTGATGATATCCATGCATCTTGCTTGACATTTTTAGATGTTGACCATTTCTTTTATTCACAAGACAAAGAGAATGGATCTCTGCTGGAACAAACTTGCACAATTGTTTTTCATCCAGATGAATGTCAAAATCTTTTTTTTCTGAATTAATAGTTGTTATAACTAACTGCTCATGGACACTTTTAAATATTTGGAATTTAGTTCAGGACTTGTATCTTCCCATTCCATCCACATACTACAGTGGTTGAACTCAAGACTGGATTGAAGCTTACATCCATGACTACATCCAGACTTGTCTGGATCTTCTTGATGATCCTGCCTGTCTGGAAGTTGTAGCAGAAAACCTGTCCGGAACTATCCCCACTTATAACTAATGATCCATCTGGAGAAATGTCAAATCCAACGGAATATCCAGACAGCTGAAACCAGAAATCTCATTTTTAATTAAATTTCATTGCATATAGAGAAGTACGATTTTGAAATCAATGATCATATTTCTTTGGAAAGAAGAAAATTGTATGCTGGTTGAATGTTTCAATTTTGCTTTCTGATCATTTCCAACCATTGACACTCTATAGACCTGGCATTATTGTTTTGTTATGGTTGAAGGAAACCTTGTTTTAGTCTGTGTCTCAGCATGGTTTCAGTAGATAGGTTCATGTGAAATATGGATCTCACCTTGTGACCCTCAAAGCGCTTTGCTTTGTTCATCTTGAATGGCTTGTTGACGGAGAAAAGGGCTATATAGTTTCCATGAGACTGGGCAAGAAAATGTCCAGATGTAGGATGAAGCTTCAGGCGGGTGCAACTGTACCTCTCCTGGATGGAGGAACAGAAATTGATAAGTGTTTGTACACACTCATCGTTTGCATGAAATACCAATAGAAATGTGAATTGATGGTTGGTGCAATTTTTTGAGAGAGTTGATCAGAGTTAAATCACTAATTAAGTTTAATGTAGTTTACGTCTTGAGCACCTATTATGGGATTTATTTTTATAAAATTTTAAGACAGACTCAAAACTACTGATACACAAAATATCCCAAACAAATAGTAGAATGCATTTTACTAAATACCGGTATATTTTTGTTGTTTGATGTTACAAAATGTGATTAATGAAGTTCACCTGATAGATCTGATTGGATATGGCACTGGTCGACCTGAAATCCCAGGCCATGATGTTCCTGTCTGCAGTGTCTCGGCTAATCTCGTCTCCTGCTGAGAAAAAGATGTCCCCATCCCTGCTGAAAAGTAGATCCTGAACCTGTGAACAGTTTACAAAAAAGTGTTATGTGTACCGTACTTAAATTTGAGAGGGAATTTAAGAAGTATCCAAAATATAATTCAAGAAAAGGCATGTTCTCAATGTTTCGATGATGAATCTACCAGTTATAGTGTAAGGGAGACCACTGTATATAAAACACCGAGATCAATTTCTATGCTCTACAGAAAAATATATACATGTATACAGTAAAACACGGTTATAGCGATCACGCTTATAATGAATTGACGCTTACAGCGAAGTGATTTTCATTCCTCCTGACTTTATAACATATTGTAAACTTGACGGATATAACGAATTACGGTTATAACGAATTACGGTTATAACGAAGCAAATTCGCCCGTCCCTGGCACTTCGTTATAAGCGCGTTTTATTGTATATATTTTAAGGTATAATGGTCATGGCCATTTTAAGACTAGTATATTAATCCTTTTTGGAAGGAGAGCTTAGTATATATGATATAATATATAGGAAATATTCAAATTTTAAAGCTAACACGTTTGATTTTTTTCTTTACTAAAGAATAGTTTATGGTTTAAAATGTCATATCTATAATTTTATGGTAGATCTCCTAGTTAATTTGTTGACTATCCAGCCCCATTAATCATCAAGCTAATATATAGTTAGTTTTTGTTTCCCCAGCTACCCACCTGGCCAAAAGAGTCCTTGTATGTGTAGGTCCTGCATGGAGACTGACTGTGTCTGTTGTCCCAGCAGTGGATCAAGTTCTGACCCCCAGTGATGCTGAGATGGGGGTCATTTGGATGGACTTTACAGCTTGTCACAAAAGAAGATTGACCAAAAGTAGACAAAACACTGCCTGTAATTAGATAAAATAAGAATTTTATTTAACAAAAGTAAGCTGTGCTTTTGCTTGTGCACCAGTTTTCAAGGATTACAATACATTGATAAAAAATTAAGTTTCACTTGAAGTAAGAACCATGGCAACAAATTGTATTTAAAAAATTTATTCCAATGAATATTAACCATGGAATACATGTACCTTTATCTACATCAATCCATTTTGCAGTCTTGTCATAGCTACAGCTTAGAACATGTCTTCCATCTTGACTCCAGACTGCATCTTTCACAGCCCGTTTATGGACAGAGAGAGTCTTCACACAGGGGGACAGTTGAGTCCAGATGTTCCATATCCGTACAGATCCATCCATAGAAGCTGACAGGAACAGATGACAGTAGGGCGGATTGTTCCACATCACCCGATTCACTGTCTCTTTATAATCATCCACTTCTCTCTCAATTTTCTGTGGATACCTATTGTGAATGTTACATGTCTTTGTTAAATGAGGTGATATCTTTGAATGTATGTAAAACAGTTGCCTTTGAGTGTGTTCAACATTAGTCGAATGACTTTTCTGAGAATGACATGTCATGAATGTTGACCCCTGTGCTCCACTGTGAGAAATCTGTTCATGGGTTCCACTTTCATTAAATTGTTTCTTTTTAGTCTGCTGAGCACAGTTTTGCTGATAACTTTGAACTTGCCCTCTCTTACCCTCCTGTGAAAGCAGATGCTGCTCATCTTTATTCTTTTTCAGTATCTCACTATATTCCCGCAGATTATCTGGAGGAGTAAAATTTTTCCAAAAATCACTGTCAGGAACTTCAACCTGCACCTCTGACCCCTTTGATCCGATCTGATACTCCTTCGCTCTCTTTGATGGCGGTTCTTCAGGCTCCTCCTCACAATCATCATTCAAACCAAAGAAGTCAATGGCTGAATGGCCCCCACTGTTTAAGTCTGTCTTGTTACTGTAGTCAACAGCTGATATAATTTCTTCATCATTTTCTAAACACTGCTCTGCATCCTCAGTTCCACTATCGTCAGAATAACCTTTCAGTAAATCCATTCCAATATATTTCCAAACTGAACATGAATACATCGGCTATGAAAGGACATACATTATCATTGGCAAAACAGTTCCACGTATAAATTGTTGAACAGTTGAATATTGGGAGATTTTTAGGGCATATATCAGTATTCTATTGGTGCAATGTGCCTTTTATAACTATATTTCATTCATCTACATTATCGCTCTATTCATATCGTTCGCATTCACCAATGAATAAGACTCCGATAAAATCTTCTCGAAAGTAATAGGCGCAGCCATATTGAATTACAGTTTTACTAAAATCAGTAGACGAAAATGTATTAATCAAATAAAACTATTCAAAACCAATATGACATTTATTTTTATGAAAAATTACAAATAATTTATTTAAATTTATTTAACATAACACTTTTATCATATTTGATCGATTTATATAAAATTGAGTAAATATATTTGTTAGGATAAATGTTTCTTTCGTATATTAGTACACTCAGTTTTGGTCTGTCAAATTGAAAGTAGGTGATGCAACACGTGTGACAACACTTCAGACATACGTTGTAGTCACACGGAAGAAAGTTTAGCAGTTATGACTGAGCTAATTCAACAAATGGAAGATATTAAAATAAAAGATGACAAAATGGAAACAGTGGATGAAGATGATGTAGTGAATCCATGGGAAGTAGCAACAAGCTCGGCAACAGGCGTTGATTATGATAAACTAATAAGTAAGCAGTCGATATTTTTGTGCATTGAATATGTAGACGCAACACCGATAATATGATTTATGTAACAGAATATTTATTGTGAGACTATGCAAAGTTTATACACGTAGTATTTTATTGATTCCTAATCTTTCATTAATTTGTAGTAACTATAAGGAACAAAAATTATATTAGTTTTATTTTGTACTGTACATGTACTTACACATGCTATACATGTGTAATTACTTAAACTCATAAAATATGTCTTGTAAGACTTATCATGCACACTCATATTTATTGTGGTTAAGATAATGTTTATAACTGACATAATCATTGCTGACGATTTATATTTTTTTTACGATAGAGAGGTTTGGAAGCACTAAAATAGATGATGCCTTGTTACAGAGGATTGAAAAGGTCACAGGAAAACCTGTTCACCATTTACTGCGAAGAGGAAAATTCTTTTCTCAAAGGTGTGGGGCATGGTTAATTTACTTCTTTTGCCAGTAGAAAATAAGTGTACGTACAGTCAAACTTTGTTATCTCGAAGTAGATGGGACTGTTTAAAAACTTCGAGATTTCAGAGTATTCGAGATAACGAGGGTAAAATACTTATAAAAAATAAGTGGTTGAGACTTACAAATCACTTCGACATATCCATTGTATTCGAGATATCAGTGCTCGAGATATCAAAGTTCAACTGTACTTTATTGTATTTCTTTTTTTAACTCTATTTTTTTTTTTACTATCCAGAGATATGCACATCATTCTGGACTTGTATGAACAAAAGAAGCCCTTTTACCTGTACACAGGCAGAGGCCCATCTTCTGACTCCATGCACATGGGCCATCTTATTCCATTCATATTTACCAAGTAAGACAGTTTACTTTTGTATTATCATTTTATTCAGTAATTTCTTATTTATTACATCTTGTAAACAAACAGTACAATAATACAGCCTTTTGTCTTAGTATGTTGACAACAGAATGGTATTAATACCAAAGTAATTACGTTGAACAAATTGTAAGGTGATGAAATCTATATGAACTGAATTTGAATGAATGCTATTATTTGTGCTACTTGTATGTAGCTTGATTAAATATTGTAACCGACAAAACATCTGATTGAAAGTATCTACAATACAATCAGTCCGATTAAAACCACCCCCCTTCTCTTTACACTTGTCCGGGACCCTGACAAGTGTAAGGAGGAGGGGGTGGTTTTTTAAATCAGACTGCAATACATAATAATTTGACAAGGAATTGTGAAATAGGAAAGACTGAAGAACATGATTCAGAAATGTGCAATTATGTTGTGAGGGAAATAAGATTCATTGAACAGGTGATACAAGTAAATTACCCTTGTGCTAAAATGACTGTAGAGTCCTTTTATAAGTCTGGTACACTCATGTTGTTTGGAGAGTACCAATGTGTATGAAGAAGTGTATAATTAATGTTATCTCAAGCTGACCGTGTCTTTTGAACTTGTTTATAGATGGTTACAGGACACTTTTCATGTTCCACTCGTCATACAACTGACTGATGATGAGAAATACCTGTGGAAGGACCTCACGCTAGAACAAGCCAATCACATGGCATTTGAAAACGCCAAAGACATCATTGCCTGTGGATTTGATATTGAAAAAACTTTCATATTTAGTGACTTGGACTTTATATCGTAAGTACACTTTTAAGCATACTCAGTTTTCCATATAACGTGCTTTAATACAAATGTTTACTTTATGTTAGATTCAATATATTGGTTGTTAAGGTTTTACTTACTTTAAAATGCTTTTATTTTTTATTGCTTATAAAACTTTAAGTGTAACATACTGGTTAAAACCTTCAGAATTTATGTACTGGGTATTGTGCATTGTACAGACTTGATTTCTTGCTTCCACAGCAACAATTTAAAATGGCAGCTTTGCATAGGGATTTGCCAAAATAATGACCAAGTGCTAATACTCTATTTTAGAAACAGTCCAGCATTCTACAGAAACATGTGCCGAGTTCAGAAACTAGTGACCTACAACCAGGTGAAGGGGATCTTTGGTTTCGGGGACAGTGACTGTATCGGAAAGATCAGTTTCCCGGCAATTCAGGCGTCTCCCAGCTTCAGTTCATCCTTCCCGGAAATATTTAATGGCCGTTCAGACATCCCCTGCCTCATTCCATGTGCAATTGATCAGGTAAGGTGTAATTCATATCAACAAGTAGATCACAGACACAGACATTGTTATTAGTAAGTAACAAATAAAATCCTAAAATGAAAAATCCTTCTCCTATTAATTTATAAATATAAATGGAGCGGTAGGATTTTTCGCTCATAGGCATTGTTTGCTACTTACTGATATCAATTTATCTGCTTGTGATTTAGATTACCATTGGTAAGTAGGAAAAGTATTTTATTAGTAAATCATCTGAGATGGAAAAAACCCAAAGGAAATTAGGAACCTCGTAATTATTGTTTGTTTGTTGTTGTAAGTAAATCATGCATACTTTATTTTTAAGGACCCCTACTTCCGGATGACCCGTGACGTGGCCCCGCGGATGAACTGTCTGAAGCCGGCTCTAATTCACTCCACCTTCTTCCCGGCCCTCCAGGGCGCCCAGACCAAGATGAGCGCCAGTGACCCCACCTCTTCCATCTTTGTGACCGATTCAGACAAACAGATCAAGGATAAGGTAATGGAATTTTATATACATGTAGGACTGTATAAATGGTTTTGCTTTTTAAAAGTCCATATTGTTTGTATGGTCATATGCTAACTGTCACTGTAAAATTTATTGAAACCTTTTCTCCTATGTAATATTTTTCCTGAGTATGGGGCATGCAGATTATTGGATGGTACTAAACTTGAGGTATTTAGACATCAAACTTGGTAAACTCTGAGGAGTAGATGACCCCTGTTAATTTTAAGGTCACAAGTCAATGTCAAACTATTCTATAAATAGAAATAATACATGTAGTATACATTTACCTTCTCCTCATATCTTAAAAATATATGCCCATTCAATGTCTTTGGTACCAGTAGCCATTTCTTCTCTACTCAATATCATGCAAAAAAGTTTGCAATACTGCCATTTCAATATTGCCACATAGGGACGTATTTGTTTTTAAAAAAGAAAACATTGAAATAAATGGGGATGGGGTTTAATACATGTACATATTACGGTAAGTTGAAGGAAGAAAAAAAAACCTGTATTTTTACTTTTGATGATATGAGTGCATTACAAAATACTGGTAAAAAAAGTACTAACAAATGGTCATGCCACTTTTCAGATTAACAAGTATGCCTTCTCTGGAGGTGGAGCGACTGTGGAGGAACACAAGGAGAATGGAGGTAACTGTGATGTGGACGTGTCTTTCCAGTATCTGACATTCTTTATGGAGGATGATGATAGACTGCAGGAAATCAAAAAGGTCAGAAAAAGCAATCATTTCTAGTCTTCAACTGGAAATATTTTCTATACACTTTGCCTTATATGTGCACTGGTAGGTGACGAAATTATTCAATTTGAAAAGTCAATTTATTACACTTCTTTATATGGGACACAATTTTATTGATTTATTTTTATGATTTATGATTTAATACTGTTTTTCATAATTTGTTGTGGATGCATTTTTTTTTTGTTAGAGGTAACAACAAAATCCACAAAAATTTAGCCATGATGAAATCTAATGATTCCAGAGTATGTCAATCAATGTACAAGTATTTATAGAGATGCTGTTTTCATCTGTAGACATATAGCAGTGGAGAGCTGTTGACGGGTTTCCTGAAGAAAGAGTTGGTGGAAATCCTACAGACGCTGGTGGGGGAACACAGACAGAGAAGGGCCTCCCTTACAGACGATGTCGTCAAACAGTTCATGACCCCC
The DNA here is from genome assembly GCA_033439105.1 of Magallana nippona. NCBI lineage: Eukaryota > Metazoa > Mollusca > Bivalvia > Ostreida > Ostreidae > Magallana > Magallana nippona. Next base: position 21,681,050 of record CM065923.1, read on the forward strand.
AGGAAATTGAAGTTTGATTACCCACCACCCACCCCTCCCTCAGAAAAAAAGAAGAAAAAGAAGCAGAAAAACTCAAAAGCAGTTTGATCATGTTCAAGCTTTAGGAAATTCTATATTTAAACTTATTGACCTCTTAATTTCTGAAACTGTCAGATCTGGAACAGTTATTTACAGAAATCTTCAAACTGTAAATTTAATGACCAAGTATTTGTAATTAAGATGGGTTTTTTTTTTCAGGTGTATTTTTGAAATTTCTTTTTTGTTTTCTATCAAATGTTAAATACATGTATTTGTTTGCATGTTGAATTTTTTTCACTGGCATTGTGTAAATTTTAGAATATATTAACTTATTCAAGTAACTGTACTATAATAGTGACTTTATTCTTTTAAGAATGTTTATGGCATTTCAATTGCTCTTTGATTTTTGAAGAGTTAATCTGCATGGTTATATGAAAGAGTACAATAGTCTATTTAGCCAATGTTTCCTCAGTGTCAACTCTCTACTAATACAGACCTTTTTTATGCCAGACCATTTAATGAATTAATATGGTACATATTTCAATTCAATCTATTGGAAGATGTCTGTAATTTTTTTTAGAAATATAGTACCAGATAAATTGTAAATCTTGATTTTTCTGCATTGTGCTATTTTATGCTAAATGTTGCAGATAGATTTCAAATGCCACAACAACAAAAAATCATTTTAAAAAACATGTTTAATTAAAATTATCTTGATTGGAAATTTGAGTTATTAAATCTGAAATATTGAAAAATAAATGTACCTATTTTGAAGTCTTTAAAAGACCATGCAGGAATGACATTATGCATTTTTTGTTTATCTTTTTATGCCATTAGAATGCTCTTATGGAATTAAAACTAAAAAATATGCTCCTGCAGAAAAATATTACATACCAGTATACCGGTATACAAATGAGTTAAAACAAAGCAGACACGTGTTATATACCATTTAAAGCTTTATTAAACATTTTGAGTAAGAAGTACATATTAATAATAACAGTCTATTGATGTGTGAAACTTAATGTATCATGGATATAAGACATACATACATTAAGGACAATTATAATAGAAAAGTGCTACATCTAGAAAACTCAGAAAATGTAAATGTTTGTTTCCCTTTGGTAATCATGTGTAAAAATATTCATTTAAGCTGCTGAAATATGAAGCTAGTTAACAAACACTCAAGGTATTTTTGGTATTACCGATATGTCAGATGAATGATAGACTATTTCCTCAGATCTTTTAATCGGTGTTGTGACTACATTTATTTGCAATCAGATATTAGAGTCGTATTTTCTGATAATTATAGTAAAGAAATCATTATAATGAAGAATGGAATAAATGTTTAAAGACAATAAATTATGTTTGATTTCACTCTGAATTCATGATCAAGCATGACTGCTTACAGAAAAAACTAAAAGCAATACTGTGGAATCATTTTTATTCGTGGGGGTCAATGTTCGTGGGTAGCCAAAATTTTCCTGGTTCGTGGGGACGTAATTTCGTTGGTGGTGTAATTGGTAAAAATTTAATAAATATCAAACAAATGGTTGTATATAGGTTTGTGGGGATGTAAATTCGTGGGCAAGGGTTACCCACGAAAGCCACAAACATTGGTCCCCCACGAACAATGATGATTCCACAGTAATTGGGGTGATCGTACATACAAATGAAAAAGTCCTAGTTGTTTGTATACAGTCCTTTTACTGATTGATGTGTTTTAGTTTTCCCAATGGAGTGTGGGGTTGGGTGCTATTGAACAAAATATAAATGTTTATTACACTAACAAAATGTTGTCATACAGTGCCATATTGTAACATTGGTATTTCTTCAAGTTCATCTCCATCATCGCCGAAGTCTTCTGCAGAGAATGTTTTTGGTTTGTTGTCAGAGAATTTTATGACGTGGGTGGTGGATGTTAAAGGAACTTCCTTCAGCTCTTCTTCCCCTTCATCTTCTTCCATTGTATTGGACAGAGCACTGATCTTCCCTGTGCTCAACCCCTCTTCCAGGGCCATTTCAAGCACGCGATAATCTTCATCCGTTTTTACTGTGTCCTTCATATCACTTTCTTCCTCCTTTTCTCCGTCCGTTTTCTCAGTCTTGTCTTCATCTGAGGAGGACTCTTCATCCCTAGTGCTGTCTTTCAAAGTGGAACTCTTTTGTGTGGAAGTTTTTGATTTGGACAGTTTACTGGATGATTTTGTTTTCATTTTCATGGATTCGATGCTAAATGTGTCAGAAATGTCATCGTTTTCGTCCAGATGGGATGAAATACTGTCAATGATGCTGCCTTTGATTTTGTTCTCTTTAAGCACAACTTTGTACAATTGGGAGGGGAATTTTTCCAGGAGATGTTGAATCAACTGTAAATAAAACAGTTCAGTTTAAAGTAAAGTCCAACCTCACTATCTTGAATTTGACAGGAAGAAGAGAACTGTTAGATATTCAAGGATTCCAGATGTATAAATTGTTTACATGGTAGGAACTTCTCAATTGGATACATCCATGGTATCAAAGATACTGCGCATTTCATTCTAAAATTGCTGTGGCATAATTTTTAAACCATTGTTGGCGATGAACAAAAAAGAGGCCCTCTGGTTACAGGTAGTTCATTGCTTACTTTATATTTAGCATTTCTTGTTGATTGCATAGCTGCAGGTCTGTAACTCCCAGTCTGAAAAAATTTAGATGGACGACCTGGGAGCTACAGTGCCTCCCATAGTAAAAATCTGCAATTTACAGCGCACAGAAAATTGCGCTAGTTTTAGACTGATTAACCTTATTTACACACAAATTCTGTGGAAAAAATTAGTACCATTAAATTCTTCATGCAATTTACTGCTGCAATCATCTCTTTACTTGCCTCAGACTTTCTCCCAAACACACTAACCGACCTTGGAAAATGAAGCACCGGTATGTTAAATTCCCCATTTTTACATGTAAACAAACTGCACCACATCACTTTACGGGACTGGTGATGGTGTTTAAAAGAATATCAGAGGCAAGTAAAGTGATGATATCTGATGTAAAATGTCTGATGAATTATTTGGAATCAGATTTTTTCTATGGGAGGCACTGTAGCTCCCAGTTCGTCCATCCAAATGTTTTTCAGACCGGGAGCTACAGACCTGCAGCTAGTTGACTGCATTGACAATGAGGCATCAACATTCATGAATTTCTGATGAAAAGGTTTTACCAAACTATTGTTTTATCTTGTAATCTTTGAGAAATAATGCTTCAAAAAGAATTATTTTGTAAGAAATAAAAAGGAGGAAGGAACACAAACCTCTGCTGTGGAGTCCTCAATGTTTGTGCTTTCTAGATCTAGAACTCTGAGGTTCTGAGATCCAGAGAGTCCTACCACAATACAACTAGCGGCGTAGTCTCCCAGACTGTTGTAGTCCAGATAAAGCTCTCTTAGACTGCTACTGGCAGCCAAAGATATCCCAAACTTTGCCCAAGACTTCTGAGAAATCCCTGGATTAGCACTAAGAGAGAGGTCCTTTAAACCTGCAGTGAAAAAGTTGTCTCCCCTTTCAGATTTATTTTTGGGAGTACCAGTAAGTTTACGTACATGTATACGATATAATATTACCAAGAATTCGGAATATCAATGTGCATGAAATTTAATATTTTAAGTGTTTTGTATTCATTGTAAAAATTTTATTTTTCATTTTCAATGTAATCTTAATGGATGTCAAAAATTCATAAATATATGAATATAACAATTTAGGAATATGAACCTAGTATAATACTAATGTGAGGTTATAATACTATTACTTATTAGGTTTGTTACTGACTGACTACAGAAATATATCGGGTTGATAAATTTCATAGATGGCGACTGTCGCGAGGCGAAGCCGAGCCGTCTATGATATTGAACAACCCGATATATTTCTGTAGTCAGTCAGTAACAAACCTAATAAGTGTTTTGTTTTCCCAAGGACTATCAAGTGACACATTTATTCACAAAAAGCGATGATCTACGCAAACCCATGTATAGAAGTTACCTAACATCTCGTCCAATTTAACTTATTTAAACTCTTCAAAATTATCAATCTCACCTTTCAAATACTCTTTGAAAATCTTCGCTTCACTAATGTTTACTTACAATGTTTCGTCGCTATTCAATTTTAAACGTTTTCTCCCTTTCTTCTGCAGAGATTTGAGCAAATCTTGACGCTGCTATTTTGTTCTGCTCCAGACACAACAATGTGAGGTCAATGTTCAAAGGGCAACTACTCTTATTTAAAAGAATTTCAAAGGGCAACTAGACCAAATATTTTTAAGAATTTACGGCATGCGGTTTCTGTATTAAATAATATGAAATTTTGAAATGAGTAGGCGAAGCATCAGCCAATGACGGCCATATTACCGAATATTAATTCTCACTGAATGAACATAGAGATATATGGGGCAGTCACGTGCTGTGTTTAAACCAATGAAAGTGTAACATTTCAGTCCGAGGGAAAACAAAGTGATATAAATCACCTGGTCTAGAGCCTGTTTTGGGTAACAGACTACATAGCACTTCCATGGACTGGTCTGTTAGTTCACAATCACTGACATCAAGGGAGACAATTTGAGGATGCTGCATAAGTTCCCTACAGATTCTCTGCATACCAGAATCCTTCAGAGGGTTGCCATGGATACTTGAATCATAAATCAAAAGTAAGCCAACAGCCCCAAATTTTTGGTCAATTTCCATGCAAGGATGGGAGCAATTCACCATTTTAGGCAAAGAAAAATATATTCCTCAATTTGGTATGTGGGACTCTTTGAGATATTGATGTGGATGAAAAATTTATGACTAAAAATAGATCAATACAGTGCATGAAAAGGTGCCTTCACCTGAGGAAAAGAATGCACATGTTGATGCATTCAGCAAGCTAGTGCATGCATTATTTATAAGTTCACAGTCTTTTGGCCAAGGTAAATAAGAACATGATTTATCGATTCCCCTGCACACAAGTGGCTTTTCTGAGAACTAAATATGAATAATTGAGTAATATGATGCTTGATTAATTAGAAGCATGCTGGGTATTTAGAAGGCGCCCCTTATTTCATATGCACGCAAGATATATGCATGATATTTCAATCAATTTCGTGTATAAATTAAAACTTACAATAATGCCAGCAGAGATCTGTTCTTCTGTAAACATCTACACAGTGCTGATATGTCCTTCTTTGATGCGACCATACCAACACACAAACTTAGCTGCAGTATGGACGTGCAGGCTCCCACTGCCTTCAAGACTGAGCTGTATAATGCCTCCTCTATTTCACAGTCGCGCAATGAGAGCGTTTTCAGCTTTCCACCATTAGCCGCATCGCAGATTTCTTTTACACTCTCATGTGAAACAATGACATGGCTTAACTCAATTGTCCCCTTCATTGCTGATGTTTTACCTGTGTGCACCTATGCACACCTGAATAGCCGAGGAAACTCTGATGAAACTAATCACAACAAGGCAATCGCGCACTTTTGGTTGATTTGAGAGATGATTGGTTAATATAAGTAATTTTGCGCGCCAAATACAAATAAGAACACAGGAAGAGGTTAAGGGGGGGGGGGGGGGGGGATCTCGGCTTCACGGCTAAGATTTGACTCGTCCTGATTTGGACTAAAGCTTCACGGTCAAAGCCATTCTCTCACCAGAGCTTCACAAGCTTCGCTTACACCTCAGTCAACACCCGATGTTCAAGATTCTTGTACAAACTGAAGCGATGGACAAAGTGTACCGTATTAAAATCGATGTATTTACTTCTTTTATCTATAAATATGATTATATAAAAATCAATTTAAATCTTTAATACATTTATTCATTTTTATTTCAAAGTGACTGGGAAAACTATTTTGCGGAGATCACAATTAAAATCTGATCACATGATCTATAGTTTGACAGATGTTTGAAAGTTTTAAAAAAGTAGTTTCTTCGATTTTATACAAATCAGGAGCAATGTCATCTCCTATACTCTTTTTAAACTTGCCCACAAAGTCTTTGCCCGTAAATATCCCCCTTTAAGCTGATTTTACAAGAGAAACGAATCAACAATACCATGTGCTCGCCATGCTTGTTTAGATCATGTGACAGACTTTTTTCCGGGCGTTGACAGAGGTGTAAGCGAAGCTTGTGAAGCACGACCTCTGGTGAAAGAACGCGTGAGAGCGTAAGTCTATAGAATCTCTGCCGTACGAAAGCCCATTGAGCTCATTGTCGTAGGTAAAACAATCAAATATAATATAATTACGAATAAACGCGTAACTTTCGCGAATATACGCGTACCTTTCGCGATATAACGCGAAACTTTTGCGAATAAACACGAAACTTTCGGAAATAAGTGTGTAAAATTCGCGTTAAATCGCGAAACTTTTGTTTTGTATACGGTACGGATTACATTAAGCGTATTTCCAATCAATATCAGTTCAATTTTTATTTTATATTTGGCTATGGATAAAAAAAGTTTTACGGTTGCTGGTTCAATTCTCTTAATGTTCAGTATATTTCCTATACCAGTTTGTAATGGATTGGCAATTAAACTATTGTCAATTAAACATTTTGTCAGCATATAAGCATTCCACAGTTATTATATCTAAATATTTACATGTGCATCCAAAATATAAAAAAAGGTCCGATAATACCATGTATATGAAATATGTAGTTGTAATGCATATATAGAGAGAATTTTTTATATTGATTCACAAAAATATCAAACTACAAAGGTGATCGAAAATCAATGTCACATATGTATGCACTGTATTATAGAAATGATCAACTTTGTGAAATCACAAGTTTTATAAATCATCATTAGTAAATTGAAAGGATATTTAATTGTTCAAAACGTTATACATATGTGATATCGCCGCGGCATGAATAATGTCTAGTGTGACGTTTTATTTTTAGAGAAATATGACAAATTTAAAAGAATTTGAAAAAAGTTTCAATCCACATATATTTTCTAGGTATTGTTCGTATTTAGAGAACGTAGTTTTGTCCTCTTAATGTATAAAATATATAAGTGGAACATATCTTTTAAACATGAGTAACAGCGGGTTGAAGATTTCCCATGCTTGACTATATAATAAGTAAACTACAAATAGAATGTGCTACATCTAATTAATTAAGTTTTTGTTGGCTCTTGTTTGAAACAACAACATTTATATTTATGTTTCGCGTATATTCGCGAAAGTTTCGCGTTTACTCGCGGAAATTTCGCGTTTATTCGCAAAAGTAACACGTTAATTCGCGAAGGTAACGCGTTTAAATTCGCGAAGGTTACGCGTTTATTCGCGAAAGTTTCGCGTTCATTTGCGAAGGTTTCTCTTTTATTCGCGAAGGTTACGCGTTTATTTGCGAAAGTTTTGCGTTTATTCGAAAAAGGTTCGCGTTTATTCGCTTTTATGCTCAATTTTTTTTTTTTTTTTTTACCTACGAATTACAGCTAAATGGGCTTTCCTACTCTATTTAGTTCCCAGGAACATTAAGCAATCTTAGACATAGTCAAAAATTTTACACTGTTTTAAATAATGTTTCTTGATTGAAACACTGAGGCTATCAAAAATGTCTTAATTACAAATTTTAATCGCCATTTTATGATCAGAAATCGTTAATGATTTTAGGACTATAGCTAAAATTTTTGACCGAAATTGCTTCATGATCCTACATGTTCTTATGTAAATGGTCCAGAGCATTCATATTTAAATTCCGATCAAATAGTTTGATGTGATGAAACTAAGCCAGGTTATTAAATATCTATTTTACTGTTTGATTTTTACCTCAAGGAGGCATTCACGATAGGCGAGCAGTTTTCTTTTTTACGACAAAAGTATCCCGGGGTTGGGGTTTTAAGATTCTGGTTAATATAGCTATCAATATTCCCCTTTAGACAATTGTAATTATTTAGAGCCACTTAATTTTGTTTGAAAATTGATCAAATTTCTATAAAGTTCATTATGGAATGTCAGTTACGGGATATAGGCATGATCATAATTTTCAAGAAATTTTGATAAACTTACCCCCCCCCCCCTCCCAAAAAAAATGAAATTGAAGAAAAACCTTATCACTTGCTTTGCCAAACCCCAGTTCAGAACTGAGTAGTTGATTGGAATGGGTAAGTTTATCATCTTATTTTTCTAAAAGATTTTTATTTTATATTGTTTCTAGTAAGAGCGGGGACGTATATACTATTAAAAAAATGGTTAGTATATACGTCCCTGGTAGCAGCTTCTTAATGTTTAATTTTGTATCTGGTTTGAAATTGTTGATAAGGGAGAAGGGAAAACAATAGAATATCCCTTGATTTAAATAACATTATACCAACTTTTATATAATAGCGAGCGCAGCGAGCGCCGCTCGCGTAGCGAGCTCCATAGACAACGTGTACGAACGGAGGAAATACGAGTTGAAATCTGCACATTGTTCAAAGAAATTTTGTGGACCCGCGTGAAAACGTTATATTCCAATAATCCTTTGCGGTGCATAGCAACATGGTGGAACAGGAAGCGTTTCTAAGAAAAATTCTTACCTCTAACTCGCATACATCTATTTCATTTAACAATATTTACATTCAGTGTATATTTCCCCTTATGTTTGCATTGGAAATCTGCGACGTTCAATTTCCTATGAACACACTTAGGTAAGATGATGAGTTTTATTATGACGTCACAAACGTCGAAGTGCAACGTCACAAGCGAAAATCAGAGTTCACTCTTGTGGCTGTTACAATAGCTCTTCCATCAATTGAACTTACCCCTTAGGACAATACAGTAATTTTGTGGTATAAATCACATTTGCAGACAAGGCAAGAATTTAAAAGAAATATAAATATAAGCAATGAATGTTTATTTTGGGATGTCGTCGGTCCTATAACACACCTGACCAGGTCGTGCAGACAAATTATCATACCGCGCTAACGCGCGGTATTCAATTTGTCTGCACGGCCTGGTATGTTATATGACCGACGACATCCCAAAATAAGCATTCATTGCTTAAATAAAAAATCCTTTAAAAACACGAAAGTAAACAACACATATGCTTGCGAAAAAAATGTACCTATCTGAACTTTTGCTAACATATGACGTCATTTCCTTCCCCGAATTTATCCGACAATTTACGAGAATTGTCGAGAGCAAAAGAAAGTCAAGTATGACGTCATAATGATCTCGCGCTATAATAATTTCCCGCGATAAATTTAGAGGTGGATCAAGCATCTGTACTGGGTGTAACGTGTAGTAAGTACTCAGTATCAGTGTTAACGGCGACTATTCGGCTGATTAGTTTTGTTTTGATATATATATTTTTTGCTTAGTAAAATGCACTTGCAAGTTCCATGCTTAATTTACTGTCATATTGATCCAATCGTATATATGCATACGTTAGGTAGGTGACAAAAACTTATTTAAAAAAGTCTAATTATTAGAAATACGTGCAGCCACGTAATTTTGTAAATAATTAAAACAAAAAAGTGAAGAAAAAAATAAACTGTTAAAATATCTATTTGTTAGTTGCATATATGATCAAACCTTTAAATAGTGGGATATCACACACTAAAAAAGGGGGAGGGCACATGTCTTCTACGCACATATAGCATACAAAAATAGAAACAAAATTGATGTTACAGAGGAAAATAATTAAAACTCAGTTAACAACAAAGAACAAGATGAGAAATAACACACACAAGCAATTTATTGTTTACTGATTTTATTGATCATTATTAAAAAGTAAAGGAATGATAATTCGTGATTGTATTTGCATTAAGAAATCCAAACGGCTTTCTATTTATCAAAATATTTTAATAAGTCTGTTTTACATTAATTAATCTTAGTGGTAGTTTGTTTAAGTATATAAGCCTAGGAAGGGACAATTGGAATAAATGTTTGATTACTTCGGGTTTTTTGCGGGGGTAAAAGTATTCGAGAGAAAGCCTAAGTTTTAGGTTGGGGCAAGTCATTCCACGGGTTGCATTTAACAATGATGAGAGATGTGTAGTTCCTTCTGCGCTCGCCCCAACGGTCACACCGTAAAACATATTAATAAACATGACAAATGCTGTACACCCACATTGGTGGTATTTCCCGGGACGTTTGTGGATGCCGTGTAGATTCTAGAATTAGCGAACGTTCACAATATCTGGTTTTAACCGGGAGCAGAAACGTGGATTGTGTAATATAGAAGTGGAAATAAAATGTTTCGACGTAAATTGTGTGCTCTCGGATATCCTCAACCAGACAACTTCAAAGTGGAAGGTAAGATATGCTTAATTTGAATGTCATTGTCTTTTCGCGAAGGTAATAGGTAAACGTTGTTCAATATTGCTTCAATCAGCATTTTGACGCACATCAGATGCAAGGTACTGACAATTGTAAAATACTGATAACTTTTATTAGAACAATTAAATCACAAATAACTTAAAGCACAAGGTTTGTTTTCTTGGTTTAAGTGTAACAGAGACACTTTTAGCCTCTGCTGGAGTTTGAACCCAGGTCCTCTGGCATGCCAGTCCAGCACTCTACCGATCGAGCTAAAGGGTTAACCCACTAGCCAGAGCTAGTAGGAATGCCATATACCTGACTCTACCACATTGCCCCCCTCCAAGGAAAGAGTCATCCTCGACTCTTCCGGAGTGCCAACACCTATGGGGCAAAGCACTGAAGACAATCTCTCTCACCAGCCAGAGAATACCTAGGCCCCACGTTGGGCGCCAAATGTAACAGAGACACTTTTAGCGTCTGCTGGAGTTTGAACCCGGGTCCTCTGGCATGCCAGTCCAGCACTCTACCAATCGAGTTAAAGGGTTAACCCACTAGCCAGAGCTAGTAGGAATGCCATATACCTGACTCTACCACATAAGTCCCAAATTTCTGCTTCGTCGAGGGGATGTGTCATACATTCCATCACCTATTTCTCCAGACCACAGCATTTGGCTGCAGTCCCAAACTGAATAGCCTAGATATGCCAATGTTAAACTTTCAAAATAGCTTAGAATGACATAGAGATCTTCTTCTTAATCTTTTAGTTTTCCTAAAAGCACCCCCCCCCCCCCCAAAAAAAAATAGACATTTAATAACTGCTATTTGACAATTTTTAAACTGAAATATTTACTTACCCATTTGGACAAGAAAGTCAATAGTTTCACTAATCTTCATGCCTTTAGAGTTACTTGTCCCATGCAATATGACAGCTGTTAATGTCAATCCCAGGTTTAAGTAATATAAGGTTAGTATAATAAAACAAGACGAAAACGTCTCTTAACATCAACCCAGATTCATTCTTTTCAGTTTGCCTCTGAATTAGAAAATAACAAAGATAACGCAGATTTACGAATTTAATAAGAAAAATCAAATATTGAACATAAATATATATTAGAACTTAAGAAGGAGAAATGAAAATTTACCTTAATGAATGCCGAAAAAGAGAAAAGGAGAGAGCTTGGTCCGTAGACCAACAAGAGAGTCTCCCAAATGACTGATTATGGTCGTATTTATATACCTACAGACAATATAATTTAAATAACAATAGACAGGGCATCAATAGTATTAAAAAAATTTCGGAATCAAACATTTACAAATACATTTAGAAATACCACATAAGCAAGGTTTGGCGTACCGTAGGGCTGCGCAAAAATACCGGTATTCCGGTGTATTGCGGTACGTGGAGAAAAAATATTGTATCGCGATATTGGCTTGTCTATGACATTTGCAGCTTTAATTTCATTCAAACAGATTTATTCATATTATTTAATATTTTTATTGATACAGTTTATTTTCACAAATATCAAAATAATGATTTTGAATAAGTACATGTATGAAGTTTTAGTGGATATATATTTTATAGATGAAGATGAGTTTCGCAGTTTCATCCTTTGGTTGGAAGATCTGAAAATCCGCCATTACAAAATAGAGGATCGAGCTGGACTAAGAAATATCAAAAGCAGTGACTGGACTAAAGCATATGAAAGTGTAAGATCGTGTTTTTACTGAATGCTATATACAAGTATAAGTCAGCAAATTATGACCCACTATTTGCATTGTCTCTTTCATATTGTCATGAAAAGCAGTATTTCATTATGTAAATCTGTGACAAAATGAATTTAATGTACCAAGTACCCGCTGAATACATGTCTAGGGTACATGTTTGAGTGGTCATGGGGTTTCGAATATCAATGCAGAGGCATGTATATTAGATATATTAAAAATATGAGGACAGAATTATGTCTACTCTAAATTCCTTATACTACGCGAGTTCTTAATTCAGCAATCTCGCTGTTTTGTATCAAATCGCAAGAATAATAAATCGCAAACATGGAACTTTTCTCCTTATTTCTTATAGTTCTCAACTCTCAGAAAAAAATGGTGAGTTTTATAAAATCCGCGATGGGTGATTCTTGCGATTTTACACGGATATTAATTCCTCACGTTAAATTAGGAATCTACAGAATATGATATATAGAATTCTGCCATTAATGCTGTATTTATTATGTTATAGTACCTAAAAGACTTGGGATGTCCCTATCATCAGACAGAGAGAGTGAATGTTGCAGGATGGATTTTAGGATATGCAATCAGACTAGAGTATGGAGATAATGGTAATCAAAAATCTTGTATTAAAGCAGTAGCAGTATATCGCTCTAGTCATTTTAGAATTGTTCTTGTGTATGCTTGACTTTCTGTATGCCTGTTGTAAAATTGAATTAAAATGAGTGTATGGTGCGACTTCATTAACACTGCATGCCCTTACTTCTTATAGAAAGAAAAATAAAAATCAGGATGTGTTTGTGAAAATATGTATGAGCAAATCATCATTTTTATGACAGCTTGGAAACAAAATGTTATTGAAATTAACTGTACCAGATTATACCTATACATGTATATATATATATATAGTTTCCATTTGCATATACTGCAATTCCCATTTGGATTTATTCACTTACCTGTAATAGATTGTATTTGTATTCCATATTAGATCAATGGATTTATTGCAATGAAATTCTTTTCAGTTGAGGAATACAAAAAAGCCAATCCTTCTAATATAGCTATGCCAGAGGCAGGCAGAGTCCCTTCAACAAATCCCCTCGATAATTTAGATTGTAAGTACAGTTATCAGATAGGGGCATTTCAAACACACGTGGAAGCGTGTACCCTGGTATATCAGTGTCTAAAAACGAGGGAATTAAACATAGAAAATTACCTAAAAATCAAACTACAAGATAATTTATTATTTTGATACCAATACATGTTTTTTTTCTGTTACAGTCAATGATGCTGATTTTAAGGCTGGTGTTACATCTTTATCCATGATTCTACAAATCCCTCCGCATACTGACCATTTAGAACAATTAAAGGTAAGGAGAAGGATCAAGTTTTCTTACTGAAGTGTATTGACAAAGTAACCAGTAATAAAGGTTTGAATTAACTGTTTGTCTGGGTGAAAGAGAGGAGGAAGTCCAAGGTGGGGTTTCAATGAATTGTTCCCTGTAATTATTTAAACATGTACATGTATTAAATTATAATTTTTGATAGACTATTATAAAGCTTTTCATTGATTTACTATTTCAAATATGTTGCATTCAGGCAATTTGCATGGTTGTGAGAGATAGACTATCCCAAGAAGCTGTCAAAAGATTTTCTACAGAATCAAAGGTAAGTACATCAACATTTTTACCAATTAAGGTTGTAAGAGAAAAGCAACTTACATGCTATCCTCTATCCTATCAGTCTAAGCTTTTTACGATATTCTGTTTGCATTGTTGGTGAAGTGAAACATTTCTCATTTAATTTTTTTTTCAGGGCGAACAACTACCTCTGGATCAGACAGATTTAGGATTTGACACTGGAGGTACACTGTATTTTGAGTCTAACCAATACTTTAATAGTTACAAGTGTATGTTCAAAGAATATAATTATAAAGTTTCTAGCAATTTTTTAAAATTTAGTTTATACACTCCAATTCCTGATATATACATTTACAGATTTATTATTTAAATCAATGTAATATTGCTCAGAAACATACTAGATTTGTTTCAAAATTGCACACTGTATATTGTGTATATATTTCAATGCATTATGAACATGTAATATTCAAGTAAAATTACATGTACTGGAATATCAAATATGCACCCCTTAATTTTATTTAACAAGAAAGAATAATTAGGGCCCCGCTCTGCGGGCGCCCTATAGTGATCAGTCTGTCTGTCCATCCATCTGTCCATCTGTCCGTCCATCTTTCCATCTGTCCGTCCGTCTGTCCATCTGAGATTGCTTGTCCGGAGCATATCTTCTCTCCCCTTGCCCAATCTGGCTCATACTTCACCCGCAGAGTGCCTTTGGGTAAAGGATTGAACCATGTTTCTAGGTCTAAGGTTAAGGTCATAGCAGAATTATATATAAAATCCTTGTCCGGGACATATCTTCTCTCCCCTTGGTCGAATCCGGCTCATACTTCACTCAGAGAGTGTATACAGTCAAGGGGTGTGCAATGACCTTGAATGAAGTTTGTAGGTCAAGGGTCAAGGTCATATCAGACTGTGCAAAAATCCTTTTTTCAGAGCATATATACTTTCCACTTAGCCCAATTTGGCTCATACTTCACAAAAACAGAGCTTTTCTGGGGCATATCTTCTTATCCTTTTCTCCAATCTGGCTCATACTTCACCCATATGATGCCTTTGATTAAAGGGTATGCTGTGACGTTAAATGATGTTTGTAGGTCAAGAGTCAAGGTCATATCAGATCATACAAAAATTATTTTTTAAGAGCATATATATATACTATTCACTTAGCCCTATTTGGCTAATACTTTACCTAAATAGAGCTTTTTGGTTAATGGCGGTGCAGTGACCTTAAACCAAGTCAATGTGAAGGTCATCACAGATATCTTTATAACCAGTTTTAGACCGTTTATTATTTCCCATTTGCTTAATCTTGCTCAGATTGAACAAAAATGCCTGTATGTAAGGGGTAATGAGATTGAATTAGAAGTTTTATGCCAGCTTGAAAATTTTTACGTTATAGGTGAAGGTCAAAGCAAAATTCTCTGAAATTCTTTTCATCCTATAAGTGGGGCCCTTTGAGATTGTCACCATCTCAATGTTGTCTAGTTTCTTTTTTTGTTTTTCAGATTACATAATAAATGAAGCTGCTAAAATCCTGAGACTTATTCACATCAAGAATTTAAGAGACTTACAAACACAAATCAATTCTGCAATAGTTGGTGTGCAGGCCCTAATAGCAAATCCAAAGACAGATAGTAGGCTTGGAAAAGTGGGATTTTAAACATACTTTGCAATAAATGGACGATTGGACTCAAATGGACAGGATCAAGAAATCAAGTCTCTGTCATTATTTGCTGCAAAATGACAGAGACTTGTGTATTGCTTCATCTATTTATGATATTACGTGTATTAGCTGTAGTCTTTAAGCTTCGGTGCTAAGTGTTTCAAACAGTAATTTCCTGCAGCCAAGTTGAAATTTAGATTTATGTGTATAAGTTGTTTGATATACATTGGCTTATGCAGTGTATTGCATTACATTTACATGTAACACATGCATCAATTATATGTGTATGGTTGTGTATATACATCTGAAACTAGGGTATTACTATTAAATTGTTCTGTATTATCTCAACATTTTGGATTCTGCCTTATCAATATACCGGGAAGTGGTCTTTGTACATAATAACATACCCTTGCAACAAGAAACAAGTCCTTCAATAGATACCATTTTCAAGTTAAATTTTTGTTAAATTAAGGATTGTCTTCAACCTCCACACGCTTAAATAGTAACAGCAGTTAATAACTAAGTACTGCCAATTGTGTATATAAACACAATGGTACTTTAACTCTGAGGTCTACTAACTGTCAGTACTCCCATGTTGGTATTATTCTACATTTGAAGTACTAATAACTATTTGTACAAACACATAGATTTTACTCTACCTCTGATGTACTGTCAACTGTCAGTACTTCTACAACTGTATTAGTACTAAATTTAGTCTGAAATACTCCCAATTATAGGCACATCCACACTATTACTAAAACTTCTACATCTGAAGTACTGTCAATTGTCAGTATATACACTATAATATTACTCTACATATAAATTATTGTCAACTGTCAGTTAATCTAAAATGGTACTAGTAGTGCGTTATTGACATCTTAGTCTTAAGCACTGCCAACCGTCAGTAAATCCACAATGGTACTTGCATGACATATGAAACACTAACAACTGTCAGTATGTCCACAATGGTACTTACTTTACCTCTTAAGTTCTCCCAACTGTCAGTTTATCCACAATGGAAATTACTCATTCTCTGATGTTCCGTCGATGTCAATACCTCTTCAACTGTACTAGTACTAACATAAGTGTGAAGTACTCCTAATTGTAAGTACATCTGTAATGGTACTAAAACTTTTACATCTGAAGACTGTCAATTGTCAGTATATTCATTATGGCATTACTCTACATTTAAAGTACTATCAACTGTCCGTATATCTGAAATGGTACTAGTAGTACTTTTGACCTCTTAGTCTTAAGCACTGCTAACTGTCAGTATATCCACAATGGTACTTACTCTACCTCTAAAGTACTGCCAACTGTAAGTACTTCCACAATGGTACTTATCCCACCTATAAAGTACTGTCCACTGTCAGTACCTCCACAATGATGTAAGAACTTTATTTTCTTCTAAAGTACAATAAAATATCAGCACAATGGAACTAAATCTACTTGTAATTTACCGTCAACTGTCAGTAAACACAATGGAATAACTCTACCTCAGAAGTATTGTCAACTGACGATTAATACACAATAGTACACATTCTGTCTGTAAATCCACAATGGTATTTCCTCCACCTCTTAGGCACTGCCAACTGTCAGTAAAACCATAATGGTACATACTCCACCTCTGAAGTACTGCCAACTATTTGTACATTCACAATGGAACTTTCTTAACCTTTTAAGTACTGTCAAGTGTCAGTACATATGCAATGATATGACTTCACAAGTGAAGTACTACTAACTCTCAGTTCATCCAGAATGGTACTTATTCTACTCCCTTGAAATACTGTCAACTAATAGTACATCCACCATTCACTCCCTTTACCTTTGATGTATCTTTAACTGTGCCTCCACATTATCTTTGAAATACTTCCAATTTTCAGAACAAACAAATACTAGAAAAACTAGTTCTTTCTCTACCTCCTCTGAAGTACTGTCAACTGTATAGACACTGAGAATGGTATTACTTAATCTATGATGTACTGCCGACTGTCACTACTTTCTCTAACAATGAAGTACTGCCAACTGTCACTACTTTTTCTAACACTGAAGTACTGCCTACTGTCACTACTTTCTCTAACACTGAAGTACTGCCGAATGTCACTACTTTCTGTAACATTGAAGTACTGCCAACTGTCACTACCCTCTCTAACACTGAAGTACTGCTGACTGTCACTACTTTCTCTAACACTGATGTACTGCCAACAGTCACTACTTTCTGTAACACTGAAGTACTGCCAACTGTCACTACCCTCTCTAACACTGAAGTACTGCCGACTGTCACTACTTTCTCTAACACTGATGTACTGCCAACAGTCACTACTTTCTCTAACACTGAAGTACTGCCAACTGTCACTACTCTCTCTAACACTGAAGTACTGCCGACTGTCACTACTTTCTCTAGCACTGAAGTACTGCCGACTGTCACTACTTTCTTTAACACTGAAGTACATGTACTGCCAACTGTCAGTACACCCACAATGGTATTAGTTTATCTTTAAAGTACTGTCAACTGTAAGTTCATCCAACATGATACTAGTGCTCACTTCAACTCTGAAGTACTGTCAACTGTCAGTATACTACCACAGCAGTACTAGCACTTTTCTAATTTTGAAGTACTCCCAACTGTCATGATATCTAATCTACGCTTGATGTCCTGCCATCCGTCAGTATCGGTATTTCCAAAACGGTACTAATTCTACCTCTGAAACACAGCCTACTGTCATAATATCAACAATGGTATTAATTCTCCCTCTGAACAACTTCGTACACACGAAAATACGGTAGTTGTATTTACTCTACCATCCACTCAAAAATCTTAAGATCTTGCGCAAGATTTTAACTGAAGAATCTCTTACAAGAAATCCTAAGTGCTTTTCACGAATGCATTCTTTAACAGGTATCATGAAAGATTTCGCTTATAAGTAATCCTTTCCCTAGTAATGATCTTAATTTACTAAATAATTCTTATAAAAGAGGAGAAACATATAAAGAGGATATGTGTTATTGCAAAGTTACGACAAATTTTACACTTAAGATTCACTAAAGTTTTTTGTGATAAATATCAAAATCTGTTAGGTTTTCACTTATGATAATAATTAAACTTAAGTTTCTTTGTGAAAAGGACAACTGGCTTTATTTTTTAACATGCAACAACAGAGAAATTCTGGAAAAAAAGTCATTTTTATATCGACAACAAATGACATTTTAATCTGCGCAGCATTTCAAAACCACAGCTAATGACCATGTAATTTTTTAACCAATAATTTTTCTTTTTAACTTCATAATATTTCACATCCCAACAAATCACTTTACTGCATAATACAAGAAAACTGTGGACTGAGTGTTGCCAGTCCTAATGCAGACATCTGCCATTGAAATAAAAAGAAGAGTCTGGTTATTTTGACTTTTATTATAACATATGACGATTGATTGATAAGATAACAAAACAATGGGAGACATACAAAAACCAGTCAAGAAAAAGTACAAAGTCCTTGATGCTTAGGAGAGTCATGTTGCATCTTCTGAAGAAGAAAAAAGCATATACAAAGGACACGTATAGAAATCTAACCCCCCAAAAAAGAAAAAAAAAATGTACTCCCAATAAATGGTAAACATAGCTTTTATATATATTGTGGTCGTTTGTATTTTCTCTCTTTACTCCTCTCAAACACCAGCAGCACTTTAATAATATAAATAAAAAAATATGAAAAAGGGTTTTTATAAAAGTCGAGGTACACAGAGTCCTGATAAGCCATTCAAAAGAGTATTCTAGATGTCTCTGCCATTTAATACACTGTTTTATATAGATCCAAATAACCTTTAAAAGAACTTTTTTTTCCCCATCAAATATGTTGCATCCGAGAATTTACAAATTTGCTCAATTTTCGTTTCCGCAGAGGAACTGCCCTTTTGTTCAGCTGTAGCACTGACTCATAAACTCTGCATTATATAATCCTTCAAATCTTGTATGCCCCCACCCATCAATCTTTGAAAAAAATAGGAATGAAAAAAGTGGTTCATCTTCTACCAAAATATGCATCCACGTTATCTCTGATAAATTTTTGCGTGTAATGTTGGTACATGTATTTAGTTTTTATGAGTCTCCATTATCATTACAAGTATTAAATTAAATAGAGTAAAGAAAATCAATAATAATGAATCAAACAAAACTAAGAATGGTTCGTATAATAAACTATAGATCATCAACTTCATAAACTAAAATGTTAATCTAATAATATATTGATTCCACATGTCTACATAATTTTCAAAGTAATCTGACCAGTGGTAAAAAAAGGAAAATAAGGGTTTAAATATGATTTTAACATATGACACACAGGACACATTCATTCACAAGTTTTTCTAGGATGCATATAAAAACAAAGAACTGCATAACAAGGGTGTTGACACACAGATTACTCCAAAGTTACCCCATCAGAATCGTAGCTTCTGAGTAATCTCCCTTTACCTACACACCATGGCAAGATCCCATTGAATTACATAGATTTTGTAGATATCATCAAATATCACTCTGCACAATAAAAATCAATAAGTTTAATTTTTACATTTACATGTATAAATGGCTTTCTAATAATCTTGATATATAAATCTTTTTTGTAAAAAATGTGGAAAAAAGTGATAATTAAAAAAAAAAACAAGTTTAATGATATAATATATAAACAACACCATGTTATGTATACATAAACTGGTTAATATATATGCAGAAAGACAAAGTAAACACTACGAGACCGCCGCCCACTAATTTACATATTATTATGGTAATGTGTTACATGTACGTCACAAAAAAAGGTTGTCATGACAAATAAGCAACAACTTGCTGTCGTATGCAGACACTAATGCCCCATGGACACGCCTCTGACGATTCCATGAACAATTTTATTGTCTGCCGTGTTTGCTCGATAATAAAGAAGTAATTCCCAAATATAATGCTGTGTACGTATTAAAACATATAAAATGTAGGTGCTATATAATATATGTACGTTTTTTTGACGCTTGGAATGGCTATATCCAGGAACACGGGGCAATCCGACACATTCGGCTTGAGTTCAGATTGGGCAAGGATCAGAACATTATCGTAAGAGTATACATCAAATGTTGGAGATACAAACCCCGCTATCACACAGGACAGTGGACTATTAAGTATCAGTTGTGCATATCTGAAGTTATAAAATGTACATCTTACAATACCTTCAATCACATGAAAAAATCCTAAACAATTTGCATCAATAATACGATCACCACAGATTCTATTTCTTATAGCACATGTTATCTGTTTACATAAAGTCTTGCTGCTGCAGCAAGTGCATAATTAAACAAATGATTTTTACACCTTTAACAATAATAGTCTGGGCAAAATTATCCTTTAGGTTGCAATACATATAAGTGCTTTACCTAGTGCAATACCATCAATCTGCCTGAACGATGTGTTAGAGTATACAGACTTGTAATCTATGGAATGATTGTTTCACATTTCTATTTTACATTAACATATCTATCAAGACAATTCATTACAGATACATTTAATATGCTACCCTTATATAAAGCATGTACATAGAAATTTGGAACTACCATAATGCAATACTTTTAACATATCGTAAGAGAAACATTTCAACGTATACTTTTAGATTCTATTTCATACCATACATACATGTACATATTTAAACAAGTTTATACTTTGTTTTGTAGAATATTATGCTTCAACATAAAAAAAGCCAATCTTATGAAGGGCAGTAATTATTTAAATGCAAATTTCTTTGGAAGATGTTAAATAGAGTATTTAACATATTGTAATTTATGGAAAAAAGTCCTAAATACCAGTGATAATAATTTTCAATATTATAATGAGTTTCATTAAGCGATAAAATTTCATTTTTCAAAAAAGGACAGTCCATAATATTTTATCAAAATACAATGGAATAGAAAAATGCAGAAGATTGTCATAATGTTCATATTGTCATTTCATATCAAATTAAAGAGTCTCTTCAGTTGAGCTAATACTACACATTCTCACGTACCCTCATATCTAACTACCTACTACACAAAGAGAAATATTTAGAGAATTAGGACAATGTGTGTATAACATGTAAATGGTAGTCGATACACAATAAATGCCATGTTTATATGTTGTTTGGTTCCTGAATCTATCACATTATCTACAGTATTACAGTGGTGTGTTTTGTTCCCCGTTTAATTCCTCGCGAGAATCACACAGTCCTACGTCACGGAATTGTTCCGTCAGTTTTCGGCACTTCTCTTCGTATATTGCTCGATATTCTTTAGGTACCTATAAATGTACATCAGAACAACTTGTATATAGAATCAGTACCAGTACATTTTGTATGTTCTCATTTTAGCAAGTATAATACTGGTACATACATGTAAATGACATATATTCTCTTCCATAGTTGTTAAAAGGAGAGCATGCATGAACAATAAGGACATTAACTGACCTAATTAACAGACAATGAGATTGTTAAAATCTGAGATTCTTCATGCTCCTGTAGAAGTGCCCACTGAACAGTAATCACTTCTCTCGGATGCTATTTCATATTTGCATTCTCCAAGACCAAAACAAGAGCATAATGTTTTTGGTAACTTTTTTTGTTTTGTTTCGGTAGTCTATATTACAAACTTCATCCAAAAGAAGAAGTCAGAGTCAAAGCTTTTTGTATCAGCGACCCTGTCACTTAGCTAAAAAATTTTCCATTTACATGTCAATCTCCATTGTGAGTCAAAGAAGGAATCAGTATACATTGATCCACCCCCCCCCTTCTCATTCCCTTTTTCCTTGACTTAACATAAGTATATGTACCAGTATATGTACAATATACTGGTACATGTATTACCATTTCTCTTTCTTTTTCAAACTCCTGTTGAATCAAGCTCAATTCTCGTTTCAGATCTTCCTTTTTCTTGAACAATAAGTCTTTATGCTGAAAACGAAAGTCAGAAATGTTAAATTGTTTTTATAAAAAAAGGGGAAAATCAATGTGTTTAAAAAGTAAATGTCTATCTCCGAGCAACTTTGATCATTAAATCATTGACAACTTATTTCACAACATACCTTGGCTCTTTCTTGCACTACTTCATCTATGTGTTTAGTTTGTGCTTCTCTCTTTATCCTGAAAGATCAACGTTTTTTAAAATCAAATACATGTACAATATACTGCATCAAACTAACAAGATAATCTTAGAGGGTTGTTCTCTCTTTGTGTCTTTTCCTATAGTATACATGCAATCGTTTTGCAATCAATACATGTAAAGTAAAACGCATTCTTCTAACCTCCATTTACTTATACAGAGAAGGTAGCCTTTCAATAATTCAGACACTAATTAAACCAAATTCTCAGAAATACATTCATGTCGAATCATTTATTTTGGTATCTATCTCAAACATGAAGAAATTCAAAGTTTTGAAATCTCCAGGATTCCTTTTTGTTACTAATGATATAAAGCTGCTTTGTTGGTTCCAGATACATGTACCTTATATTGTGTTATTTATGTGGGTTGCAGGGTTTTTCTTCAGTAACTGCAACATTCATACCCACATGGCCAACCAAAGAGAGCATTTTAATGTTTGAAAGCCCAAAACGTTTATATGTTGGTTCTCAGGCCAAAAAATTCAACATATGTAATATAATGCACCATGCAGGTATTTTATTTTTATAGCAAGATTTTCAAAGTCAATTTTCATTATTTTAACTTTAAAATTGAAAATTGAGTTAGTCCCCTTTTTGATTTGGCAATAAATCTAATCAATGATGCAGCATAATGCAACAATGTCTGAAAACCAATTAACTGAATTTGGGGGGGGGGGGCCTAACAAAGCTTAAATTGATTTTACCAGTAGAAAGTACCCCACAAACACAGCCCTACCTGGCCAGTTCATTCTTATCCTTGTACATCTTGCTGAGGGTCTTCATCTCCTTCTTGCTGTGTTCCTCCATCTTCCTCTTGTGCTCCTCCACCTCCATTTCAAATATGGCCACCAGTTTCCTGTCGTGTTCGCGATGGTTGATGTCCATGATCAGTTTCAGGACATCATACACGGAGTCGTGGTGTTTCAACATGACGTCCATCTCGGCTTGGAAATGGTCCTTGCACATGGCTACAAACACTTCTGCTTGTGTCTTGCGTAGTTCTTTGTGCTGAGGACAAAGAATGAACTGATTAAGGCAAATATAATGTTTGAATCTTCATTGTCTATCATGATCATGCAGGACAGATTTTGTTCCAAACTAATGGATTTTTACTTAAAACACTTGAATTTAAAGTAGTTACTCCACTTATAAAACTTTGAAATTTAAATTTAAGGGTCAATTAATAGATCAGTCATATTAAACTGTCATATCAGTAGAATCATATTTAATTATCTTACAATTCCTGCTTTAAATGAAAGAAAATGATCAAACCATTTATAATTTAATAAAACTGTAAGCTTATATATTACTCTACATATTACACTGCAATCAAAATCACAGCAAAACCGTGATTAAAAAATGAAACTCCAGACCATTCCAATGCTCTGACACCTGCTCTAGATGAAATCTCAAAGAGCACTATTCAGACTGCTGCCTATAATTAACCATACACAAAGCTTGATACGATAGTTTATGATTAAACGACCTACATTGCATATTCCATGAAAGTTTTCATTTTTCTAAAGGATAAAAAATTGCAGGAACACTACTTCAAACAGAGTTTGAAATCTAATTTATTAATATAAAAAAAATGATTAATGAAAAATATACAAACAAAAAGTTTAATCAGATGAGATGAAATATTTTTAGTTTCCTTTTCGGTATGAATGATTTAGTTATTTTTTGTCACTGAGTATATATCAATAGAAGCCCACACAAGACAGCATAAAACATCACGCAAGACAGCATATAATATTACAGCTAGAGTACAGATGTTTGTTTGAAATTCTAGTATATCTGGATTACACGTCACGTCACAGACTCTATAGGTTTGCTGTATACGATTAATGTGTAATAGTTGTTAGAAGACAGATATTTCAGATTAGTAGGAAATTTTTGTTGTAAAATAGCAGCTTGAAGTGTTCCATTATGTGACCTTGACCTTCAGAGACTGACAAGATCTCTTATTTTGATTCTCTTCACTTAATTGTCTTCATGTATACCTCATTTAATGATAATCGCACAATTTTCTCCTAAATGTTTAAACATTACTACGGTAAATAGTGTCCATTCCAAAAAAATTATGCTTAAAAAGTTAAAATGTAAAATATTAGTTTTTGTGTAGATATGTAAAAAAGAAAAGAAAAAATCATTTTTTCTATTGATTAACCTATCAAAATTGAAAAAATTAAGATTATTCTGCATGAAGATGCATAATGAATAGGAAAAAAGTTAAGAAATGTGTATATCATAACTGCACATACTTCGATCTATAGTGTGAAGCAAACATCATACAGTTTATTATAAAAAAATCCTTTCTTAAACTATTTTCAAAAACATTCTCAGCACTATATATAACCTTTCATTACCGGTACTCATGCATTTGATATTCCAAAAAAGTGAAACTCAACTCATGCTATTGGGGAGAAAACGGGGAGGGGAGTGAAGAGAAACAAAATAAGAGGGAAACGAACACTGGACAGTGGAATATCGTACAGTGGTTACACAATATGGTGTTTCTAGCCACCAGCTTGATTTAAAAGCTTCAAGGTTAACATGTATGAAAATTCAAAACAAAATAATCTCCTTTGATAGAAGATTTATTGAGAAATCACTTTATTTTTTTTTTATATTTCATACATGTCAACTTAAGTGGCAGATAGTTAAAAGAAGGCATGTAGAAATGTATATATATCAAACTTTGGTTTACCTTTCTTTTCCACTAAAATACAACAAGATACAACAATAAATTAGTTATAGTGATACAATTGTGACGCAGCCTTGTTCACAGGAGGATCCTTATCTGCCATTCCTCATGGATGCTGCAAAGTGTATTAATCGCTACCTAAAGTCTAGGGGACTCAACAAACTTATTCCAAAGGCAAGAAAATCTATCCGAAGAGGATTTCTGATATACTTTATCATTGCAAATCAGTGAGCTTAAATTGGTTTGAATTCATTAAACCAAAGTTCTTATTTATCTCTATATTATTTGTATATAAATACAACATTTATCCTCTTTAAAAGTTTTCTTGCAAATTGGAACATGTTACATGTACCTATACAACAATATATGTCAGTCACATGACAATAAGCAAATAAGTCATGTGACTGTTGTAACACCAGGTCAACAACACTGAGTATCACTCATGCAGAGCGACATTTGGGGGTACCTTCTCATCTTGTTCACGAGTTAGCTTCTGATATTCTTGTCTGTTGGCTTGCTCCACTTGTTCGACATTGCCAGTTTTTATGGCTTTCTTTAACGACTTAGCATGAACTTTTTCCATGGCCGTCTTGGCTTTAACTTGAGATATCATGAGTCTTTCTTCCTGTAGCTCATGTATCTCGCGCATGGCTTCTCTTGCCTAGAAATAGGAGTCGATACATGTGGAAAATGTGGAATGAACATGATCATTTTGATTTTAAAACTTCATGAATTCTCCTTTTTAGAAGTAAAATGTATGAATAAAGTTTTCCATTAAACTTTGTTGCCTCCCTTCTCTGCTGGAAAGGTAAACTGTTAATATTGACAGAAAAAAGCAAATATACAATCATTTAACATGAAAATAGCTGTATAAATTTTCAACTCAAACCTTTTCACTCTGGATCACATCAGTGCTTATATAAGATATTAAACAGATGGATTTTCTTTCATTATTACTTCTGATTTGAAATTCATGAAATCAAGGAATTTTACAACCAAGGCAAATGTAACAGTATCTATACTTGGGTGAACTCGATTGGCAGTTCCTCCATGGAGAATCAACGAAATTTCAAACAAGCAGATGAAATCGCTGTTTTGGGACTGTTCGAACTGTTTCCATCATATAGGTGGAATCAAAATGGAGGAAATTAATCGCATTCATTCTTGCTCACAATGTAACATGACGTTTATTTTGTTGGACCAATTTAACAGGCTAAATGTGCACAAAGAGAAGAAAAAAAAAATCAGATAAGAAATGTTCATTAGAATTTGATTACAATTAAATAATATTTAATGCTGAAGAAACATTCCTCAGACTGTTCATAGACTTATTTTTGTTGACCAAAATAAGGCAAAGGCTGTGAAATCAGTGTTGAGAATATTGACAAAGATTGAATTTCCATGCGGACTGCTATCATCGTCATCATCATCCATTAATTTTTTTTATAATCATGCTTAATGTTGCTATGTTTCAATTCTGTTTCATTCACTGCATGGAACAGCCAGAATTGTCGAGACTGCGTTCCGAGTGATTCCAGAACTGCCCAATCGAGCACACCCTTTGTGTCTATCATGGATGTAGTACATGTACCCACAAACACTGAAGAAAGACTGGTCCTACCTTCTCATGTTTCTTACTAAGGCTCTCCAGCTCCTTATCTCTCTTGCAGATAACTTTAAAGAAGCTTTTCTGGTTTTTGAGATCTTTCAGAGGTGTTGGTACCAGCAATGATGGATCTTTAATTACATTTAGTATTCATTTATTTCTATTTTTTACTTATCTGAACTTTTTGGCATATAAACAGGTAGCAGATTACAATTATAATAAAGAACAGCATGTTTTTGCATATGAATTCATTAAAGAACTTACAATGTACCTGGTAACTGAATATTTATAGCAAAGAGGTAATTACGAATTGACCTGTCCATTTTGTTTCTTCTAATTACAGTTGTACTTCGATATCTCAAACACTGATATCTTAAATACAATGTCGAAGTGATTTGTAAGTCCCAACCACTTATTTTTTAAGTATTTTACCCTCGATATCTCGAATACTCAGACATCTCAAAGTTTTTAAACAGTCCCATCTATAGTTTGAGATAACGAAGTTTGACTAATTATTACATGTACATCTAATTACAGTTGTACAATGGATATGTCAAAGTGATTTGTAAGTCCCAACCACTTATTTTTTAAGTATTTTACCCTTGATATCTTGAATACTCAGATATCTCAAAGTTTTTAAACACTCCCATCAATAGTTTGAGATAACGAAGATTGACTGTACTGTGTTTGTTTTATGAATCAATCAACTTAACTGAATGAAATAGGACATTGTGATGTGTATACAGAAACATATACCTACCATCCAAAAGTGATTGAATTGTGCTCTTTGATTGCACTGTAGAAATAAAAGAGTTTTGTGAATAAAAACAAATTCAAATGAAAACATTGATTCATCGCTCCTTAAAATGGTATGGAACACCTCCATATTGTGACATACTTCCTATCGAAATAACCAAAAAAACAACATTGTAACTTTGTAATTTTTTTCTTTCCAAAATTTAACACCTAACAGCACAGTGCAATGGGTTAGAGCGAAACTGTAAGTCATGAGTTTGAATTCCCAAAAATTTTCAAAACATATTTCTTGGTCAAATGTGGTAAAATTTGAAAATTCTAAACCGATGAAATATTTTGATTATAGCGTACTTTCATCCACATTAATATCAACAGGTGTCCCATACCACCTTAAACTTTAAGTAGTGATATTTTTGCTCAGGTTTTTTCAAAATTATAAAACTTGAAATGAATTCTATCAAAAGGTACATAAGCATTTTTCATTTAAAGAACATTACCACAAACGTACACAAACAAGTCTGAAATTTGATAAAAATTTAAATAAGTTTTTAAGTTTTAAATTTTCATTTTTCTTCTTTTATTCAAATAACGTTTAAAGGCATTTCAAAATATAAAAAATTTTCTTTACATTGTACTATATATTCATTTGTGAAATCATGCATGAGAAAATCTGGGCTGCGTGCAAGATGGCATATCAGCTAGCTTTTTATCTACAGGTTAGTAACATTGTCACAATTACACATATTAATAGATATGTTTAGGTCTATGTTTTGAAATGGACATATCAAACAATCATATCCATTTTCGACACATTCAAATCCAAGATTTAATAATTTGGTGCTACATGTCAAAATAAAAATTGATTAATGCAATTCATTCGAAACATCATCATGGAATTGAGACTTTTTTCATGACATACAAACAATGTGTCACTTAAATGTGAACCCAATACAGAGAGTTTTTCTCTCACATGCATCTGGTGAACCATCCAATATTCACTATCATCACTATACACCCATTACCTATAGATATAAGGCCAAGCCACTAACTCGGGGTATTGAATAAGGGAACTAGATGCACCTAGATCTGGCTAGCTAGTGACTACTATACTGAACGCACCCCTGTTTTCTTTAACTGATATTTGGTTGAACTGACTTGGTTGGCCATTGCTTGGCTCAGCTTTTACTAATGGATGAGTGGGTTTCTTAGTTATCTGTTGCTTCGTGACTTCCTCTGTACATGCAGGGACAGGACTCTTGGTTCCCGCCAGTGGTTTGGACTCTTCATGCTGCGGGGATGGTGGAACTGATGCTCTTCCATTAGACTGCACAGACTGCAAAACCAGACAGAATCCTGAACCACGTGTGTAATCAAGGGATTAAAAAACTGTTTATATTTGTATAGAAATCTAACCTCAATGGAACTCTAGATATACATTGTATATAATAAATAATCAAAGTGACCCACTTGAAATGTTCAATTTAAGGTTTTTTTAAGTGAGTAAATTACCATTTAATTATAATATAACAAACATTTTATTAATAAAATCATATCTTAAATATTACATATACAAGTACAATTAACCACTCCGACTTTTATTGATATTAACTTAATCTTAGATTTGATATTCAATGTAATTCATAAGCAAAGCAATGAAGAACACTTGCATTATGATTAAATATTCAGGTCATGCATAAATTAAAAAAAAAATTTTTAAGGGCTTTCTTATTTGAAAAGTAAAATGGTTAAAAGCGGTTCATTAGAATCCATACCCTCCTTATTTTGACTGAATCTTGAACATACCCCTAAATCATTTAAAGATAAAAATGTCAAACATATTCATGTATGTTACTCATTAGAATATCAAACTTGACATTCAATTTTTTTTAAAAACTGCCTTTATCATGTCTTTATTGTTTGAACTTGGAAAGAATCGGTCAAAATCTCATAACACGAGCAGAGATCTATATATACGTGATGGCTAAAGCCGCCTTCCAGAGATATAATGTAATATTGCAAAACATAGAACCTTGGATTGAAAGACAGGTAAATTTAAAATATTTGTGGATGTTGATTTTAACAGATTAATTAAAATTCACAACTGTGAAAACATGTAAATTTGTGGTTCCATTTAAGAAAAATTTGTCATTTTTTTTTCAATTCAAAGAAAGATCAACAAAATTGACAAAACGATGCAAAATATATGTATCTCATATTTTCCAAGTCTCACCGAAGACAGGAAACAGGATTATTGGAAAGTTGTTCAAAATATTATACATGTCGTTACAAAATTGAGCTCCCATCCTATTCCAATTTAGTCACTGAGATATGAAAATAAGAGGGATGAATACCGGTACATGGCTATAACAGTTTGAACCCCCTCTCCAATAAGATACAAAAAGTAAAGGGGTTTAATAATATACAGTTAATCTTTTAGATTATAGACTTATTTTAATTTGAAAATTGCTTGATCATATTTTGGGATGCCAGAGAAAAAAAAAACACATTAGAGCCGATTTGAATATGATTTGCTATAAAAGTTTCATTCTTTTTTTCTCTGTTGACTTTTCTACCCTTTTAGTATAAGTCAGCATTTGCACTGTTTCATATCCTTCCAATTATATCCATTTCACATAGAACACAAACAGACAAACTTACAAACTCTGCATCCTCTAGGACCGCTAGCTGCTGGCTGTGTTTTTCTTGCTCAGACAAGTAGGCTATGGGATTGATTAGAGCCTCGATATACACTGTAAATGGAAGAGAGAGAAAACATGCAGAGACATTCTGCTAGTTCAAGATAATGACAGCTAATACACAGTCTCATAGAAGCAGTCATCTCTTCATAGGAAAGGACAAGAACTGTACATGTGCAAGAACCATTCCATGTGATCACAAATAGTGTGATGATTCAACATACCCAGTTAAATCACTTGCTATAAATATGAGAGGAGTTCCGTGGGAAAATCTGATAGGAAGCAAAACTGTCAACCCGGCAGAGACTCTGATACAGAAGTTGAATGGGCAAAATAGTTCATGTCCGATACATAAGCTACGGTAACTATACGCTAGGTCTACAAAACAATTTTAATAAAACATTTGTTCTCGGCGAACGCATTCCAATTTAATAGAAATGTTGTATTTATTCATGCTTCATAATTTAGAGTCAAGTTGACCAAAGAGACAATCCAAGCATAGACAAGGGCTGGCATCCATTACTGAGACTAAGACAGGGTGCATTGTGTGGTGGATCAAACCTTTGCATTACTGCCTTTATTAACGTTGTGCAGTTTTGGGGATTTGCCATTTTCAAGGTCAGATATTTTGAAATCCTCTCCGAAGTCAAAGAACTTTGACAGGAGAGTTTTCCTTTTCTCCTTAGTTTGTGCTCTCCAACAATTGGTGGTCTGGAATCTCTGAGGATTTGTCAAAAAATCCACAATGGCTGAAATGTTAGTACTGATTAACAGATCTTCTGTCAAATTTCTGGGTCATCCTACTGACCAATATTGTGAAATTTCCGAATCAAGAAAATGCTGAAAAGTTCTGAATTTTGCTCAATCATAAAATTTCAGAGGAATAAATCGTACTCATAAATTACTAACATGCCAACAAAGTTGCTTATAAATAAAAATAATAGGACAAATTCTCTTAACCAGAAGTATTTTGTTGACATTGTGAAAATCCCCTCCCCCCTTCTTTTAATATCGAATGTTTGTTTCTTAACTTTGTGAAATTAAAAAAAAAAATGTTTTAAAATCGTCTCTATGCAGTTCATGGAAACTCGTACATGCAAGTAAAGTCGTGTATTTCCATGTCATTTCTGTGATTCTAATTAAGTCACCTTACCAGACATGTCATCAGGTACGTAGTCTTTCACACTGATATGAACAAAGACAGTGGGCATCAACAATGGCAGGTTACACTCATTCCTTAAAGGTATATGCCGATAACCTGCAAGCGAACATTAAATCAAGGTAATACTGGGTTGCTGATTTCCCAGGCAGTCTGAATAGCTTCATTTCAATTCCCTGAGAAAAATTTATCACCTCTGTATGAATGAGAAGAGGATAATTCTAACATTCCATAATTAGTACTAATATCAGTATAAATTCGGCTAAGCTTGGAATTTAGACTAATTCCTTTATTGGTAAACACATCAGTCCAAATATCAGGCCGAGCCAAACCCTATATAAATAAATTTTTTACTGAATGCTATTCCAAGATTTTACAAAGCTTGAATATTTTATTAATAAATTTAATCTTTTTTTTTTTTTGCTCTGGGCTCTGATTGGCTGACTCGTGTCTGTACCTGGCCGTAGACCCATTACAGGTAGCACCCTGTGGCCCAACAACTTGTTGTTCTCATCCATTACAGCTAGTCGTATAACCGCCAAAGTTGGTAACACAACCTAGAAAATCAATGCAGTTTTACATCATTTATTAAGACATAAATATACATGTTTATTATCGGTATACCTCTGTGTATTTTACTATGTAAAATCACAACAAGTAAACCTGCTACTTCATCTACAATGTTTACTGTGAAATAGTTTCCATGCTCTTTGCCCATGGTGAATAATCAATGAAACTATTCACTGGCAGCATTCAATTTCCCTTGCTTTTAATCTTAGAAGTCTTCTAGTGTTTTCAAAGTCTGAACTCTGAATTTGCTCAGACAGACATATGCCTCCCTGCATTGTGAACCTAGTGTACCTTTTTAAAAACAAATGGATCCTCATCGTAGACGGGATTAATGCCATTGTTTGGGACTGTTTTGGTTCGATGACGTCTGCGTACAGTGTCTGTAGGTAAACCATACATATCCACTTCTACATACGTCCCAATCTTCCTGTCAGTTACAAATTGCCCTGCTATAACCTACAAAAAAATATGCTGTGTGTAACTTCATTAAGTGCCATGACATACAGACTCTTAACCTCGTATCAGGAAGAGACAAGTAAGCCAGCAGTCAGTGAGCCATGTACCTTTAATAGTTAAGAAAAAAAATTACCTCCCTTTTTAAAATACTGTGTTATATTTAGTGTGAATTTATACAGTGCCAAAATACTACCAGTGTACAAAGAATGGTCAACAACATCATCCAAATCTTATGACCAATCAGTGTTGTTTACATGACTTTACAGATTTGTTCAAGCATGACAGACAATTATGTATCATTTTTAAAAATTTACCTTGATGGTTAACGTTGCTGCCACAACACCATCCATAATGGACTCCGCGAAGGGATCAAATCGCCTGTCGTCCCTCCTCATGAAATCTGGCTTGAGGATGTAGCCACAGTGATTATTGTACTCAAATATTCCCAGATTTAATTGCATGGCAAGGTCTGCAAAACACACCAAAACATGCTGTATGTTCTGTGTTTTATATCAACAAATTTTTTTATTATAAAAGCTGGGGAACCTATTCATCCTATATCTTTTCACTCTAAATAAATGTTGACCTTATACTGTGAAATTATTTAAATTTAAATATCCATTTTCTTGAATACATCATCATTTAATGTCACCGATGTAAAATACAATGATTTATTAAGAAATGGTCTTGTGTTTTGAAAAACTATTATATTAACCGAACTATAATATTAAATGGGCATTATATTAAGCAGGGCCCTCTGTAAATATACAGACAGAAATGTTATAGCTTCCTTGTCCGGGTTGCCAAAGTATTCTGATTTTTATATCATACAGTTTCTTTCACCTACCTAGAGTTTGGAAGTTTAATGCTACTAGTTGGCAACCAGCATTCCAGAAAATCTAAAACGACATAAATACAATGATTTAAAACTCCTGTACAACATGACTTTCTCAGAATACGCGTACACCCTAACCTGCTTATCCTATCCAATTGTCTTTGAAGTTAAATTTTGACATAAGAATTATTCCTTAGTTATAATAAAATGTCAATAATATGGAAATTCAGTGTTACATAAATGCAGTGTACAATGTTTAAATTATATCATCTTTACAGGGAAGACTATAAAACTATTTTATTGCAATTCAGCGTTGACCTCACCTAAAAGGGCCAAGCTGCATAAAAGACATAATTATGGTAAAACTAAGTAAAAACAGACCTGTGGCAGAAAGTTACTGGAGTCCACACGCTTCCCCCGAGGGTAGATACGACTGAGCTGCCTCTTGTTATAACTGGTCCATGGTTAAGGTACAACATCCGAACATATATTCAAATTCATTTACTTTAAAGCGGGTAATTAAGAAAAAGCTCTTTTACCCAAATAATCTCATCTTAATCATCTTCATATTTATATCTGTAATTTCTGATTCAAATTCATTCAACTAAAGAAAATTCACTATGGCCTCATGCGTCCTCCAGGGCATGGAGGGAATAAGTAAGTAAGTAAAGAAAATTTGAATCCCGGAGAGAAATTGGCACTTTACCAATATTCTAGTATAAGAGATAGAGACTGCGCATCGTATCGATGTACCAGTATATAACAACACAAGGATACTTGACAAACTCCACTGGGTACTCCTTTAGGAGACTGGTCGCCTGAGTTTCCACAAAGGAGGAGATTTCAAAACTTTTGTTTCTTTCTGAAATTCATGAAGGAAATTTTAACTTTATTTGGTACATGTACTGACAAACAACAAACACAAACTTTAATGATTTTACAAACTTTAAGACAACAGTCTTTTAACAGAGCGACTGATCCAACAGAGGACAGACTTACTTTCTGAAACCTCAAAGGAATGGAAGTGAACTGGTTGAACATAGTTGACAAGCATTGACATTTCTGCACCTGCTTCTGCTTCTTTCCCTGCTGTACCCTGAGAGAGACAAATTCATCCAAATTATTAGCACTATATATATGGTTGACTATTTAGATCACTATACAATCACGGTTTTCCTTAATCTGTAATGCAGCTTGCAGCAGAGTTGTGAAGTGATTAAATCATGTACTCTCACATTTATCAGAAGGTATAATTCATTTGTCCGTCTACAAGTTTAATAGTCATATCAGTTCAACCATTGCTCCATTTAGTTTTGTACTTCAGGCAGGTCTATATAAGCTGTCATTATCAAGGAAATACAAATTATACGAAATGAAAACCTTTTCTGTACGGAACTGCCTCTTCCGTCTTGCTTCCTCGTTATCCTCATCTCCATCTTCGTCATCATCGCTATCCGATGAATCTGATGCCACTTCCTCCGGCGTACCATCAGGGGCAGGTAACCCTTGACTGACACCGTCCTCTGATACACTCTCTGTGCGTTTAGGGGTCGCCTCACTGAAACTCCCTCCCACACTCCCTGTTCCTCCCCCGGTACCGCCAGTCCCACCGCCCTCATCCACCGAATTTGTGTCCCTTAATTGGCTCTGAGGTTTGGACAGCTGTTTTGGCTTTTCTGTAACACAAGGGAGGTATACAGGTCCACATATCTCAAATAGCATTATTCTTATGCATTATTTGCAGCATACTGTTCGAAATTAATTAAAATAGAAATTTCAAAAAACTATAAAGTTTTAGTTTTGCCCGTTATTGTTTCGTAACTTTCTAAAATAGAATGGAAAAGAAAAACAAAAATTAAAAGAACAAATAACAATGTAATACAAACTTTTCATTGCACAAGTATTTGCACAAACTCACCATTACACTTCAATGAGAATTTCAATCATTGTTTTTGCTCTAGCTTTTTATTTAAATAAGATTTTGAAATGCTATTCTACTGTAAGTGCAATTATCACTCAAACTTGATTAGATGACAAGATATAAGCTGATGTTATAAGCTGTGACAGTCAAATGCACAAAGAGAATCTGCAGCTTTGTTTTGAACAAAAAGAAGAAAATATCTCAAAATATATATTGCTCACACTTGTATATTATACACTTAAATCTGTTAAAGAATCACTGTGAGAGAACTATATCCTGATGATTAATATGTTTATAATCTGATTTACAAACTGGATTAAGAAAAAGAGTGTTAATTAGCATTAGATGATTAAATAGAGAAAGCTGTCAAGTAAGAATGATTGATTATATTCCAGTGAAAACCCAACGATTCAAACATAGATCATCAATCCAAAGAATCAAATCACGAACCACACAGAATTGAACAGCATTCTAGCAAAAAAACTGCATCCATAACTATCAACATATTCCATTCCCATAATTCCTTCCATTGTTGAATAAAATGGAAAAGGTTGAAAATAGTACCTCAAAGATCACACAAACTTTCAAACTTAAAAATCATTTATGTACCAAAATATAACTTCTATACCCACTTTCTACAGAATTTTCTTTCTTTTACTTTTATTCCCATGACATCTTGATAAACTGATGACTTGAAATGTACTGCCCATCTCTAACTTGACCCATGATTTTGCACAATGTTCCTGTGGCCAGAGTTTATATAGCAACATAAATAAAACTACAAGATAAAATACTTGACACAAGATCAGAAGCTAGCGACAGAGAGAGAGAGAGAGTAAGGCATGGCCGCCTTATGTTGAGATACTCCACTAAACTGAGCTGTTTATATAGTGCTTCTGTGGTAGCTATGTAAGTTGGTTAACTCTCAGTGCAAGAATAACATATGATTATAAATGAAACACGCTTTACCTCTTTTCCGCTCTGTAATAGGAATCAGATAATTTTCTTGTTTAATGACACGTGGGAAATAAAAGTTGGACTCTCAGTTGGTAGTAACATATAGTAAATGTATTGAAATTAGCTGCTGAGCATCACATGTAACAAGTGAGGCAAGAGTTCATAGCAAACTATAATTGATATTTTAAGTGCATGTCAAAAGGTGGCCTTGTTTTCATTAAGCTTCCTTTTCAATAGAAAAAATAGTTTTAATGCAACAAGATAGCAAATCTTGATCATGCTGCAACTGATAGTTAGTTGTACATGTAGCTATACATCATGAATCTGACCATGCTGGTGGAAAAGGTTTGGGTTTTAAGCCTTACCTCTTTGGTGCATATGTTTCTTTTTGTTCTTGACTATAATTTTGCGAACAAGAGTTGTAGGATCTGGTAATGGAGCCCCAATATCCAGCTGTGAAAGCAACAAGACTTACTTTCAAAATTCACTTTCTCACTTGATCATTTATTGTAACAAATGTAAATGCTTAAAATTATGAATATTTCAAGTAAAAATACATGCACTTCAGCAATAAATGTTCAAGTGAAAGGAAATTACAGAGATATAAATATAACCATCGCATTGAATTGTAACTCAGAACCATTATTTGTGTTCTATATTAAATAGAAATTACAGGAAATTCATCCAGTGGATCTGTGAGTAGCAAGTCACCAAAAATGTTTCTGCAATGGGCGGCCATTTTTGCTTGCTGCCTTTGCCTTAAAAATAAAACAAACAAATTCATAACAATACCTTAACTAAATTAATTTAGGCAATTTCAAAGAGCAAAAAAAGATTTCAAATTGTTAAACAATAATTTTTGTAAAATTTAAAATGAAGACTTACGAACAATGATTTTCAAAAGAAAGAATGACTGGGTAGTCTGATGTCTTGAAAGCACTTTCTGCTATAGCTTCAATAACTTCCTACAAACAAAACACAAAACCATTCTAAATTCATATACTCTAGCAACAAATACATGAATGTACATTCAACACAGACAAGGTTGGCAAATAAACTCTTTGAAACCGCACAAGGATTGGTGAAAGAGTTGTGAAGCCCATGACCCAGGTACGAAAGAATGATTTAAAACAAACTGAAAATCGGTTTTTTTATATATTCACAAGAACTTCATTTGTGTTTAATTTCATCATAGTTACAACTCACCAACTAAAGCCATCAGGATTGAAATTAAGTTTCCATGGATTGAGAAATTTAATGACTCACAAAAATGCAAGAATTTGGTAAAAGAAAAGTGATCTACCGAATTGTACCGATAGTTATATTCGAGTGATGTTCAAACCAGTTCAATTGCTGGCACTAGATACATTGTAGCTCAGTTGGTAGAGCACCTGACTAGAGATTAAGGGGGCCTTATTTGAAACCCAGTCTGGTCCATCATCACTTTGTCCCATCCCGTTACATTTGAATAGTGTTCACCTTGAAAGAGATCTCAGTGCACATGGTGTATCCGTGAGTGATGATGGGCTCTTCATCTGCATTCCGGCCGTCCCAGCAGTCCAACTCGATACACCTACAGCCAGACAGTAGCACCTGTCGGTACATCTCTACTGAAGACCGCCCAGTTAGCTGATGACCTGCATGAAAATATGAATTTGTAGTCATTATCTGTATATGCACTAGATTCTGGCTTCCCCTCACCATCTATGAGATTTATGGGTATATAAGGACAATTACAAGCTTAAATTGTCTCCATAGCCAGTAAATAGGTGTTCTATTATACTGAAAAAGAATTTATTTTTTGGTGATATTGTTGCTAAACGTGATCTGGAAAACAACAAATTGTTCCAAAATTAAATGGGAGGGAAAACTACAGCTGCTGATGAATAATTGTAGCTTTGATGACTATTCACTATTCAAATAGCAATTAGCATGGAAATCTTATCACAGTAAGCCCTGTTTAGATATTCGATCCTGGTAATTTCACAAAGAAAAAATACACAGCGTATAATAATCAGAACTTTTGAATTAACACAAGACTTGAACTAAGCTTAACTTGATAATATCAAAGAAACTGAGACTGCTTTATTGGGGTGTGTTATGGAACCATGTAGTTCATGACCTTTGACCCTCACCATGTAACAATATTGTAGTTCATGACCTTTAATTGACCTTTATCATGCATAACCTTATGGTAGTTCATGACCTCTGACTTTTACCTTGTAGGTAGGTATTGTGACTGGAATTGATGAAGTAGTGGGCCAGAGGTTGGTTCATATCATGGCTGAGGTCCAGGGAGTCTGGAGGTACTATATTATTATCCTCACTCATCAAGAACTTCAGAAATCCCTCTTGTGATAAATGCCCTGAAATAACAACATATCAATACTTACAGACTGCTCAGATCATACACAGAAAATAAAGAATAATTTCTCTCTACTGGAGCATCTACCAAAAACTCACCACTACTGGTGTTCTAGTTCATGTTAAAAAAAACATTTACATGTCCTCCTACCATTGGTGATTTTAGAGAAATCAAGCCTACATTATCATTATTTATCACCACTGTGAGGCTCAATCCTTAAACTCGTAACCTTAGATTGGCCTTAATGGCTTGCACAAAGAAAACATTTTGTACGTTGAATGTACATAAATAAAGTTTTTCATTTTTTAACATAAACAAAGCAAGTAATTTTGACTTCATCTAAAAATATTTTACCACCAGAAGTGAAAGCATTTTTATAAACATCTTTTTTGAACAGATCATCAGATTATAGTCTACTAAGAAGCCTGTAAATAGACATGGTATTAGTATGCTCTACGAGAACTACGAGAAATTACAATTTCATATTGCTTTCATGCATCACACAAAAGGCCGATATCAGAACAATAGGGTGACAGATATGGTGTTAGTTAAACTTAAATAAAATGCAAGTCTTCACATTAAGGAAAGAAATCTGTTTAAAATGTGTCTCTCTGTTTCAGATGAGTAAAATCTGGTTTTGATCAGGAAATCCCAAAATAAATTTTGAAAGAAACAAAAATCCTATAAAAAAAGAGAGAAAAAAGCCACCTATTGATATTGCTGCCTGAAGTAATATTTAGAATAATTGAATGATTCAAACTTGAAATTCTTACAAATGATCAAATCATTATTGAAATAAATCAAAGAATAAAAAAACAACTGAAGCCTTTAATTAAAAAAAAAAAAAAGATATCTGACCACTGCATGGCTATAAAATTCAAACAAGAAAAATCTTCCTGAATTCATAAAGAAAACAAATACTAATTAAATGTGAAAAAACCTTCATCCAACGTGTGGTAAGAACAAATAACAAATAAAATACTGCATTCACCAGTGTTTTACACAAATTTTTCCTCTGTAATAATACATGTTTCCTTTAAAAAAGCAGACCCAAGGAATGAAATTCAATGGAAATAGAAAATAATGAAAATATGGCCACTGTTTAATCACAGATTAATTATGGTCAACATTTGGTCAACATAAAAAGATCTTGTTTTTTGTTGGTTCAGCAACAAAATTTTGTCCAGACACTTGTAAATAGATAAGTAAAGCAGTTTCAAATACTGTTTCTTTGCAAACTTCATATGCAAATCTTTTTATTGGACTAGTAAATGTTAACCATTAAACCATTGATAGAAATGGAGATTAAAAAGGAAAGAAAAGAGCACACTTAATAATAACATGTATATAAATAGAAATAAAATGATAGAGGCAAATTCAAATTGAACAGAAAATTCTACTTCAAATCTGATCTACCTATCCTCCGTCCAAACACAGCGTGTATGGACTTTAAGGAGGATGTTACCTTGATCTGCTTCACTAAATATTCAAGCCTTTATGTGAAACTGATCCAGTAACCATAGCAGTGCATGCCTCTACCCACTTACCTTCCTCTTCTGAGAAATGATGGAGAACAAATGTCAATTAAGATTAATTGATTCTTCTATACGAAACAAAATAATTCCATATTATCATATGAAATTATTTTTTGATTCAAAGATAAATGATTTAAAAAAGCAATGTTAATGTTAATTGCCGTCATTTTGAGCTTTTTGTGAAAAATGTTTACTGAAAAAAATCAATGTATAACATTAAAGACAAATTGCTTAAATTGTAAAATCTAAACTGCACAATTCATATTTAATAAAATTACAGTGCAAAGAGAATTAGAATGCTTTATAATGGGTGTGTCTTCTAACAATTAGTATAAATGAGAATTTAGGCATAAGCCATAATCTATAAAAACTGTATATCATTCTAGAGTGTACTACTATATTTAACAGATGTCACTACAGTATTTCCCTGAAGGAAAAGACAAATATTTCCTCCTATTTCTAGAGAAAAGAGCAACACCCTAGATGGTCAGAGTTCATTTCAATTCTAACTCTCTTACTTTGTGGATATATCTATGTTTTGGGTTGCAAGTAGACGAGGAAATAATATTGTTTACTTTTTAAATTAGAATCTCTGAAAATCTTTGCTCTGAATTCACGATTAGCATTGAAACTATGAAATATATATTAACCATACATGTATGCAATGTACTTTATGACAGCTCCACAGTCAGCTCAGTAAAATGTGACCTTTGCTTCACCTCTTGTGTAATGTGTTTTGTGGGGGAGGAGAATGATATCATTGATTTCTGTTTCAGGCAAAAGATAATTGGTAAATCATGCATAATATGCGTGTATATAAAAAAAATATGTGTTTTTGAAATAAAAACAGTCAGATTACATGACTATCTTTGATATATGAAATGCAAAGTTTATATCATCATAGGTCATTCAGTCTGAATTACACTAAGTCTTAGATATACATGTAATTGCTAGCAACCTACACCACTCTACCAGAAAAAAATGATCATTCACAAGGCAAACATATACTTGTATTAAAAATAAACGTATCAAATTCATGTAAGTTATCAACTGCTTTCGACTCCAAAACTAGTAGCAAACATGTCTGAGAGAACTACTGGTAAATCTAATTCTACAAGCAAATACTAGAAAATTAATTTATCAAATCATTAAATATTTCTTTCAATAAAGTCCATTTCAAAATAACTGCATTTAAAGGCTGAACATTTTTTTACTGGGTGGTAAATCTCATGTGAGGGCGGGGCTTATTTTCTACGTGTGAATGCCTCCGGGGCTTGTGGTCATGAATGCTGTAAGCTTCAGTTTAGGAGTTGATTTACCTTCTTGAATTTATCAAGTCACACTACAAGTTATGATGTACGTTGAACATAACAGGGTATTTCATTTACCATATTTACTGAATTCTCATATCAATAGTTTGATAAAAAAAATTATTTTTATGTTTCCTTTATGTTTCCTTTTACCTGGCGGAAGATATCAAAGATGATATTGTTAACTGATAGTATACAAATTCCAATGGTCCTGGCCAGAGCACGCTTGGACAATCAGGTCAATCAAACTGAGTGCTATTGCTTTAGATTTGATTTTAAAATGTTCGGCCTTTAAGATTGTTATAATTGATGATTTTCTTTGAAAATGGCCTTCCTAATTTAGTTTTAGTGCAAAGTCAAATGACTCCATTAATTACATTGTAAACTGTGATAGAATTGATGATTTTCTAAGAACTTTGCCTCCCTAACTTAAATTCTGTGCAGAGTAATGGCGATCAATTATATCATATAAGCACCTTTTGCTGCCATGTTTTGCCTGGACTCGTACTGGTCTATAAGGTCCTGAGCCTGCCTGACTGTGTAGTAAGGGTACAGGATCTCGTTCAGGCGGGGGTCCCTCTGCTCCTTGTTCAGAAACTGCACAAATTGCTCCACTGTTAGATATGGCTTTTTCTTAGCTCCCCTGATGATAGAAAGAACTACATTGTAAAGTTAATTATCTTGCTGTTAAATAAAAACTGCACTAATTGTTCCACTGTCAGATTTCCTTAGTGTTCCAAAGCTCCCCTTATTACAGAGAGAAGAATGGGGTTATAAGGTTATTATTCCTTTATAAAAATGAAACTTTCAAAACTGCAAACTTCTCAACTTTCAGATACAGATTATTTAATTTTTCTTATCTCCCCTAATGACTTTGTAAAATAAAATTCTAGAAACTGCACTAACTTGTTATCTGTCAAGTGTCTGGTGACAAAGAGAAGAATGATGTTATTGAGTTTACTATCTATTGGTAAAAGTAAAATTTTGCCTCAGTGATAAGGATCTACCCAAAAAGTCCTACCAGTAAATGGGGCACGGCAAGGGAGTTTTCCCTAATCAGAATATGTTGCAGGAATGGAAGAAAAAACAGGGAAAAAGCTTAATGTTCACACCCAGTATACAATATCAGTCCTGTTGAAAATTATTGCTTTCTTTGTGCACCCATTTTACCACTCACTAACACATAAACAGTTTACATCCTCTACCTCCAATCAGGATGTGAGGAGATAATCAGATTCACAATGCTCAAAACTGCAACATATTTTACAGAGCAAAAAGTTTTGGAAGTTGAAATTGACTGTATTGACAAGAAATTCTTTGCCCATGCTTAGGTAATATTCATGTTTCTGATCAGCAAACTGAGCAGAGGAACATTGAATCATCAACTTTATTAAACAATTTCAATTACAGATCTTGTCTTTAATTTTTACTCTGTAACTTACACTTCATCAAACACTTTGTCCACTTCTGTCCTTCCGACAAGGTGTCGATAGAAACTGAAGAACTCCTCAAAGGAAAACCTGTTTGGGTCGATAGTTTCATTCTAAAATATAGCAAATAAAAGTGTACCATTATCAGATTTTTCCAAGATTATATTAAATTGACTTCATCTAAATCTCCCAATAGCTGTCTGCAGATGTTTGAAGAATTAGTTATTTTCAGAGCATGAACCTACCAATAGCTCTTCAAATATTCATATTAACATCATTCTAAAAGTATACATAAAAGGATCAAAACATTATTCATTGATGTGAATAAAGAAAACACAATTTTATTGCCACCTTTTTAAAATGCATATACAGGTATATGTATGCTAAACCTTTAACTAAAGCTCTGTACTCAAGTAATAGGAACAAAACACATTTATACTCATCAAACTTTTTATAATGCAGAAAACAATGTGAAAAGGACTTCAGAGATGCTTTCGAATTGAATTTCAAGAGCCAGCTTACTCAACAGTAAATTAGAGATGCAATGATGATGAAAAGATAATAAGGCTTTTTGCTTAATTAAGCCATATTAACATGAACTTAGTGAAATATGTAATTGTCATACACACTGATAATATAAAGAATCAAATTGAATTTTGAACCATCAATAATTCATAACAATTTTAATAGCATGTACATTTAAACTTTGAACATAGAACATAAAAGCACAGATTTTATTGCATTTGGAAATGCGAGGGGCTTTATGCAGAGAGCAAAGGAGGAATCATCGACATAATGCCAGATTTTTTTGTAAATTCTGTAAAAATAGTCATTCCAAATGAAAGGCTCTTTCATACAGCTAGGAAGAGGGCTCAAAACCATTTACAGGTTAATAGTGTTGGAGGAAAATTATTGTTTCTACGCTGAGTTAGGCTTGGAAATGAAATATGT
Source organism: Magallana nippona (assembly GCA_033439105.1). Lineage (NCBI taxonomy): Eukaryota > Metazoa > Mollusca > Bivalvia > Ostreida > Ostreidae > Magallana > Magallana nippona. The sequence continues at coordinate 21,724,759 of CM065923.1, forward strand.
AAGATGATGAAGCTATAAAAATGTTTCCGGAGATTAATAGCGAGAGGAAATTGTTCAGATGGCATCATTAGGAAATTTCATGCCATGATGTCATTAAACAGGGCATGCATATTCATGAGGCACTAAATATTTCTTTTCTTTTTAATTTCAGCCACAACCTTAAGTCAATAAAAGACAGAAATCTCAAAAAACAATATTCAACCTGTTTAGGAGGTTTCGCCATTTTTTGAAATGGCAAGCTGATAAAACTGTCCTGAAATGCAATGTTAAATAAAAAGAAATTCAAGAAAACATTGTGCGTGGTAATATCTTGTCTTCAATTAAAACAAAAAGGAAAATGTTGTGATCTCCCACAATTTTAATAAAAGGTCTGTTATAGTGTGTTAACAAAAAAGATAGAATGAAAAAGAAATAGTCAGGAGGTTGTCTTTCTAGTCTTGAGTCAAAATTCATATGGGTATCAGAATATATCTTCGTTAGCTGATCACACCAAAAGGTTGATTATAGACACAAATACTAGTACATGTACCGTAATTTCGGGAATAAAGGTCGATACCTTTTCCTCCCAATGCCTGGCCCTCGACCTATATTGTACTTCGACTTATACAAGTTTTTTTGGGGGGAAGAGGGGGGGGGGGGGGGGGTATATTTTTTCATGTAAAATGCTCTAAAATTCTCATTTAGCAGTATACATTGCAATGTTTTCGCCCTATATTCCAAATTCAACCTATATATTAAACTCTTTTTCTCTTTTTTATTTTTCCACAAAAACCAGCTATTTCGACCAAAATACAGCATCGACCTATATTCCAGAAAATATGGTTAACTACCAAGTTCTACTTGCATTCAGAGTACATGTACTGACTATACACACATGTACTGACTATACACACATGAAACATTCTGTCTCTGTAGTACAGGTACATACCTTTCCAGCCACAAATCCTACTGATTCCAGAGCTTTTTCGACTTTCCTTTTGTCATTAGAATCCCTGGCCACCATTTTGACGATGCTGAAATTTACAGAGCAATGTTTACATTTTACATTTCCAGATTTTTTAGACAAAAAAAAGATCCCTTTCCCTATCTATTACCGATACTCATGCACGTGCCATCGTTGTATCATACATCATCATAACAATATATACAGAAAATGTTTCAACAGTTAAAGACAGAGGGGATCGGGTTTCTGATACTGTTACTATAGATTCCTTATTTTATGCAAATTAGTACTTAATTTCGCAATCCTGCCCTTTTGTATCAAATCACGAGAACAGAAAGTTGTGATTATTGAACTTTTATAATGATTATATATAGGATGCATCTATGAAAAATATGAAAATGAAATTTTAGAATTTGTGGGGAGAGCTTCTCTAGATTGTGTGTGGATATTACACTGTAATTCTTGAGAATCTACAGTACATAACTACTGGACTTTATCGCATAGCTAGCTCCATATTTCTGAGAACCTCAGCCCTGCTCCTATTAGGCCTGTGTTTCAGTGAGATTTCCTTACTTTTTGACTGGGATCCTCCCGTTCACGTCCAGAACATGAGTTAGCTTTGTGTGGACCTTCTCTAGATAGGACAAAACACTGCTATTTAAGGCCAGCAAGTTAGTGGCAAACTTCAGCAACTCATCCGTCCACTCCTAAAACAAATTATAATGCCTCCATCAAGCACTTTGATTGTACAGAAATATGCAAATGGTTTAATTTTTTTTTCTTGTTGTATTCACAGTGGATTCAAAAATTAAAATTTTAAATTTATAACATGATACTAACTAATTTATTCACACCTTAGCTAAACTTGTTACATAATTTCTATCACTGTGTTAAATTTTCAACTGTTATTACTGTGAGTTCTACCACTTGTGGCTGGATTGCTTTGCAAAGGTATCTAAAAGCATAAAGCTTTTCTAATGCAGTACCTTCTCCAGCCCCAGGCTACCAACAGTTCATTACCAAATGGAGATTCACTGAACATTTCAAAAACTATCAAAATATTTTGTAAAATAACGATCAGTCTTTATATTCCAATTTTAGAGATGTAATCTAATATATACATGACATGTCATCCAATACAAAAGCTAGAGGTTGTCTTTGTAGATTCAAACAAGTTTTAAAAAATTTGTTTAATAGAAATGTGAATGTCAATTAAAAGCTTTCTCTAAATTTGAAGATCACAATAATCGAGCGTGCATAGAAAAATTAGTTGTTGGTAATTGCAATGATCACCATCTATGTCTCTGAAAATACATGTGTTGTCAAATTTTATCAACAAAAGAACGAAATATGAATTTGAGGATTGCTTCCCCCCCCCCCCCCCCCCCCCCCCCCCGATCTGAGCAGCTGTTGAATTCTGTGAACATACTGTAAATCATTTTAATTCTATGATGTTAAATTTCACATTTTCAATAAAAATACCAATTGTGATGTTTTTAATTTCACACTTCAAGAACACACTAAAAGCATTGAAATGTTTTTGAAAACTAATGAAAGTATTACGATGGATTTAATTTTGCAGATAAATGATAAGTTGAGAACATTAAGTGAAATTACAACCATCGTGAATCGTGATTATTTGCCAATCTACAGTACCCTGGCAACTTCTCGACTGGCACACACAAAGTTGACGAAGTCAATGTTGGTCATGTCCTTTCCGTAGCATACTGTGATTGTCTTATCTTCCGTGGGGATATCAGAGGGACCAATCATGCATTGGTCTCGCAACTTTCCTTCCTAAAATTGGAAAACATAACCATAATCATTAAAAACATGAAATCCAACTACCGATAGTTTATTCTTTAAATATTACCATATATTATAAAAATAAAAGAAATCATAATTCATCTATTCTTCTATAATTTCAATTTTAACATCTATTCTTCTATAATTTCAATTTTAACATCAAACCTACAAAGAAATAGTCTTTGAGTTGCTGTCTTTTTTTTCCCCTACCCGATTCTAAAATTGACTGGATTCACTTATATTCAGTGTTTAGTATTGAGATTTTTTTTAAAAAATAAACCACACATAAAAAATATCTTTATCAATTCAATCAGTGTATATACAAATGTAAGAATTTGTTAATATAAAGCTGCACACAAAAGCTATCCACCACCTTCAGCTATGAAAAAAATTGAGTGTATTAAATGATTAAACTAAATATGAAAACCAAATGTTATACATGTACTTATCATTAACACAGACTCCCTGATTTCCGTTATTCATTGCAATAGAACTTGATAGCAACAGATGAAAACCCATACACAACAAACTAGAAATATATTTTTGCCTTAATTCATTTATTTAATCATTCAAAAAGTAAGAAATACAGTCAGCAATATGATTCTATTAATATTTTAAGCTTCAGATACATGTATGACCTCCTGGTATCTAAGGAAATATCGTTCATTTTACGCAAAAAAGACTCTGTCTTAAAACCATGGCATTATGTGTACTCTTCAAACATCAATAAATGCAAATGTAAGTGTCCTGCTGGTAAGTAACTTGGTAAATCAGTATTCATGATTCTACCCATCTTCATTATTATCTAGAATTTACTTTAGTATCCATTCTTCATTATCCGTGTTAGAAATATACCAATATCTTCAAAAGTATGAAGAATTTGTTATTTCAAAGTTGCCCATTTTTTAAAAATACTACAAAATGGACCAAAATCACTCCAGGGGTCTTCAAATGGTGTTTTTATGATTCTTTTTTCTCTCCGAAGTTAATTCTCATCTGACAGAACTCCTATGTGAATTTAAGGATTGAGGCCCAGAGAGCTTTTCCTTGTGCAATGCTATTTGCAAGGAGGCTCTTGCGTGTACTGGGTCTTTCCAAAATACATCATTCTCCCTTATTACGCCAAGAGAATTATTAGTCATTATGGTCTCCGATGACTACTGCAATATTCATTCTGCCAAACAAGGATGCAGTCTGGGGCAGCGTGTATTTATGTGTCTAAGAGATCAAAAGTCAAGTACATCAGCCTCTTTGCCGCGTGTTGCAGTTTCCACAGCGATGAATCTCTTTCTTGGGTCGGAACATCGCGGAACTAAAACTCCGGAGAATTACATGGAGTATATTAAAGAAATCCCACACAGATGAAATGTGACAAACCAGCATGCCATCCCACACTCTGTATAAAAGGCCACGCAATCTCACAAAGCGGAAAAACTATCCACCCTATTTGTTCTCCATGTTCAAAGCCTCAGATCTCTCATTTCTATGAAAGGTTTTGTAGCTGTAGGCACTGCCAGCAATACTGGTAGATGTAGATTGTAACACAGTGAGTAATTACCTGTTTTTCACAGAAAGGCCTATAGCTCAGTGTTTTTTCTTTGAATCTTTAATGGCTGAATTATTCCCCAAAGTTGGTAAAAACAAGGTGTCTTTTGAATTTAGTTCTCTCAATATGATGTTGATATACAGATGGTGTAATAACACATACAATAATTAATTTCCATACAAACTGATTTTCAAGACTCTTAGTTTTTATAAAAAAAAAAAAAATGAAATTAAAAATTTGTATACTCTCTATTAAACAATCTTAATTGGCCAAGAAGTCACATAAATCTATATTAATTATATGCAATATACCAGCGTATATATTTTATTTCCCCTCCAGTTGACCTACTGACCAGATATAGAATCCATATCCCATCATTACACCATCATTACATCAGACTACTATACAGTGTAAACAATATGCTTGAAGCAAATGCTTCACTTAAGGACGAGGATTATTTGATGATAAGTTAATTATGTCTAGACCTCCATTTGACCTGATTGAAATCAGCTGTTCCGATGCCCTACAACTTACCACCGATTTCTTGCAGGTACCATAAAGTTGGGAAAAAGTGGTTCTTTCTAATAAATTCCAATCTTCAACATATTTTTTTTATTGCATACACAGTAATCTATATTATTTTCAAAAAAATGCTTCAAGAAATTGTCACTCGATCTAGCAACTACTTAATAAAAACAGCTTAATAAATGTGTGGGGATGGTTTATTTCAAGAACCCAACATCTAATATGTTATATTTTAACCTTCTTTGTAGGTTGTTTCTACATGATGAAAAAATCCATTTGGCTTTTGTTTAAAAGTTTGAAAATCCATTCACATTTTATGATTCACATGGGTGATATTGATATCTAACAGCTTCTGCATAAAATCGTCAACTACTAAGATATCTTCAGAATTTGAAACTATGAAAAACTGCTTCTATCTCATTTACACAACTTCAGATTACACTCAACTTACAACAAATCCAATAAAGACTGTTTCTTGGACTGTAATGAATGTGCTAATGTGATGTTTATGGTATTGTTGAATATGTTGTGTAGCAGGAATTGTACTTTTCTGTGTTTGGAGGGAGGGGAGTTAAGCAATAAATTCATGGCTTCTAATTTTATTTTTCATCAGGTAATGAAGTTCAACCACTGAATAATACATAGTGCTCAGTGAAAATTTGCTGGTGATCTATTGCATTAAGATTACTGCAGACTTGTTGATGGGAAAGCCACGTTTTTGTTGGAGTTGAATAATATATGTTAATTCATTTCTGTTTTGCAAACATTTCAGTGTCAACATTCTTCTTCATAATCAACAACATCGAAATGATTGCAAACTTTGGTGGTCAGTGAAAACTTCTTATATCAAAATAATTCTGTTTTCTTTATTTCACATTACATTTTATACATAGTTTTTCCCCACCTGTTGGTCTTGTCTCACCAAGTGTTAATAATTCAATGATATCAAGGAGAGGGAAATGTCCCTATAATTTCAGAAATCCAAATGACAATTGGCTGTCCCTTACCAATTGGACAGGTGCTGTTCCAAAAAACCTAAATATATCACTTCCCTATCAAGATCAGAACAAATAGCAACAAATTGTGATTCTGCTTGTCAAACATACTGTCATTGACATTGAGTGAACACTCTTACACTTTGTGCAGTGAAAAGGGAGAGGGTGTTTTACCATACTGTCTAACACTTACATACTTAAATGAACCCTGGAACGAGAATTCAAAACAACTAAACATCACCTAGTCCAGAGTTGCCTTGTAAAAAAATCAAAATTTCACCAGAATATAAAATCTCTTTTTCATAGGTTTGCAACCGTTACAGCTGAGCTTGATTCTGAGAGGCTTTAGCAATATGAAGTGAATGAAGCAATTGATTCTTCTTTTTTTAGTCTTGAAATATTCAAAGCACACAAAGATGTGTAAAATAAAAGCAAACTCTTTGCAGGTTTTCCAACTTAAGCAAAAAACATGTAATTGAGACTCGAGTTAAATAGATGTATTATCGACAGCAGCACACGTCACATCCACACTGCAATTTGATTCAATCTTTCTGGTGAGTTAGAGTTAAACAAGTTCTACTCTTGAGTCAACCTTATAGATCTTTTTCTTTATAGGTTTCCATGCAGTTTGCAATAAGGCTTGTATCTATATAAGGGTAAAACTATCAGAAGAACACAAATCGCCATATCATTGTGACAATGCAAAACTGCACATTCAATTTTTTCCCCTTGTATAATGAAAAAAAAACACTAAATTTTGCATTCTCACAACATATTGATATTTGCATATTTCTAGCTAGTTTCACATTTTATTAATAATAAGTTATCGTAATATAAGAGCAATTATTTCTTAAAAATCCTACAAGCCTTGTATTTCAAAGTTTATATTTATCTTTTTCCAAAATCAATTAACAAAGACATTTATGATCTATATTCTTTTCTAGAAATCAATATTACATTAATGTGTCCGTCTGGATTATCACTGAATGAGTTAATTAGAAGCATCCTATTAAAGAAATGAAGTCATCGTTCACAATTGCTTTGCAAAATTTTATATATAAACACAAATGTAAACAATTTACAGGGTTAACTCAAAGCAGATTAAGCATTAGTGTATGATGTTCATTTTTACATGTTTCTCCTTTAAAGAAGGGGAAATAATTTTTAACAAAATTGTAAAAATTGCAAGAAAATATAAGGTTATAATGCTACATGTAAACTAAATTAGAGAATTGATAAAATAATTATGAATTTGTTTTTAAACATACAGAATAAAAGAAATGAAAAGTTAAAATAAATATAAGTAACAAATATTTCAATAATTTACATGAGCAAGTGAAATTATAACAATTAAAGCTACATGAAGGAAAAAACCAGAGTTAATCCCCCTAGAAGAAGGATTATAAGACTACAGGGTAAAAAAACAAGATTAATCGTTGGGGTGCAAGATGTGTTTATACAAGTGTGAACGATGGCTTTTTGTTTTTCTGTGAATTGTGTCCACGCTATATGAGAGAGAGCAGATCAAACCTACAGACATACCGGTGCAGAGGGCCTACGATTACTACCCTGAAATAACAAACACTTTAGTCATAGAGAGACAGGTGTTCCACAGACATCCCAGGCCCGTCATAAAGTCTTGTTTGATCCTATACTTTCACACTGCTGCTTGCTTTTTATATACTCCTTACGACCCGGGAGTATAAACACTTGGGGGAGCTGATTATCAGCATTTTAAAATGCATTTTGATACTTAAGTTTCATACCCTCCCATGTTTGAAAGAAAAGTTTATACATTTAAAAGAAAAACCAAAACCAAACACGGGACAATTTTTTCAAAATCATAATTTTCAAGAAAAAGTAAACTTGAATACTGGTAATAAAGCATTCAGTGGTGAAAGAGAACAAACAAACACTCTGATTTGGTCCTGGTTTCAAGCAGAATATTGCACACAATACTGAAATTTGAAGAACAAAATTAATTTCATTTTTTTTCACTAAAATGCAATTTAGTTATTTGTTCATTTCAGATCAAAACATGCAAAAACAAAAGTGAACTGCTAACACACTTTTTCAGTATGAGAAGTAGTAAAAGTATTATGCAGACATTTTACTACGAGTTTGTCCAGTAAAAAAACCAAATGACTCTAGATTACTCTTGACTCAGAAATTTTCAAAAGACCAGGCCTCAGGATCACGAAGCAATTTCAGACTTAAGTCAAAACTTCAGCCAGTCATAAAATTATTGTTTATCATGATATGAAGATTGAAATTTGTAATTAACAACATTATATCAAGACACTTTTAATAGCATTTCAATTTTGTCAGTGTTTTTAATCAAGAGACATTAAGACAATATACAATTTTTGACTTAAGTCTAAGATTGCTTCATGATCCTGAGGCCTGGAAAGGATATACTCCTCTTCCTAACCTCCCCTCCCCCCTCCCCCCCAAAAAAAAGCAAAACCCAAAAACCGAAATAAATTGTTATAATGAAATAAATCAACATCATTAATCGTCTACATATATGAATATTGAAGTATACCACATTAAAAAAGGACAAATTCTGACAGTTGGAGAAGTGGAAATGAGTAGAGAGCACTGGTCTAGTATATATTACCGGTAATATAGTGCTGTAATTCTTTGAACATTACTTCATTACACTTCCAAATAAAAATAAATATATCTATGAATAAAAGCCTGAGTAAATTAGAGTCATCTGTATAAAGCAAATTTGTCTCAAAGTAAAATAAAAAACATGATTCACTTGCAACAAAAGTTTATAGTGACATTAACATATAAATCTAACATTCATTTACTACAGGCATTTTATTTTTCCTCTATATTTGCATGAAATTGTGACAAGCTCATACACCAAGACTGAACCTAATTTGTATTTGTAAACAAACATGCAATTTGTTCCTTTCCCAGAGCACCTAACATACATGTATGAAGGACCTAGCAAGTACATGTGTTGCAGATGGCGACATGCTATGGGGTCAGTACCTTTGGAACCCGGGCGTATCTTCCTGTCCGTGTGTCCCGGATGTACGAGATGTCCAAGTAGTCCATATCCTGAAGAAGAGGAAAAAAAGAGAGACTAGATATAAATAAAATCTGCTCAACTCAACAATTATAACTCAATACTCTTGCCTATCTTATTAACAAGGAGTCAAGTTTCCATGAATGTATATAGATGTATATAGATACTGTCACTTTAAAATATGATCATATTTCAAATGTATACTGGTAAAAGATAAAATGATTTGATATATGAAAGAAAATATTATCACCCCTACATACATTTTAATGTGGGTTTTGTAAACAGATGATGAGTGAATTCACTTTTATATTGAATCTAATATGAAATGACATTGCATATTAACAATAAAAATAAATCACAACATCAACAGTCTTTAATGGAGACACATTTCTATAATGCATCAATGCAATATTTTTTTATTTTCTAAAACACATGCCACTGACACTAACAAACCAAAATATCAAAAAGTCCTTGATACTATAAATAAAAAGTCTTACATAATATCACTAGCAAACTAAACATGGCATTGAATTTGTCAAAATAACTCTGCCTCTGTCTCTCAATCTCCGCTACAATTAAAAACGGACAATATATTCATGTATAAATAGGCGTAAAGTCTATTTCAGATATACTGCTATTTTAATCACTAGAAATGTTCCTACACACAGTCTCTTGACAACAATCATAAAGCCATCCATAATTATTTTCAACACCTTCAGCCTCTTTGCACAGACTGTGTAAGGTCAACAGTGAAGGGACTTTTTTGTCATAACTGATATTATGTAGACGATTGATTTTCAAATGAAATGACATACAGTTAGATGCAAATTGATGGTAAAATTTAAGAAAGTTCAATAGAACAGAATATTTCTTTGAGGATTTTGATATCCAAATTTACTCTCAACAATTCTGACTTGGCCCTTGATTTAACATATTGTGCCCAATGATATCACATTTTTTATATTCAGAATTAAATCATTTTTGGTTTGGTGTTCAGTAATTAAAATTATTGTGATATATGTAATCCTTGTAACTTCCATTTTTTATATGCAACTTACTTATTTTTGTTAATAGTTGGAAAAACAATAAATAATGTCAGAAATGAATGGTGAGTGTCATTGCTACAGTGTAACTGTTACAATGTGACACAGCTTTTCTGAATTTGAAAACAAGGAAATAATTTGAATATTTATTTTTTTATATATATCAGGTTTTTTTTTTTAATTTGTTGCATGATTTACAGGCATAAATATATATTGGAAACAATGCTCTAAACCTACTGCAGTTAACATGGCCATTCTTCTAATTATGGGAGACAATTTTAATTCTGTGATTAATCTTTTAGTGAAGTTTTAATGGCTAGCATTAATATCATTTGAGCGATAAGAAACAAATTTATTTTTTAAAGTAATGATCATTCTGTCTGTTTTTTTAATTGTCAAACTTATGACTACCGGTATGCAATTCATGAACTGACTGACACTAGGTTTCCATGTTGCAATAGCACTTTTTTAACAAATATCCATATTAACAACAACCCCCAAAAACCCGGCCATTTTGGAAATCACATACCAGCTGCCAATAAAATGTATGTATCATGCTGTTAATTTTTCCTCAATGCTATAATATACCCTGGTCTTATGATTATAGAGAGGATAAAGAAATTCCTATCATGGCATATATCTAACCCCTAATTCTGCCGAGCTCTGCAATCAGTCGCCTCTTGCTTGAGTTGGCAACCACTTTGGCAAATAATATCTGGTCAACTTTTGTCAGCCACATCAATCTATAAATCTGCCCACACTTTTAACAACTACTGGGGGGATTCTTGGCAAATACATACAAGTAATATGCAATCAGTCATTTATATACTCAGTACCTATCACTATAGACTACAGATGCATTAGTGGTGTCTGTAAATAAACATTGTATAATGGACCGGTAAATGGCTGTAACCGACACAAGAGATCAGAGCTATCGTGGTGTTTCTTCTGTGTGCAGACAAAACAGAGTAGTTTATACACCAAGAGGTCTCCACAACACACATCCATTCCCCAAAACAATACAATTCATGTTAGATTGTATGACTACTAGCTACTATACATTGCATATCAGTTTTAGATATATCATTAATAGTATTTCTTCCAAAATCAATAGAATCACTCAATTCAAAAACAGACTTTGTTCAGAAATTGAGTTCACATCTCTAAAAACATGTGAGGTTAAGCTGATACAGTCAATAAATGCCCCAAGATCAAATTTGCTACCTTACCACATCACTAGTACCAGTAAATGGTTGCTCAACATCTGTGCATTGATATGGTGTGATGCTCTATAGTAATTTATCATAATTAAAACAAACAGCATTGCTGATAAATTAAGCCTTTAATATTGAACATTTAATTAGTGAGAATTTGTATTTAACTACAGTGAATTTGTTATATTACAATGGTAAAATCAGTTGCCTGTGGTTAGTTCCTAATTAAGGTCAGATACTATACTACAATGGTAAAATCAGTTGCCTGTGGTTAGTTCCTATGGTCAGACGCGATCGACCTATCATCCATTATTTTCATTCATTTGCCAACCTTCGAAATGTAAAAATTTCCACTATTGTAATTTCAAAATTATATTTTCCTGTTATATGAGATTTTTCTATATGGATAATTATTTTCATCTGAAAAAATATAGAATGACTTTATTGATTTGAACATATTTTATTGTATACAACATATACAAAAGGATTAGAAACAAGTTTAAACAACTTACGAGTTCTTCTCCTTTAAAATGACTTTAAAAATAATCATTCAATTGTAATTTGCTTGCTATTTAGAGAAAAATTCACAATAATTTAACCCCACAAATAGCCTAGTAATGGACCCTGAAGTTTTGGGCAATAACAGGTTTAAATGCAAAAAAGAAAAAAATCATCTATCAAGGAAAATGATCTAAAATTGAGGAACGCCACGCAGACCCATTTTTTTTTTCAGATGATCCATTAAGAACAACATTAGAAATTTACAACTACTTCAGCATAACAAAGTTAGTACATATATACTAGTTAGTAAACTACATACAGGTACTGGTATGTCAAAGATATTATAACCAAAATTGCCTCTGCTGGAACCTCAGAGAAGAGTTTTCCCAGAAGCCTTTTGGATTCGGGCAAAAATTTATATGGCTCAATATACTTTATCTCATGCTGCTCTCAACCTCCTTGACAAATGAACTGGCATTATACAACATGTATCAGCATATTATGAGAGCAAAAGAAAACAAATGCTTCTGATATACCCAGCATTTCATAGAAAAAATATTCACATGTTGACAACTTGTGCTGGCCAGTATTTTCTGACCAATGTATACATTTACATTCATCAAATACCCCTGAATAGTGCCTGACGACAAAACATTCCAGCAATCCTACACTGAATAAGCATCACATGTATATGTATTATTACAGTAAAACTTGTTTAGTACGAGCATGGATATAGCGAAATCTTGGATATAGCGAAGATTTTTTGAGTCCCCGGTAAAATTCTTAACAAATCTTTGCAAAATTTTACTGTTATAACGAATTACGGATATAACCAACTGATTTTGAGTCACATACTGTAGAGGTGAAAAATGATGAAATTTAACACTAAATTTAACGAATTTCTTTTACAGTTTAAAAAGTTTGCACTACCATTTAATATAATAGTTTGAATGAATTTATTTTCACAAAAATTCTTCAATTTACAATCTGATTATTAAAGGTTTCAAAAGAATGTATTTTCATTCTAAGCCTCAATTAGCAAAAATTGTAGTCTAGTGAAAGAAAACATGTATATAGTGAATTCGCTATTTAGTTATTATTACGATTTCGTTATTCGGATATAATGAATTACAGATATAACAAAGTAAATCTATTGGTCCCTAGGACTTCGCTATAACCGAGTTTTACTGTATAATATGCAATAATTAAACTATAAACAGTTGTATATACTAATTTAAAAAGAAAATTATAAAATCATAGGGGTTTTGGGTTTTTTTAATCTACTTAAATGTCACAGGCATTCTAGTTAGCAAAAAAAAAAATCACTTGCAAACATATTTTTATGATATATAAAAAGAAAAAAAAAACTACCGGTAAGATAAAATAAAGAAAAATAAATTCTAAAAGAATCATATCTCTCGTACATTCAAAACCACAACTAAATGTAAACAATATATTGATTATGACATAACACAAACAGTTCTGTCAAAATTCGAAATTCCTTTGAACATGCATGATTCATATCTGCACTCTGTTGGGGAAAAAAAACTTGTCAAAATGTGGGCCATAACAGTTGCTTGATACGCGATTTGATGTCACTAATGATGTAGATTTACATCAAATTAAACGGTTCCCCTAATACCCATGCTCTCCAACAATGGACTCAGCTTAATCTATCTCGTCATTCTCAGGAATATCAGTAAGATACTTAGATAAGAATCCGATCAAAAGTGTTAGAAGATTAGCTTTTAAATTTTCTAGATGTAGTTTTTTGGTGGTCAATCTTCTAGTTCAAAGCAACAGGGACGATAACCCTTTAGCTGAAAAGAATGAATCATTTATTACTCTTTAGTCCTGGTATCACTCAAACACTCAATGCCAAATTTACCCTCATTTACACTCCCTTGGGCCAAGATCAAATTTAAGCTTAGAACTTTTATGAAACATGAAAATTGATCTAAGTCAATAAAAATACAGTAAAATATGGTCATAGTGAATTCTTACTTAAGAATCTCTGAATTCATTTTGCTATATATTATCCATTATTCATTATATCTCTATAACAAATTATTAACAATAAATATAGCAAACTCGCAATATACGGTACATATTTCTTTGAGTACCTGATGTGCTCCTTAGAGTATAAAAAAGCCTACCTTGAATAATTAAAATCATTGGATTTAATAAAAGTATTTACGGTAAAATTAATATTAAAGAAAAATAAAGTAACTTAAACACTATCATCTAATGGGACTTTCATACAATTTGTTATCCGATATTAATTTTGTTATATCAGAGTTTGTTATACTGTGGAATCATTTTTATTCGTGGGGGTCAATGTTTGTGGGTAGCCAAAATTTTCCTGGTTCGTAATTTCTTTGGAAGTGTAATCAGAAAAATTTTAACAAATATTAAACAAATAATTGTATATAGGTTCGTGGGGATGTGAATTCGTGGGCAAGGGTTACCTTTGAAAGCCACAAACATTCGTCCCTCACAATGATGATTCCACAGTAACTAGAATAGAACTTTGCCTGGGACCCTAAAAACTTTCCCTACATTCATAATTTTGCTATATCCTTGTTCATACTAAAAAAATTTTTAGTGTATATAGTAAATAGTATATAGTATATAGTAAACTTATTTTCTTCTTAAAATTTCTCAATAAGTTTTACTGTTTTTCTTGAGATACTTCTTAATGCTAGTTAGCAGTACCAAGCAACTTTGTACATATTACTGGGTGTAGTGTTTGTGAACCTTTTTAAAAACTGTCTGTAAGCATACTGCAATGTACAGAATAAAGAATACAAAAGACTATGTCATGCCTCTTTCTCTATATAAATCAAATCAGGACTGGTTGCATCAATCCATGCCCTACTATACTTACTGAGCTGTCGTCTTTGGACGTCTGAAATTGGTGGCACACAAGTCATAGCTAATTTAAGGTTCTAAATTATTTCATCTAAAACATGGCCAACAACCATAATTTTTGTTATCTCAGAGCCAGGGATGCAATCCGCTGCATCACAGTGGTAACAAAAGGGGATACTTTAGAATATTCAAACATGAATTACTGTAACAGTATTTCGTCTTTATTTTTCATTAAAAGGACAAATTCATGTCCAATATGATGAAAAAAAGATGAAGTCAGTTATCAGTCTATGGCATTGGCAGAAAATTCTCAGGGGAGTATACGAGCACTGAACAGCTCATCACCACTCCCTCCAGAAGCTGTAAGTCTACATTACTTCTGTCTCTCAAATTACTTGCTTCATTCATCTTAGTTTCTTCCTTGAAAATTCTGAATTCAGTTTAAATCATGTTATAAAAGACTTATGGGAGACTGATCATCACAACTGATAATCACTGCACAGAATCATCGAGAACTGCATGCCATTGTTCAATGCCTTCAACCTTTAGATAAGATATAAAGGCATATTCAAATTAAAAAGATAGCATTAAACTACTAGTGTCATTTACATAGATGTTCTCAAGAGCTTGCTGCACATATCAAAGCATGTAAACAGAAGCAATTTTCCCCAGTAATAAAACAGATTGAATCTTCATGACAAATTACCAATGCTTATCTTTTTCCTCTCTCTCAATTTTCCAAAAAGCTGAGAAACACTTGTTGGTAAGGCTACCAAATTTCAGGCATATTCTAAGAAAGATTCTGCAGTAGCCCCAGCCATCACACAGAGCCCCCCAAACACATGCATTGATTGAGAAGGCCATGTAAGGACTGTTTGATTTTAGGGGTGGGTCGTGTTTGTCCCCTAATAGTTACCTTGTTCTGGTCTTTCCAGTACAGGATGTAACCCTTCGGATCCACCTTTAAGGTCACAGGAGTCCCTGTTTGGGAGTTCTACAAAGAAAAAAAATGAATGATAAAAAAGACTTTACTTATGTGTGAAAATAAGTAACTAGGTTTCCTAAAAAATATAAATTACAATTTAATGCAATTAATGGATTGTTATGTTTTTCTGAGATCCTGGATAATATTGTAATTGTCGGATAACAATATGAGGGTTTTAACAACTCTCTCAATCATTTGAAATACACACATACTTTATGCACTGCAAATAAATACCCAAGCCTATTCATGTGAAAATTAACAGCCCCAAGATGAAGAGATCTAATAAAGACAATTGTGTGTACATGCAACTGTAAAATGATACAATTGAGAGAGAATCGTGAAAATATCTAGGATCAAGTGCTTAACAATGTTTTACATCTGAAATCTTTAGAGTTGACAGAAAACCCATTGTTATTGGAGAATTATGTGATATGAGAGTCTTCTGAAACATTGCACTAATATTGAACAACTGCTCCAATTCTACTTCTACAAATTGACTCAAAGACAACAAACAATGTGCCAATCTGCATTCGCATCCCTCCCAGGAATTTGTAAGATTACAATACTCTCAACTTTCAAAATCATCTCTGCAGCAGTCTGCATCATCATCCCCATGGCATAAACCCAACATTATCAAATCACTGCGCTATACACTCTCTCAAAATCCGAGTGCCATTAGCAATTACATGTAATTACTGCATGGTTTAAGCACACTTTTAAAAAATTAAAGCGATGCCATTTCCATAATATTTGTAAATATCATTGACAAATGACTAACGAGAGGTTATGCACAATGAACTGGTACATTGTAACTGATGATGTTTATCCATGTATTGAGTCTCATGATAAATGCTTAAACTTTACAGCAGGTCAAAGCACTGCAAATTTCAAACACTGCTAAAATAATTCTAAACCTCATTCCACATGTATACCCAAAATTATGATGAAATAACATTCCTAAAGAGATGTGCAAATGAAAAGAGAAAATTGAATTAAAACTGATTTTTTTTTTTACATCTAGAACACATGGACCAAGCCCGTTTTGACATTAATTTTATGGTTACATTGAAATTAATGTCAAAACGGGCTTGGTCCCTGTGATCTAGAAGATTGTATCTTAGAGTGTTTGTGAAATAGAAAAAAAAAATTGAATAAACCATATACCAGTAAATATCATGAATTCAGTATTGGGCATTCCATCAACCCAGGTTGTATTTGTCTAATACTGACCAGTTCATATACTACTACAATGTCAATTTAAACAGCACATTTCTGTATCATTATGTAACCCGACTCTCTGGCCATTAGTTTTACCTCTATAAATGATGAACACTCTTAAAGTCCTAGCAACGAGGTAAAACTGTTGAGATATTTATATATAGGTAATGATGTCATAAATTAGTCTGTTTAATTAATTATCAGTAGAAAGAGAACACAGATACTTGTGTTTGGACATCATTTATCAATACAATATCAGATTCAGGGCAAAAGCACACAACCTGTTGAAGAGTTGATAATTACCACACAAAATGCCTGCAGCCAGTGATTTTATTCACATGTTCATGATCTCTTCAAATGGTTTTTCTCCCACAATGGCAATGTGATGTCATCCTTGCTGTTGATAATATGGATATCATTTCCAATAATCCAGCCCATATCAGACTTGAAACCCCCTAGAAACCTCAGTTAACCCTACTTTAGTGTTCTACAGATATAAAACAGCAGGCTCTGTACTGACATTTAAAAACTGAGATGACAATACAGAAACCATACTCTACACCCAGTTGTGTGTCTGGATGGACCACAAGAGACTACATACATCCTATGTTATTAGTCAGATTAGCCATCTTCTATACAGACAAAACATGTTGCATGTCAGAGGCATATGTCTATGAATGATTAAGGAGGCTGGGTTGTCAACACATCAGATTCACTTAAATATGATTTTTCTTGCTATAATCTACCAATGTATTACAATAGAAAAAAAACACCCACAAGATGAGGCCACATAAAATTAATTTTTAGATTCACATTCCCGCCCGCCCCTCTTAAAGTGGCCCACCCCCATGCATTGTATTTTATTTTGAAAAATAAATCTTGTTGAAAAAAATTTTGAGGGAAAAAAAATCGGGCTCTGTATGATATGTGGTGATAACGAACAGTGTTCAAAATCAAAAGTCCAAAGAAAAATACAAAACAGGAGCAGAGCAAGCACGGACCTCTAAAAAAAAATGGGTGGGATCAGGTGCCATGGAGGAGTGAGCATCCTCTGCTGACCGGTCACACCTGCCGTGTGCTTTTTGTCGTAATGTGGAAATAAAGCCAGAACATTTTAATGGCTGCTTGACATGAAGATTATCGTTTCATTCCAGTCATGTTTGTTATCATAAGGATACAAATGTCTTCATGCATTAACAGTTGATTTGAAATAAAATGGAATTAAAGATTTTAAGTTGTTCTTTTTTACTCATATTAGCTTTAACGATCTCCGATACTCAGCAATTTTTGATAACTCTAAATGATCCGGAATCTTTTTATCTGAACCATAAATCTGCCTTTATATAGAAAAATTTAATTAGTCTTGAAGTGTTGACGGATATTACGGAGACCTACTACAGGGGTTTGATCCACCATTGCACCGGTACAACCTTTTTTTATTTAATTTGATCTCAACTTGTATACATTATTTTTTCCATTTTATTCATTGTGGCCAAAATTGCAATAACTTCGTAAAATGCATGGATACCATCAAAAAATTTCTTTTAATTCTATTTCATTTATAAAGTTTGAAGGATAAATAACATTTTTAGGGTGACAAAAAATACTTTGAGGCCGAGGATCGGAGAACCTTAACAATTAAATAAAATAGAGCAGTTGATGAACATGAATGGTGAAACAGATATTTTTAATAATTAAAAATAAAAAAATAAAATCTACCCACCTGCCCCATATTTTTTGCTAATCAGGATGAGAATCTAATTATTAATTTTATTGACCTAAAGCCATGAAATTGGAACGAATTTGAATATCTTACTAGATTTTTATTTATAGCTCTTCTAGCTGCTTTCAGAAGTTTTAATAGTCTACAAATGGCTATGTCCACCCTGAGCCTTTTAATTCCAAGATGTTTAGTGATTTAGCTTGCCAGGGTTGAAATGCTGTACCAATAAAGTCTTTGCAAAACATGCTATTTGTTAAAAACTTGACAAAGACAAATAGGAATTTGAAGATATTCAAAGCACAAAACTTGTTTTAGCTTTGTTTCAGTAACTTTCAATCTCACTTTCATTTTTATATTTCTGAGGGGTGGGGGTTGGGGAGGGGGGGGGGGGGGGGGGGGGGGTAAAGACATTATGTTCTCCACACACCAGAGGCTAAAATGTTAAAGAAGCATAATTTATGAAGAGAAAAAAAAACCACCTCTGTAAATTCAGAAAAGGTAATCTTACCAATATTCAGTTAAGTAGCATTTCATGATATGTGTATCTCCCACACAACATGTAAGTTTAGAATGATTAAGAGAAATTAGTGCAAATGCATACACATACAACTTAAAAACTTGTAAAATTAGCTCAATCTTATATCACTGGGCAATAATATAATCATGGCATACATCTTTATTTCTTTCTCTTTCATAAACATGACTGTAAACATATTCATTGATTTTACAATAAAACTGTGTCATATTGGATCGCTTGGAAAAAAATATTAACCACCAATGATACAATGTAGATATTTATGTCCAAAACGTACATCTAGGGAATATTATATGTCTGCCTATTTTCATTAAGTTGGGGAGATAGAAAAACGGGGCAGCTAGGTTCAAAATCACATAATTCCCATTTGTGGCACTAAAGACATCATCAGAGAAGTCATATCTGAATTTGTGTGTTGCTAATGTGGCAAAATATCTACTTTTGTTTCCTCTATCAAAAAGAACAGAATCATTGGTATCTATTTCTGTACCCATGAAAAGAAATTATCTCTTCTTCAAGATTATTACTTATGCAATAATTCAATATTTTTTATTATCTATGTGTGAAATTACCCCAATTACAAAGGTGTTTTCCCAAGATTTTTTTCTTGAGATGACCAGTGAAATCAATACTGGTGCTCTGTCATCCTTTAATGGAGACTGCATGGGTGCAGACAAACAATTTAGCCAACAGGTGTAGCTTAACTTTTAGAAATGATTTCTTTGGCTTTAAACTATTATTAAGCAAAGGAAATATCCTGGCCAGTATTTTTGCTTTTAAATTTGAATATTTTTCTATATCTTTATACAAAACTCTTCTCCTCAAGGAGGTTATTTTAGCCTAAAAATGGGCACAACCATCTAGCCCACTTTGCAAGTACATGCATTCACATCCTAACAAGGCTAATGAAGCCTCTCTCTAGTCCACTACCTGCCTTAGAGACATTAATGACACAGCGAGAGCAACAAAGAGTTTACCTTTATTAAAAGATTTCAGTGAGGTTCCCCTTATCTAGATTCTAGAACATTTGAAACACACTTTAATCACAACCAAGTCCATCTCAGAAATTTATAAACAGCCACAGCCTACATACTGGTAGTGGGGGGGGGGGGGGGGGGGGGAGGGGAGGGGTGGTCTGAGGCCTATTTATGGTAAATTTACTATATGAATTTAATTAATTCACATTTTCCAAGGGGGGTTCATGCCCCACCAACCCCCACTGTAAATCCGTGCATGAAATGAAAGTTAATTGGTAAACTTCATCTGTATCTCTTTTTTTTTATTCAGAACTGGATATCATATCGTTGTCTGTCAGAAGGTGCAATCTATCAAAATCAAACTATTGACACAGAGGACTTGGTGCATATTCTAGTATTTGCAAGGTTAGAAAGGGTTCCAGTACATTTTTATTTGTTCTATCATTAATTAGTTTTCATGTCAATCACACTCTAAAACTACCTGCAAACAACATCTGAGCTCAATATTTAAGTTCATCTTATTTTTTTTCCAAATATGGGTCACATATTGCTTCAAGCATGATTCAATATTGGACAGAAAAGAGAAACAGTCTGGTTTGATTAAAGTTTATTCTGGTATACATATTACCGGTAACCAGAAATTTCTCAATATTAGTTGTATTTATAAATGAATAGTGGAAGAAAACCAAACAAAAATGAAATCCCTTTTCATGTTAACATACCATACGTTCTTGACGATAAAGCAACTATCGCAGTATACTGGTATATTCTACTCAAAGCCTGTATTAGATGTGTTTCTGTCGTTTTTTTGTAAAATTGATGTTTGGGTTTCATCTGAATATCTAAAAGATTCTAGCACCATTTTGTTTGGACATGGTGCTTATATATATATATATATATATCAGCAAGGGATATTCATCAGGCAAGTGATTGTCCTGTATTTAGAGCCACACACATTTTTTATCTCAACATAGCACAGTGGGATTTGAACTCATAACTTAAGGTGTCCACTGAGCCTCAAAAACAGACATGATCGAAACCTCCTGTGTAAAATAAAGGATGAAATATTTGTTTCCCCTCAAAAATTCGTGTTAGTTTGAATCAGCCTTGAAGTTCATGACTATAAATTGAAAGCATACTATTGCCTGTTAACAGACTCTCCAAAAGTTATTGAGGTCTATCATGCTCTATGAATGGTACCTTTATCTGCTCAAAATTTAAAGTTGCCAATATATTTACATGAACATACAACAGAGAATTATAAAAAAAAAAAAAAAACAAGAAAAACCACCAAAAAAATAAACAACAAGGGAAAACGCTACCCTACATTTTAAATACGGAAAAACCGAGGAGATGATCGACACACATTTAATATGGTTTCCTGAAACTTTCCCATTACACTTTTAAAAGAAACATCATCTACTTTCTTTATCAGGAATATCTGAATGCAAGTTTTGTTTCTGCTAACATACAACACTGTACTGAATAGTTGTCCACACACAACAGGCCCTTGTACATGAACAATGAGTTTCCTTTTATGAAGCACAGTTCAATTTGAAAGATGTCATGATAAGTAAATGTGCTCACTATCTACCGGTAAACAAAGCATGACCAACAAGATCTGATATCAAACCATATAAGAACATCATTGTTGTGGGTTTGGGGTACATTCAGCTAAAGCTTGTCCTGTTCACTGATAACCTTTTACAAGATTCTGGACTGAAAACTTCTCTCTGTAAATTAAGTCCTTGCTTCAGTTTTTTGAGGTTTTTTTTCTTTAACTAAAATAGATTTTAAGGTTTTTTGGGGGTTTTTTTGAAGGGGGAGACGGTTTTCATTTTTATTTTTCAATTGAATTAAGCCCCCCCCCCCCCCAACCCATCCCCCACCCCCTTATTTTCTTTGCTATAGTCAAAGGCAGATTACCCCTCTGCTCTTTCATTTGTAAAAAGAGAGAGAATGAATCGTCACCTTTGGCAAGCAAGATTTTCATTTGAAGTAAAAAACTTGGCAAGTTAAGCATTTAGCACCAAGCTTTCCAGTTTAGTTTACACTCAGCTGGGATGTGTCAATGACATGTTGGATGCTAACATGCAATGCTTTATTCCAAAGTAGCTTGTGTAGCCTGATGTCTCCTTCTCTAGCTGTCACTCCCTGGTATTTCTGTCGGTCCAGTGCCACCATTAGTCAGTCAAATGTTTATACTATAGTCTAAGCTTTTACAAATGACATACCAATACTTCTTATAACAAGCTCTTGAGAGGGTTACCTGCCAAACAGGTGGAGTTCTTTAAAGCGTTATCACAAGTTCATTTCTCTCTCACACGTGTTACAGCAGGGGATTAAGGTATATATTACGAAATTTCTCTTTCAAGCTCTTGGTTATTAAACTATTCAAACAATATTTGAAAATTGTGATGACTTGAAACAAACTTCCACTGTTTTTCTAGTCAATTTTCAAATAAACAATTGTTTTCTTGCCTGTCTGACTAGATTTTACAGGCCATCGAAAATTAAATGTAAATTTTAGAGGTAAATATATATATATATATTATTTCCCTTCATCCATACTAAATTTCTTCTTGAATTAAAAGCATGCCTCTCAATAGCTTGAGCATTTATCTGCAAATCAAGACCAATACTTGAATCTGATTCTGAAGGAAATGATCGATATACATTTGTTGGATGCACAAGCACATGTACATGCAGTTACAAAAACAATAAGGAAGAAACTATTATTCAAATCTAATACTGTCTAAGACTTAAATGCACTTTTTTTGCATTATTTAGGGGTTCATTAACACAGTAGCAAAATTGAGGTGGTCTAGATTCATGTTTTACCAAGATGCACCAGAAAAGGCATCTAATAGTGATGAGTAAAAAAGCTTTCTCAATGAAAGTTTAGACCAATACCAATATATATTTGTTCACATGTACAGTTCTAGTGCTTCTCACTAAATGAATACCAGTATCACATAACACATTCTGCTACTGTAACATGAAGAATCTAGACTGACAAGTCATTCATTGCTTCCCAGATGTGACTTGATTAAAGAATTGATATTTGCCCCCACAGAGGGAATAGCAAAAAAAATTGTCAAATGCAATATGAATTATTGATTGTTGGGGAATAATTATCAGGGTTTATGGGGATTTCTCGGATGAATATCCCAAAAAGGCCCGTTTCAGTACTCTTTGATTCCTTGTAATTGTGAAACACAATTACATACAAGCAAACTAAAATTGAGCCTATTACATAAAGTTTATATATAATGATAATTTCTGTGTGCAAGTAATGCATTGCCTTTCTAAAGGGTCATTTAACTCATACAAGCTCAATTTTGATTTCATGCAGTCTCACTTTTCCACCATATGTCCTTTTCAGTAGAAAAATTGATGAAGATCAAAAGTGAGCTTATCAAAGATTTAAGGCTCTCAAGCCAGGTGTTGACAGTACATTGTGAGCTCAAGGACCTCCAAAATGTGCGCACCTTCACAATAGAGAGTGCATCAAAGACAAGCATCCACTCCATCGCTCTCAGAATGCAGCATCCCGAGGACCGAGTTTGGCTTCTGCTGCTATTTACTGCTGTTTGTTCTTTGTCAATAAGCAGTAATCCCAACAGAGCCTAGACAATACAGCCCTGTCACTTGTGAATGTCACTGTGATTGTAAAGCCTGTAAGTAGTGCTTCAGTGTCAACCAAATCCACGATGCCTACCAGCCTCCAAATTTACTGACGATCAATAGAAATAATGGGTAAAACAGTTTGTCTATACATGCATGTACTGACTTAGGATTTGTCCAAGATACTTGTATCAAATGTTTCGTTTGCAATTTAACAAAATAAACCTTGCATACAGTGATTGAACTACATGTACAATCATGCGCCAAAAGTATTCAATTGTTTCTTTTTTCCCTATATATTTTCCATTGAAAAAAAAAGACTTATTTTGAAAAGGTTTTCTAGTGTTTTCGTTTGTCAGATTTTGAAGAAATTTATATTGATTACAGTTAATTTAATTTGCACTTTTTGACATACAATGAAATAGTTTTTTGACAACTCATTTGTGAAATTTGGTATTCTAACACTAAGATATTTTTGGAGAGCTTTGCTATATACTTTTGCAATATGATAATGCGAAATGAAAAATCTTACCTTGAATTGTTATTAACAAATCTCAGAAACAGAAGGTGGAAAAATATCAAAATATGATGTCAGAAAAGCTAAAGAAATTCTGAATTTATCAATCCAAGTCTTTTGAAAATTGGTGAAGGGGTTACTTTTTAACAATTCTCTGAAAAATGTTGGTTTTCAATGAAATAAAAAAAATGCAAAATTTATGTCATGCAGTTGGCTGACATGTATTCACCAATTTTAACTAGATCAAATATTAGACACACATTATACAAAAGTTAACATTATTGGATATGATACTCTATGGATCCAGGCATGATGTTTAAATGACATCAATGAAACTACCGGTACCCCATATTCAAACCACAATTCTCTTGTAATGAATTTGCACTGACCGGTTAACAAGCCAAAAACCATGTAAGCTCTGTACCAGTTTATCATACTGAAATAACATTTACTTTTTGCACAAAAAAATTCATGTCCATAATCTGGATCACAAGTAAATGCTGAACAATTCTACAGTGCTTGATAAAATACATGCCAGATTTTCAAACCTCGATCAACATAGGGTTTGCACTGAGCATTCTGATGCATTCCAAGTTTCATACAGCATCCCTTAAGCCAGAGTGATACAGTAAAAGAATCAATACGACCACCATCAAAAAAATCGTTGATGTGACCTCTCCTTTACATCATACTTTAGGTTAGTGGGTATTTTTAAAGTTGTGTGAAAATTTTATTTGAAATTTTAATACATGTATAATGATAGAAAATGTAGCACTTGAATTTGGAAAAAAATATTCCCAGAATATTGATATAAAATATCCTGAACCAGGTACTTTCTTTTCAGTTGGACTGAAGAGAACATTTTTACCAAGGTGGCATATATCATATGAATGCAGTCAATCTATATCACGTTTACAATTCCTATAAATGCTTATCATTGCTTGGACCAGACCTACTGAGATGGTAGGGGTTGTTAGGATCAAGATATCATCATTATTCAAACCATCCGGTGATATAGCCCAAATCACAGTCCTAATGACATAGAATAGTTAATTATATATTGGAAATTTACTTAAAGGTAAACAGTTCATCTATTTTTTTCTAGTGGGAGAACTCATTATATTTCATTCGCTACGATTTGACAACTAGTATTCATACAAAATTTAATGCTGTAATTCTTTTAGGACTTTTTTTTATCGATTTTCTCTTAATACTGTCAAATGATCAGTTGATCACTATATATCCAATTTAGTAAAGATTTTCCAAATCCAATTCAGGGACGGCCATAATCTTTCTATAAAGGTCAGAACAAAATTGAGGGGGTGTGGACTGCCCAGGGCTGTCCCAGTTGAGAAGCTGCAAATTTACATTGGAAATAGAATATCATATAGATTGAAAAAAATTACTATCACACAAATAAACCCAGATTTTACAAATATACAAGAATACACATGCAGTCAAAAAATCCTATATTTAAAACAAAGTCACAGGGGTTTGGGTTGGGAAATGAAATGAAAGGGAACCCCTGACACCTCGCTTAACCTGCGTCTGAACATCCCTCACTTCAGACTGGCTGCATTTCATCTTCTAGAGTAAAAACCTATCTATGAGGTCTTTGTCTGCATGATATGTCCCTATAAACCCTGCCCATCCCTCTTCTCCGATTTCAGTCTTATTTATATATTTATATGCTAGCATCATAACTTGCACAACTGCTTTATGGGCTTTTATCAAGGCAGCATCACCAGTTTGCTATCTTGTTCCTGAATGGATGACTAAATACATTTTTATTGGGGGAAAAGAATCCCTACTCATAAAACTCATATCATTAATGAGGCCAGTGGTGTAGCAAAATGACAATTGATCCAGCTGAAATTTTGACAGGACCTGGAACAGAAAGAGTATTAAGCACTGCAGGCTGTGTTAATTTCTTGAAACTGAACAAGTTATTTACTGCATCTTGTGGTGTACTAATAATGGCAGTATGCACCTTTGATCGTAATGAGACTAAATGAGTTCTGTACCTTAGAGCCACTTTACGTGTGTGACCAGCCATAACTGGCCATCTCCGTGTCTAGACAGCCTAGGGAAACAGTGGACCCTGATTAACAGGACTTTCTTTATATGACCTCAATTGCCTGGTGGTCCCAAGAAAATCCCTAATGTCTTCTCCTTGTATTGACATTTGGTTTGGTTTGCAGTGCAACATAAAAGTATACTCAATACTCGTACTTATCTATTATCAAGGAACTCAGAAGACATATTGAAAATTGTTTATTCTAAGTAATTTAATGCATTTTCTCAATCTTTAGTTTAAACTATGCAAAGAGATGTTTACTGCATATAAACTTGTTGGCATAGCAATATTTCTCATGGCAATAAACAAAATTCATAAATCTCTGTTTCACATTGATCTGCTCGCAGTATCAAGCAGTACATTGTACTGGCTATTTCAAGAGAGATCATGAACATCAGGGCAATGACTGCTGGCTGATTCAGAAGTGTCCAGCAGAATTAAATTTTTTGCACACTTCATATAAAATTAACATTTTGACAGGCAATCTTGAATCAATTGCTACATACAAAGTATGTAAATTTTTACTTTAAAGGGACAAGAATGGAGTTAGTTCATGCCTAATTCCTTTACAAAAGTTGCAGTTTACATGCAGAATGTAACAAATCTCACATCTGTAGAATTTACATGTATTCAATATATCGGAAGCTCTGCTCTTTTTCTAGGCTTCTCAGAATTTTCAATGTTCAGTAGTCTAGACATTGGGGAGAATTTCCTCATATCTTTTGTCCTCTGTACTATATAAAATTTCAATGTTTTTTGTTTGAATGATAATGATAAGCTGACATGTATTTAACTCTCTCTTTCCTTACTTTTTAATCTTTAAAACTCTCGCTGTCACAATAACAATGATAAGCCTTAAATAACCAATCAAAATAGAAGGAAAAAAGACACTACAAATGTATTAAGTAAAAGGAACCCTATATTGATTCAACATCAAAGAGTCACAATAAAATTCCACTACCATCACGAATGCTAGAGAGCTTTGATATATATGGAATCACCTGGTAGATACAAAATGAAACACTTTGAATACACTGTGCAGAATGCATAATAAATGTGTCACACAGGTAAAATATTGCCAAATTTTAAACAGAAGAACATGTTTATTAGACTTTTAAAACATGCTTTTCAAAGAGGATAAAACTTGAACTCTGTTCAAGTATATCTATGTAAATCAGGTACATCTTATGCAATGTAGAGTTCAGACTAATGCCACACATACAAAGAAAAACTGCAGGTGCTTATTTCAAAACTGGTTCTCTCCTCTAAAAATTTGTTTTCTTTTAGATGTTTATTCAGTTTCTACAAAAAAAACCAAATAATTTGTTTTTTTCAAAATTGCTTGTACATTGTTTAATATCTGCCTGTAATTCAATATACGTATATTTTAAGGAGGTGAAAATTATTTTAGCATGATCACCCGCCAAGTAGTTTAATTTTTCTTACAGCTATTAAATTATTAATGTCTTTCAAATTGGACACTTTCCATTGAATATTGCTATATCAAATTTCTAAGATAACCCATGCTGATCACTCACTTAATATTTCAAACAACATTCTGTACAGTGTGTAGCTTAAATCAAGGGCATTAATGGTGATAGTACAGGCTGTAATAATATGCAACAAATACAGAACCAGGATCATCACCAGGATCATCACCAGGATCATCAGCAATAATAAATTCACAATTTATGAGAGCATAGAAATGAATAGAAACAAGGGATTGCTACAGTGTTTGACAAAGAAAAGAGGACAAGAAGGTCAGACAAGTTTCTCTGGTCCAGCTCCAGCCATTGATCAATTTTGCGCCATGTAAGCAATATATCAACCACGTTGAGACAATGTAGAAATACAAAATTTAGTGATACAAGTATCTGGTAGAATTGATGTACAACATCATTATTCAACATCATACAATTTGAATATTAAGCCATCAAGTTCCCCTTCTCCCATTATGAAATGATTTCAACTAATTTGATACATATGTATTTTGTGAAGACAACAACAAATCTATAGCCAAGTCAACCAACAAAATTATATGGACCATGAAATTAAAAGTCTAAACATGTGTATGTAAGTATAAGTAAGTATGTCAACAGCTGTCTGGTAGAGATACCCCTGGAGGTTGCATACATGGATAATCAGCAAGTGAACCAAAACCCCTGGTTTTTTAGGTATTTGAACTATGAGTATTACCACCTCATTTCCAATAAATTGTTCAAAAGGTGCAGACATATGCAATAACTATCAAAGTAAAAAAATGAAAATGGTGTTGAATACAAGAATTTCTCATTCATAATACATGTACATAGGTATTACATATATCAAATATATGGATGTTAATATTCAACTGCTTCACTGATGACCTCTCATTGGAGTCACTGCGGCGCCTGAGGATACTAATTACCGTAGATACAGCAATGGCTGTCCACTGAATCTGGCATAAATTATGTACATTTGTTCTTCTGAATTAATGAAAACATAATGGATATATCCTTGTTATGGGTACTCAAAATATCCAGTTTCCCAAACAGCTAAAAATTTAGATTTTATCTCGATAAAAAAAACCTCAGAAGTCCCAAGTCTATATATAGCAATCAAACTTGTCAACATTTTGAAATTACCAGTAAATAAAAAAAATTTAAACTGTTCCAGCATTGAAAGTATATTAATAATTATTAATCCTTGACCCTTGACCTGCCATCCTGTTTTCTTTCAAATCTGAACAAGTTTCTCAATTTCAAATTGTCTTTTCCATCTATAATGCACTTCCCTGGCTCATTCGTAAGAAGAGACTAAACTCTTAAATGACTTAAATTTACCGCTTAATACTGTATATACATGTTCAAGATGTGAGTAATTATGTCATAGACACTAACCCTCATAATACAAGATACTTTGCACTGAACTCAAGTGTTTTTGTATATGCTATGCAAGAAGAGCAAGACGACAGTTTGTGAATATCTACTTAAAAAGACGTATATACTGCAAACAGTCCCTTGACATTTGGCTAACAGCTCTTAGGCTCATTCAAACAGTATTCAGCCACATTATCATTCAACAAGATTTGATATGTAATTTGCAGTTTGGTTTTAATCAAGGTTACCGGCAACTAAAATGCAGCCTGTTGTCTTGAAAATATGCAACAATACGTAAGTCGGAATGGACAAGAAATTTTTGTCAAGAAAATATCCTGTATTAGCTAGTTAGAAATTCATTTATGTATTTAGGTACCAGAGACATTTATGAAAGCATTGGTAAATCAACTGGTGTATTTCTACCCCTAATACTACCACTTTATTAACTCCTAGTATTTTGACATGTTGGTTTATCCGAATCAAACTTGTAAGTACACTGGCTACATCCTGAACATAGATATAACATTCAAGGGGTACATTCTATTATGTAAATTGAATCGGTGAACAGTGAAGACTAAACCAAAACAAGCTCTTCCAACACAAAATGAGGCAAAATTACATGAAAATTGCCTTGAAACACTATGAACAGCTGATGAAAGACACACATAATATCAAGTGCATGTGTCCCGAGGAGATTCAATACATGTTATTTTTTTCATCGAGGGTGTGGCTTTCAAATACAGTTTTCTGTGCCAATGTAGATTCAGACTACCTGGTCCTGGGATTTATGTACATATGTAAGACAGTGAGTGGTACTGTCACAGACCACAAAGTCAACAGGATGACTCAAGTGCAGTGTTGCACTGTAAAGACCTAAACCAAGGAATATGTAGTACTTGCTGGTTTTCAGTCAGACCCTGTACATATCTGAAAGATCGCTATTATAGATATCTCATATGCAAAGACAACAAATACATTATGCTCGCGCATTGTTGTCAAATTCAGTCAAATGTTAACGAGTACTGTCACCCTAACGCAGTACATGTGTCAGACGGACAGACGAGTGATTACGCATCAGTGGTTTTACAAACGGTATGCACGGGAATGGCTTCCGTCGGGAGCTGTTTTATCTCTTACCTCGTCCCATTTTATGAATTTATTCCCTTTCACTAATGATTCTGGAACCTGAATAGGTTTAAGCTGCACTACATGTACGCCAGGTTTGGCCCCTGCCATGCCTGCAATCAATTTACTACCATAATGTCCATAGTTTATTCCTATCACTGTGTGTGTATATGCAATAGGATCATACCATTATGTGTGGGTATGATCAGCATTGGTCATCTATTGGAACAAAATATTTAAGGTTTTAAAGATGCAAAACGTTAATTCAGCATACTAAATTTACAAAAATAAAACAAGATGATATCTTTAATTTATGTGTGTGCTTAAATTTCGCTTATATATGGTGTAAATGAAAGCTGAAGACCCCATTGTCATTAGCATCTATAAATAAAAGGTGGTCATGTGATCAAAATAAAATGGTGGTTTGACAGCATGCATCTAATTTTATATCTGTATTGACTATTCAATCGCGCTTTTAGTCAGTCATATGGTTTTTTTCACAAAAATATGTTCGGCAATATGACTCTGATCTTTTTAAAATTATAAAGTATACATTTTTTACATTAAAGAACTTTATAATATAGATGAATACCAACAATTAAGAATCTTTTGGTAAAAAAAAAAGTCACGATATATATACTTTATAGCTGTTGGGCACTACCAAAAAGACCAGGATAAGCAGCTCCATTGCATTTAGAGTGAATTTATTTTTATCATATATATATTTACCTATTAACGCCAGGGGGAATAACTCCATAACTCCAATGGGAAAATGACATTGAAAAGTAATGATTCAAAATCGATGCGTTTAATGAGATGCATATTTATGTACAATGTAAATGCCACCTTAATTAAACATGAAATTTCCTATGATATTTTGTTAATCTATTTTTCGAGATGCTTGAACCATCGGTAATCTGGGAATATGGAGTTCCTACTGAGTTAATTCAGGGGCGTAGCTAAGGTTTGTTTATTGTGGAAGCAAATTAAGGCATGGGGTTTGGGGGCTGCCTTGAGACCCCCAATGGCTCAGGGGGCAAAGCCTCCGAAAGCTGGCGAGTTTTCAGCATTTCAGACATTTAATTTTGAGTATCCAGAAAAAGGAGTTTCATCAAAATAACCCCATTTTTTAATGTGCAATATGCTTACTTCGTCATAAAATTAACGATAAAGAAGAAAAAGGAGTGCCTGATTTATGATGAGATTAATTTAATTTTTATCTAATAAGTCTTGTTCTTTCTCTCCTACTGGTCTATACCATTTTTGTCTACAAAAATACTCTAATAATACAAAAAAATAACTATATATTTAAACTTTAAGATTCCGTTAATTCTCGACAATCTATTCCTATTCATTGTCAACCTGTCATTCAGGCTATGGAATTGTATGCAAAAAATTCTGAGATAACAGCTGCTACATTGACTAATCGGTTGAATAATAAAATTCCGGAATTATTTATACGGTTTAGTTGAATTGTTATACATAAAACAAAGTTTTAATTAATCAGCATCATTTAAGTTTTATTTTATTTTTTTGTGAAAATGATGTGGAAGCAATTGCGTACATGCGTACGCCTCGCTACGCGCCTGTAATTACTCACTTCTTTGGTTACGGGTCGACAGTCCATGCAAGTAGGGGAAATACGACTACATGGAAAAACAGAAATACTGCACTCTTTTGGAAAGTTTGTCATAAAGACAATATGATTGATTTTAAAAACATATGTATATACCAAATGAATACAAGGTTTGCAGAAATCCTGCCTTCTTAATCAATTAAATAAGCTTTCCATGGTGGTTCATACGGCTATGAAGGTAGAGAGCATTGCAATGTGAATAGATAGCAGACATTGCAGAAAAATAACGTGTAATTTTTGCAATTAAAAACCTTCGCGGTGTTATCAAAACTTTCGGAAATAAAAGCAAAACTTTCAAAAATGAAAGCAAAACTTTCGCAACATGTTGCTTTTTTTTTTATT
This sequence comes from Magallana nippona, assembly GCA_033439105.1. Lineage (NCBI taxonomy): Eukaryota > Metazoa > Mollusca > Bivalvia > Ostreida > Ostreidae > Magallana > Magallana nippona. Next base: position 21,756,866 of record CM065923.1, read on the forward strand.
TATTTATTTATTTTTTTTTGTTTTGCGAAAACGCAATGAAAGGTAACAACATTGAAAATTTTCGCGATTTTATATTATTTTTATAGACAATTAATGCCTTTATTTTATTCAAAAAAGCATAAATAATTTGAATTTCATCAATCTAGATCTATTCAAAATTGGTTAAGTGACAAAGGGTGACTTTTTAACAATTTTTTGCAAAATGTTGGTTTTGAATGAAATGCGTAGTAAAAAAGAATAAAATTGAAGTTTCGCATTTATTGGCGAAAAGTGTTGCGTTATATAGCGAAAGTAAAACAGTAAATCGCGAATATTATTCACTAAGTAAAATATTTTTTGAATCTACAAAAAAGGGTTGAATGGGCAAAAAATTGCGCTGTTGGAAGCGCACATTAATTAAAGCTAGTCTTCAGCGCATCAACTGAGTTGCATGAATGAAAACTTTCAACCATTTTGTCAAATAAAGATTTTTTTCATTGTGTGAATAACATTACACCTTAGTTGAGTGTTATCACATTCACCCACCTCAATAAAACTTGATATCTCGATCTTCACGAATCTACAGTCGTAAGTAATTTAATTTAGCAATTGTATTATGCTGGTATGAACTATAGATGAAGTTGATTAACATTGAATTTTTAGCCCTTTAATATTTTAAACAAAAAATGAAAAAGTAAGTTTTTAACTCCCTAACCAAAAAAATCAAAACAATTATTTAAAACATAGAAAAATTGATATGTCTCAAACAATTAAAATCAGTATGTTATGGTAAATTACGGGTTTTAGTATTACCTTAAAAACAAATCTTAGTCGTGTAATCGCTTTATCGGATGAACTGATAATGTACAGAGGAAAAGTAAGTTTCACCGAGACTTAGCGGGAGAAAGAAATGAAAAATGCAGACAGATTCCAGGCTTTAGAGAAACTTCCAACAAAATTGGCAGACCAGCTTATGCCATTTCAAAAAGATGGCATAAGATATGCATTGGAAAAGAATGGAAGGTCTGCAACTATCTTAAAATAATCCACATTGTTTTGAATCATAAAAAATAAAACGGAATTTTTCTCCCTTTAACCATCAAGTTAGGAACAACTCCCTGTCAGTTGGATTTACTTCAATTTGGGGATCAAATGTTTGTTCAATGCCCCTATATTCTTATTTCACCAATGGGAGTCTAATTTAGTTCATTTTGGAACAGGACTACAATTTTCTGAGGAAAAAATTGCATCATTTCAAAGGGGGGGGGGGCTTCTTAGTTGGATGTCTTTTTTTAATACACAAACAGAACTCCATTTCTATTTTAGCTGTCAATGTACAGTACATTTGGCTGCAAAGTCTTAAGATCATCGAACATCATTTCCATAGGCTGTGATTGTGTAATTCACCTGGCTTGCTCTTTTCAGAGGTTTTCCTTGGAGATCCATAAGAAACATGTCACTCCTATTTGAATACAGATATTGATAATATATATCCACATATTTTCTTAAACTTGAGTTGTTAGAGTAATTTGGTACATAAAATATTGATTTGGGGAAAACTTAAAAAAAAGTTGTTTCTTGGAGATTGCCTTATGCTACTTTTGCTGCAGGCTGTTCAACTGCAAAATTTTCAGTCTGTCTCAGATTGCACCCATTTCTATGGTGAAGTCTGTTGAACCTTTTGGAAACAATAAGTCTAAATAAGCTCTTAATTACTTTTAAATACTCTGATGCATAGTGAATATCTATTTGGTTTTTACTGTTTACGTTTATTATGCCTTGACTCCAAGGGTTACACAGTCACATGATAATTTAGTGAATACTATTATCATTGAATGATGACCATGTAATTTCTCAGGAAATGAAGCTTAATTTCTTTATTAAAAAGATTATTTTTTATTTGGTTACTGATGAGAATGTTTGATATGTTAAGGTGGTATGGGACACCTGTCGATATTAATGTGGATAAAAGTACATTATAATCAAAATACTTTCACCATTTTAAAATTTTTTAATTTTACAATATTTGACCAAAAAATATGTTTTAAAATTTTTTGGAAAGGCAGATTTCGAACGCATGACTTTCAGATTCGTAGGTAATGCTCTAACCCATTGCGCTATACCGTTAGGTAACAATATTGGGAAAGAAAATGTTTATCAAATTATGCTTGATTTTATTGTTTATTTCGATCGGAAGTACGTCACAATATGGAAGTGTCCCATACCACCTTAAATGTTTGTTTTACTTCTTTTTTCTAGATGCCTTATTGCAGATGAGGTATGTTTTCTTTGAACTTCCGGTAATATGTTAAGTATGCATGAACTGTGAGTAATATTGTCAGAATATTGATGATGGCTGAGCTTTATAACATTGGTAATTAATTTTGTGCATTTACCAGTTCTTTGTTTTTTTAATAAATTAATATTTTAAATGTTCTTTATTTATCTATGTTAGACTATAACATGTTTAAACTAGGAATTTTAAAGGGAAATATTAAAAAAAAAATTTCAGACTTTATGGGAATGCATTGGTTTGATGTATTGGCTAGACAATGTTGAAAGTCTCTTTTTTGGTATATTTAAGGTTACTTAATTGATTTTAATGAAGTTAAGCTCAAATAATACACAAATATACATTACATCAAATCAAGATGTATAGTAAGAGGGGTTGTCATCGGCAAAAAGGTAATACATTTTAGGGGTTTTTTTGGTTTTTTTGTATGTAGGAAAGGCCTGAGAAGTAGCAATTGTGGTACATTGTAATATGATAGTTAATAAACTTAGTGACTTTTCTGTTTAGATGGGGCTGGGCAAGACATTACAGGCCCTCTCTGTGGCTTACCTCTATCAGTCAGAGTGGCCCTTGCTGATCATCGTTCCTTCCTCCCTCCGGTTCTGCTGGGTGGAAGAGATAGAGAAATGGTTCCCAGACACAAGCCCAGAAGACATCTTTATGGTACAGACAGGGAATGATGCCAGGTGATCTATATAGTTCACATCAATACAGAGTTTATCATAAAAAAAAGAATTCGTTTATCATGAGAAAAAAAATTCGTTTTTCAGAGAGTGTCAAGAGCATTGAAAGGTGCAGTTGAGTACAATATTATATGGATGTAAAAAAAAAAATGCTGTTTTGTTGAAATTTTTTTTTTTTTCCAAAGTTAAGAAAGTCTACTCCGCTTTATTTCAATTTCATTTACATTGTAGACCGGAAATTTTGTATTAAAAAAATGATGTCTTTTATAGGAGTATAATTAAGCTTGTATTTTATTTTCTTTCAGTGGAATTCAGGATGCCAAGATTGTCATTGCTACATATGGTTTATTATCGAAAGCCACCAGTCGAGTTGTTCTTCAGGCCCTGACCAATCAGAAATTCCAGGTGGTGATCGTAGATGAATCTCACTACATAAGAAACATCAAAACGGCCTCCTGTAAGGCTATTGGACCTCTAATTAGGGCTGCAAACCGACGCATTCTCCTGTCTGGGACCCCTTCACTGTCTAAACCTGTAGAGGTGGGTTAGTAATGAATAGGGATAGTAGTATGATTACTTTTGGACAAGGAAAGTAATTATGACCCACACAGCTTGAAAATATCTTAAATAATTCAACCTTCGTTTTTCTCAAAACAATTGTTTGATGCTTTATATCCACCTATTGTAGCATGTTGCAAGTTACCTGTTATTCCCTTGCAAAACTTGCTGCAGTGGGGATATACATGTAGCGTTGTTAACTGTGAGTGAATGAGTGTTTTAGTGTACAAAAGCTTGTAAGTAACATTGAATGAACTTTGATGCTGACTTGAAGCTGAAAAAAAATGATTATTTCTTCTTTTATCATATTTTATTATCACCGCAGATCTCTTTTATCTTATTTTATTATCAATGCAGGTCGAAGATACATTTCTTTTTTAAAGTTGCAATATAGTGTATTATAAGCAGTGCAGTCATGATAATAATAATGATAATAATGATCATAATGACATACATATTTCCAATTCTTAATCATTAACCTACATAAAGAGTATAATTGTACATGTATGAATTATATTTGAGATTTGAGTATAATTGTACATGTATGAATTATATTTGAGAAGTGAGTATAATTGTACATATACAAATTATATTTGAGATTTGATTAGTATTGGTAAAGTATGTACCTGTAGTAAAACTTGACTTATTTACTTGCAGCTTTTCTCCCAAATTGATGCCATCTGTCCCAACAAATTTGGTAGTTGGTGGACGTACACTGCACACTTTTGTGATGCTAAGATCCAGCACTTTGGCAAAGTCCGCAAAAGAAATGTTGAGTAAGAATTAACAGATATCTCAAAACTGTGCATTGATTTTCAGACAGCTACATATATTTCAAGGGGTAGGCTCAGCTGTAAGGGCATCATTAGACCTCCTACAACCAACAAAATTATATTAATCTATTCCTCAAACAAATACTGGAACTTTAAACCAAATTTTATTCACATGCAAGAATATTTTGTGAGGTTTTGCAAAATTGTTGTCTGGTTAGGAATATTGCTTGTCATTTGGCTCTAATATGATATTTGTTTAAGATTACTGGTTATAATCATAAAATAAAGTAACTATACTGAAATTAAAGTTGATTTCCAATCCAGACACATGGTATATTGGTACAGGTCAAATTTCCCCGTTGTTTTTGCCCACTGGCTTTGAAATACAAATTTGTCTCATTTTGAATTCCCCTCATCAGTTCCGAAAACCAGTTTTATTTTTAATACACCCTCCTTTTGATTTGTTCATGAAAGTGGAACAAAAATCAGTGATCAGATATCACAAGGTCTGATTTCTCTATTTACTGGTAGTGGTGCCTGCAACTTAGAGGAACTTCAGAAAAAGCTGAGGGATGTTCTCATGATACGTAGAATGAAAGACGATGTCCTTACCCAGCTGCCAGCCAAGCAACGACAACAGATATTGTTTCAGCTGAAAGATTCCCAAGTCAGCAAGGTACATTGTATTTTATTAGCTAATTCATGATTTTACATGTTTAATGACATTCTGGTATATTGAGCAAGAACTATTATTTTTTAAAGATACATTCATGGACCAGCACAGGAAGGTTAAATATTGTTTCACATAAGTGTGAAAATCAACATTTAAACTTGGTTTACCAATCTAAGTCCTCACTTTCTCTTAAGGGATGACAGTCTAGCCCTTGTTTTCGACTGATATTACAGATAACTAAGAAGGAATAACACTCACTTCTTTTAAATTGTTAAACTCTCTGATGCTTCTGAGATGTGTATGACAAGTGTATGTTCACCTATGAGATGTCTATGAAAAGTGTAAGTTTACTTCTGAGATGTCTATGACAAGTTTATGTTCGCTTCTGAGATGTGTTTGAAAGTGTATGTTCACTTCTGAGATGTGTTTGACAAGTGTATGTTCACTTCTGAGATGTGTTTGACAAGTGTATGTTCACTTCGGAGATGTGTATGGCAAGTGTATGTTCACTTAAGAGATGCCTATGACAAGTGTATGTTCACTTCGGAGATGTCTTTGACAAGTTTATGTTCACTTCTGAGATGTGTATGACAAGTGTAAGTTCACTTCTGAGATGTCTATGACAAGTGTATGTTCAGTTTTTTAAAAGCCACAGCTGGTTGGTGTTTTTATTCAGAAAGACAATACTGAAAGAAAAAAATGTTGTCTTGATTATTGACAACTCCTGGATTGACAGCTTTAAAAATTCTGCCATACTTTGTGTAGGATCATCAAAACTAAAAACATTCCTTGTGTAGAAAACATTACTCATATCTGGCTAAGATATGGAAAAAATCATGAGAGAGGTTAAAATATTACATGTATCAGAAAATAAGATGATTGATACATGTATATAGGTGAGATGGGATAAAGTTACAGGACAGAGGTATTCGTTGAGTACCGGTAAATTTAGATTTGCAAACTCCATTTCTTGAGAAATGTGAAATACCATTTAAATTTACAGATTACAGATTCGTTTGGACGTATTTTCGTGTATTATCTTATACCTACAAAAGAAAATATGACTTTATAACCCGAATTTATAATTTGTGAAGGATGTTAATTCATGGATGAGAGGTACCCACGAATTCCACGAAAATTGAGCCACCACAAAATTTAATGTTTCCACAGTATATACTGATAAATTGCATATTTTTAATTCAGGACATACAGAAGACATTCCAGGAACTGAAGTCGTCTATGAGGAGAGATAGGTGTCAAGTTGACAAGGTTCTTCAGACTGTAGCCAATGAAGGTTGTTCAGCCAATACACTGAGTCTCATACAGAAACTTTATCAACTCAGTGGGGAGGCAAAGGTGACTAGATGAAATCTGGTGTATTGGAAGATCAAAACTGAAATATTAGTTTCAAAAAAGTTGCATTTATTTCATAATTACCCAGTACTGAAAAAAAATATTTTTTTTGGAATCTTTAGTTTAATACATGTTTTTGAACAGTATTTTAACTTTTCTTTTCATTAATTTTTTCTGCAAGTGGTGATAACATTGGAATAACATTTACCAGGTATCCAAATGTTGATTCTAGATAGGTCCTGCTCGAGAATATGTAGCCATGTTGTGTGACAACAAAAACCTGAAGTTTCTGGTCTTTGCTTACCATCGTGCCATGATGAATGGCCTACAACAGACGCTGATGGAACATGACGTGAAGTTTGTACGGATTGATGGCGACACCAAACCGTCCGACAGACAGCTATATGTGCAGCAGTTCCAGTCGGATCCAGACACTAGAGTCGCAATATTGAGCATCTTAGCAGCAGGAGTGGTAAGTTCAAGATTCTTTGTTTGTTTTTGGAAGACAAGAGGCGAGTGATTGTAAGGAGTTTTTATTGCTTAGATGGCCTTTTTCTAAAGGTCCTATAATAATCACGATAAAAAGTGAGTTGACTCTTAAAAAATATTATAGATATTTGTTGTGTAACCATATTTCTAAGATGTAGAGAAGAGGTAAATTGAAGTCTGATACAGAGGCATGTTAGCAGAGCAGGTGCTTGTGAGCACTCGTAAAATTTGTGTTACAGGTAGTGAAGATTTTTAATGAGCCCTCATGAACACCAGGTCTGCTAAACATGCCTGAGATTTGTAAGTTGAGATGGTTTTTAGGGCCTGACTTTCACCAAGGCCACACTGGTGGTGTTTGCGGAGATGTACTGGACCCCAGGGGTACTGATTCAGTGTGAGGACCGCGCCCACAGGATTGGACAGACTAGGTGTGTCTCCATCCACTACCTGGTGGCCAAAGACACAATGGATGAATGGGTCTGGTCAGCCATTTGCAGAAAGGTTTGATTTGAATTTCATTCTTTTACTTACTGTCTTTTGTTGAAAGGGCTATCACATTTAGAATTTGTAATAAGATAAAGTTGAAAAATGGATGTAAAAAGCTATTCGCAAAATGGATACCATAATTAATAATGAATCGCAATTCCTTTCTGTGTCTGGAGAAAGGAAAGGCAGGTTATCAAAAATGGAATTTTAGCTTGGATATTTCCCCCAAAAAAATATGGAGACTATAACAGATATTCCAAAAAATATTTGTATGTACCGTAATCCGGTGAATATAGTAGTACAGTAGTGTACAATACGCACCCCCCACTTTGGGCCTGAAAGTGGTGAAAAAAACTAGTTCGGATGTATAATACACATCAAAAAATTGACCAAACAGTAATGCTGAGTATATCATCAAAGCAGTTATACTTTGTATACACGCTCAATTTCATCGCGGAAATACACTACCAGAAATAAGAAAAACAATAAATTTTTAGATACGGATTTATTGTAACTAATACATCGCGGTAATATCTTTATTTCATAATCAATGTTTTAAATAGACCTAGTATTAAATAATCTACCGTAAATAAAATCGACTACTTTTAACAAGCGTTATATAATTGTTTTGTCATCACAACCCCAGTGTAGTGAAAAACGGTGTACAGGTATAGGAGATAATGGACCTTATTAAATTCTTAAATGATGCCGATCAAAGTGATCAATTAGAGGCCTGGAACATAATAAAATATGTGCAAAAATATTTGTGTGGTGTATAGTACACATAGCCTAAGGGGAGTGTCTGAGATAACCAAGGTGTCAAGCATTAGCGGTGGGGAGCACAACAATGGCTTCAATTAACGGAATAGGTTATAGAATTATTTATAGTCATAATTATTTGCAATAAATTATCATTACATGAAAATGGTTAAAAATGAGCCAACTGATGTGTAAGCTGTTTTCAAAGATCGGTTACAAATAGCACGTGGCCATCCAAGCCCACATTCTATTAATAACAGCTGTAATGGCAGCGTACACGGATAAAAAGACTAGGCAGTTCAAATTAATTTTTAAAGGCCATTTTGAAACAGTTTATTGATAAACAGACTTTTATATACATTTTCTTTAATAACACACTATAACAAGGATTTATTAATATATATGTGATAATGAAGTAATGTTAAGATATATAGAGGGGTATCGATTCTGTCTGTGGTCAGCATAGATAATACGCCAGTATGATACCCCGTGCTTCACTTAAGGAAAAAATATGACAAAATCCTGTAGGGATGTATAATACGCACCCCTTTCTCACGGTAAAAAATCCTGGGAAAAAAGTGCGTATTATATTCAACGGATTACGGTACATGTACTTTGTCCTTTTATTGTTTGAAAGACTATTGTGACCACCACTGCCCTGAATGGTCAGAAGCAGCTGATGAAGGCAGACAAGGGAGATAAGTACCAAGTAGAGCTCCTGTCCACAGCTGATGTTTACAAGGCACCATCAGCTGAGGAGGCTGTCAACACAGACTTTGCTGCCATTTTCTCTTCCCAACAGGTAAGGAACTTTCATACATATAACGCTTGTAGCATTATCTATGGCAGAAAAATAAATTTCTAGTGACTTTTTACTTCTGATCAAATAATCTTGTGTTTTTCGAAGCATTATTTATGGCAGGAAAATAGATTTCTAGCGACTTTTTATCTTCTGATCAAATAATCTTGTGTTTTTCACGCTAATTTCAGCCAAAGGATCAACCATCAATTCTGGATTTTATAAATAGTGGAAAGAAAAGGAAAAGGGAAGACAACTCTTCCATGAAGAAAAGAAAGAAACATCTCAGCAGCTCACAGAACAGGGAAGGTATTGTAGAAATTATTGACAGTGATGAGGAGACCACAGTCAGTGAAACTGGAAATAATTCACTCTGTACAGCAAAAGAAAAGAGACCTTCAAACTCAGTAATGGATCTTATGAAGAAGACATGTAAACCTAAGGTTAAAAACAAAAGATTATTCTTTTCACAAGAGAATGGTAAGGAAGATGAAGATGACTTTGTCTTAAATGAGACCAAATTCAATAAAGCATCATCAAAGGAAAGAAAGGTTGATGAATTAACTAAATCCTGGGGGTGTTCAGGATGCACTTTCTTAAATCATGCTGATCTCCCTTTTTGTGAAATTTGTAATACTCCAAAACACAAGAAATCCATGTCAGTGAATTCTATTTGTGATGAAGAAAAGGAAAATATATCTGATTACCCAGACCCACTGGGCAATGAAAAAGAGGATTCTAATCATGACAATGAAGAGGAAAATCTAACTGATATCCCAGACCCACTGGGCAGTGAACAGGAGGCCTGTTCTGAGGATGATAAAACTGCTTTACAATGTGATAATGATCACTTTGTTAGTGAAGATTTATCAGAATCTCATAGCTCATGCATAACTGAGTCACAGAACAGTTTAGATTCAGCCTTGTTGGAAGTCAGACCTGGTGTAAATAGTGATAGAAATTCAGTATTGAATTCAATTAAAGAAGAAAATGTTGATAATCAGAAGACTATTGAAAAAGAGTCATCTGTGAAGTCTAAAAGGAGAAGAACATTTTTCCTGGAGACCTACTCTCCATCTTCCAAGTCAAGTATAGATGAAGATAACCGTTTGTCACAAGACTCTATTAGAAGTGACCGTGATTCAGTCGATTCACAGACAGCAGGTACCCCAGGTAGATGTGGAGATGAGGAGAGGGATTTGAAGATGACCGACAGTGAGGATGAAGAGGCTAGTAGTGGAGAACACATGGAAGAAAATGTGTCCTCCTCTCAGCTGTCACCACAACCTAACGATACACTGATGGGGAGGACAGAGGGGGTCTTGGATGATACTGGAGCAACTGAGGACTTAGATGAAATGTTTGATGAGGATTTTGATCAAGAGCCTCATCCTCTAAGTAAGAAAAGTTTCTTGGTTAATGTTAAGTTGAACTTGGATATCTCAAACACTGATATCTCTCAATACAATGGATATTTCGAAGTGATTTGTAAGTCCCAACCACTTAGATTTTTTAAGTATTTTAACCTCAATATCTTAAATACTCGGGTATCTCAAAGTTTTTAAACAGTCCCATGTAGTTCAAGATAACAAAGTTTGACTGTATTTGAAAATATAGGAAATAATTTCTCAGCAAAAAATAAAAAAAGCAATGCACTGTATGTAACAGTACTCAGATTAATCACAATTTAATGATTTATCACTATTTTATTGCTTCTTGTAGATGAAGAATCTGCACCAAGTAAAGACAAGATCGTCATCAAAGATATTTCCAATGTTCCTATTTTCAAGAGCTTTCACTTCAAATGTAGTGCTTACACAAGTAGAATATATCTATATGATGAGGTATGTGCCTATGTGGGACAATGATATTATGTGAAACAAAGAGCAAAGAAAGTCACAGATCAATAATACAATTATTGACTGAGTTTAAGAGCAAACATATGGACCTGACGACAATAATGTTATCCAAGGCTGAGGGCAACTTTTTTGTTTTCAGGTCAAAAAAACATATGATGCCTTCATACCAAGTCAGCTGTTTTGTTATAAGGATATGAGTACAATTTCGAGTAGCAAAGAGCTACAAAAATTATTGCATGTACCAATAGTTGTAATGTAGTGATCTATGATTTTTATGGAGGATTATATAAGCAGACAGGTCAGCATTGGAATTGTTAGACCAGTTGAAAAAACATTCACTGACTTTGTTGGTGTTTTTCTGGGAAAATAATGGCATTGAGAGGAAAATTTGAGCGGGAGTTTTAAATAATTTATTGTGAGAAACTACATCATAATGGTATTCAAGAGAACAATTTTTTTACAGAAAGGTGCACCTCTGCGAGCCAATTTTGTGCCATTAGATGTGGAACTGAACAACCAAGGGAATCTCCCAGACCTATTGCTACATCCACACAATCTTCGGCTTGTTCAGAAATTCTTGAGGGAATGGAATAGGTACCAGATTTAAAAAGCAATATTTATTTGTATTGATTTTCTTTTACTGAATGACAGAAGAACCAGGACACATTGAAATTGGAAGACTGGCCAGTATACACATGTAGCAAATATTACAAAATTACTTTTAAAAATTGCAATTTTAGTTTAACAGAAACAAAGAGACAACTAATAGTGAAGTCCTCGCAGCTCTTTGATAGTCCACTGGTGGCGTACGAGGCACTGAAAAGTTGCAGAAATATCACAACCATCCGACACAAAACTAAGGTTGGAGCACAACTCTATTTAACAGTATTGATATTTGGGGGTAGCTTTATTTGTCATGAAACTTTCTAATTACATGTGTTATATTTTCACACTAAAATTTAGGAATGAACTTAGCTGCAGGTCTTTAGCTCCCGGTCTTTAAAAATTCAGATGGACGACCTTGGAGCTACAGCTTCATTCATGTTAAAAAAAACTACATTTTACGGCACTCAAAAATTTCCGCTAGTTTTGGAGTGATTAGCCTTAAATTCGGACAAATTCTGTGGAATTAATTAGTACCATTAAATTCTTCAGGCAATTTACTACTATTATCATCATTTAACTTCTCAGACTTTCTCTTAAACACTCTAACCAACCTTGAAAAATGAAGTATGTAAAATTCATGTGCAGATCAAGAGTCGCCATTTTTACATTTAAATAAACTGCACCACTTCTCTTTACGGGGCCAATGATGGTGTTTTAAAGAATATCAGATGCAAGTAAAGTGATGATATCTGTAGTAAAAAATCAGAGGAATTTTTTGGAAAGAAATATTTGTACACAATATGTTCAGAAATAAGAATAATCAGTCCAAAACTAGCACAAGGTTTTGTGCGCTGTTAATTGCAACTTTCTAGCTCACCGAGACGAAGTCAGGGGGAGCTTATGCTATACTCCCGGCGTCGGCGTCAGGACCTGGTTAAAGTTTTTGGTGCAGGTCCTGTATCTAAGTAATAACTTGTCCTATCTTCATCAAACTTGCATGGATGATGCATCTGGACCTACTTATGGACTTGAAAGACTTGGATGCTGAATCTTGGCTATGAATTTCAGATGCTGAAGAAGGTTAAGGTTTTTGGAGCTGGTTAAAGTTTTTGGAGCAGGTGCCCACTGATGATTATATCTTAGTTGTTACTGGTCCTAGCTTCACCAAACTTGCATGGACGGTGTGTCTTATGATACTTATGCACTTGACAGACTTGAATGCTGAATCTGAGCCATAGGTTTCGGATGCTGGATGAGGTTAAGGTTTTTGAGCTTATTTTTATGAATTTTTCCAGACCAAGAGTTACAGACCTGCAGCTAGAATGAACTGTACTGCATCCATACTTGAAATCAAAAAAACTAAATTAAATGGTGAATATATTGTACTTTCAACACTACCGATAATATTAATGGAAATCTGTTTAAAATGTAGAAATCATTTTCTGGGTTCTGTACCACAGGAGGATATTGCCGCCGAGTCCCTGGCCAAAGCCAACCAAGTACAAGGTGGGGTCAGGGTAGTGAAGCGGTCTCATCACTCGGGGAGCAGCTTAATGCAGGTAGGCACATCACCTGATCAAAAAATAAAATTACACCAAACCTCAAACCAAAAATTTAAATGTAATCCTCAAACATAAATTTACACAATACCAAAGATTTCTATTACACTATATACTAACTGAATTTAACTCTGAAGTATTTAAATAGACTGTTTTTTATAGGCAACTACATCAGATGGAATTCCGATCTGTCTGAACTGCAGCAAGCCTTGTGATAATGAGTTGTTGGATAAAGAGACCCTGAAAAACTCGGACTCAGCGTGGGCCACCAGGTTCTGTTCTCAGAGATGTATGGACAAATACTGGGTAAGCTGTACATGGGCTGTTAGTGTTATAAATCAATCTATAATTATTTGTACTAAAGGTAATAGCTGTAATCTATCCAATTGCTTTGTGTTGAATATTGTATTTGCATGTTTATTGTAATCATACATGTCTCAAATATTAGAATTGTATTTAGAAATGTTTATGTTTCACTAAGGGACTACATACATGTATACCAGTAGTCTACAACATTTAAGCATTGAATGCTTATTTTTGGATGTCGTCGGTCCTATAACACACCAAGCAAAGCTGACAAATTGAATTGGTGTGTTATAGGACTGACGACATCCAAAAATGAGCATTCAATGCTTATATTTATATTTTCATACTGATGTCTATTTGTTTGAAATATTGTGTATCGTCGCTATAAAGACATTATATGCACTCTTAGTCAGGGATATGAAACATACATGGTACAGCCATATTAACATGCTATTTAGATCGCTTCCGCAACTTTTAATATAGTGCAAGAAACTTTGTCAAAAAATTCTTTTTTATTGACGAAATGATATGATGTAGCGAATATTTTCCATTACTACATATCAAATTGGTTATGTAAGTTTAAACGTTTCAATTAATCTTACAATAAAAAATATATTCAAAACGCGTGATGACGTTTATATTTGTGCTCCTGGCGCGTGAATTAGCTAAGTGTATTCACAGGAAATTGAACGTCGCATATTTCCAATGTAAACATAAGGGGAAATACACACTGAATGTAAATATTGTATCATAATTTGTATCATAATCTCAGCAATTCTGTGAATGGATTGAAATTTCCACCTGCAGATTCAAACCAATTCCAGTTACTGCCGGGACCAGGTGTATGAAGCGGAGCATGGAGTGTGTCAGCTGTGTCACCTGGATGCTCACTCTCTATTCAAACAAATCAGGTCACTACTTGACATATATCTCTATTTATTTTTGATCACTTGTGTTCTCAAGTAGGCATTCAAGATATTTTTTTAAATGAAATTTTAAGACTGTCATCGATTTTATTATGAAACTTACACTTTATGAACTTTAGAACAACAGAATTTGTAAAATAATTTAATGATACCTAAATATGGTGAATCAGTCGAGTAAATTAAACTATGGCTGTTAGCCGATACGACATGTAGGAGTTCAGAATAACACGACTGTTTTTGTGGCTGCCTCTATGTAACAAATCTCTTGTATGTGGCTGCCTCTACGTAACAAATCTCTTGTATGTGGCTGCCTCTACATAACAAATCTCTTGTATGGTTTTCTTGATATATATACAGGGACACAGAGAATGTACAGAAGAGAGTAGATATTTTACATTCTAGTAAGTTTGACAGGCTGAATCCAAAGCAGAAGGAGGCCATAGTCAGAAATCCTGTGGCTGGACAGGTACATGAACATCATTTTTTTTCCTGAGTACAAAAATAATTTTATTAAAGTTTTTCAACTTTTGCATTTTAGCATATGTGTAGAGTATGCACCTGTAATTGTTATTGGAAAAGCAAATAGTTAAGGACCTTTTGCATTGGTTTTTGGTCTATAGCTAGCTCAATAAACCAGGCATATATAATCAATGAGTTTTTAAATGACTTTTTGTTATTGGGACCGGCCTTGTTTTTTTATACTGTTAAAAGTATTCTTAAAAAACCAAAGCATTACCGGTAGTACATGTAATAAAATTTGAACAGCATTTTCTGCATAATATCAGAATTCTCACAGTACACGTATTTTGATATCTTCCTTAGTTCTGGCATGTGGACCACATTCGCCCTGTGTGGGAGGGAGGAGGACAGTGTGACATTGACAACTTCAGGACTCTGTGTGTTCTATGTCATCAGAAGGTCACCGCGGAACAAGCAAAGAAACGTGCCACCGTCAGAAAACTGGGAGCGGCCACTGGCATGGCTGACATTAGTGCTTTCTTCCAACCAGTTTGAACAGAGGCTGCTATGAGAACAACGTCCCATAGTGATGACTATATTACATTTACATTGTATTTGCATGCATGTGATGGAATTTTGGCATTAGGGAAATTTTGTCTTTGTACAAGGAATGATTCTTGTTCTGTACAGTATTTTATTGATTAAATTTATACTACAGATGTCACTGTTTAGTGTATAGAATTATCAGAAGTTGAATCTTTTGTGTATTTTTTTTTGGGGGGGGGGGGGGTTACTTGTTGGAGAGTTGTCTTTCTTGGTACTCTGAAGTACCGGTTTTTGGAGTGAGAAGGAGGGAGAAATACCGGTATTTGGAGGCCGAGGGTTGCTGTGGTTTCCTATTGTGGTCATTGAGATGAATAAAGAATTGTGCCATTTGTGGAAGATGTACCAAATAAATCGCATCACACATCATTATGCAAATCATTATGCAAATTTAAACAAGACTGAATTGTCAAGCAGGAAGAGAAAGATCACAGAGGTGAAATAAGTCCGGGTTTACTGTCATTTACGATATGCTCGGCAAATTTAAGTACATTTTGAGGTTCAATAAGAATTGGTCTGTGGTTATTTAGATTTATCTGTAACCTCATAACATTTTTCAGGATGTTATGACTTGTATAATTCTTTAAGGCTTGTAGTTCTGCTAGGTCGATATTACCTGTTATGGATATTGCCGTAAGCTGACGTGTTCGAAACCCACATGTATTAATTTTTTTTATAATTTTAACCGCGACATCGACGCGAAAATAAATGTTCACTGACCTTGCAATATTGTGTAGTACCTCTAAATTAAATTCTAGGGACAATTAGAGTTATAATATCATACGATTTGGGGGGAATAAACTCAATTTGATATAGGCCATAAATGATTATGGTATTAAAATGATTATTTTCGACGCACATGCATTTGTATGCACTTAATATTTGACGGTTAACCGGTTAAAATACTTTTGACGAAGAGGAATCGCAAATTGTCGCCGGGTTCAAGGTCTTCATACTTTTATGTCACTTTATTGAAACATTTACATTTACTGTACATAATGGTTTTTTACAAGACACATTACTATAACCAGTTTTGTAGCATTATTAAAATATGTCAAACGAATGTAGAAAAAAGGCAATGTAAAAGAAAGAGAGATAACTCTTGAAGGTCTTGAGTTGTGGTTTTCGCCTTATGCTGAAGCTACTTAACATGCTGATAAGTTTTAAAACTCTTATGTCATTGAAGTCATCCAGGAAACATGAATTGGCTGAACCCATTAACTGTCGACATAGTAAGGCTTGAACCAGAACCCACAATAGAAAGTCTATGACTGAAAGACAACTAGAATTATATTATATAGTTGGATGTTTAATCTATTTTTATTTGTTCAAATGTCAACTATTACTTTTGAATCGAGTCAAAAATGAACGTCTATAAAATAAAATACCATTGAATATCTTTTTTAAAAAATCACTCATACTTTCATAATCCATAGCTTTTGATGTATTATATAGAGTGCTAGAGATAGTCTCTAGTATGCCAATTTTTTTTTTTTTATAATAAATCCCCAAAGTACATTAGTAATATAAAATTATAAAAAGGCGACAATATATTAGCTTATAAAGGTATATATTTTTATGGGTTGTTTTGCATTGTAATTATTAAAACGCGCAATGAAAATCATTCATCTCTCTCAGAAGCCGGACCCCCTCCCCTTTCCCCAAATCATTAAACCAAAGAAGAGAGAAGATTGTGTTACTCAACTCTGCTTCGTAATATAACAACCCAGTTTCATGTTTGTCATCATAATTACAATATGTCAACGAGCTTTCTGTTATAAACCCCAGAGCCTTGACATAGAAGTTAAGAGAGTTTGTCGTTAGCCTTGCGTATCAGAGTTATATTTTTGACTACTTAGTACATGTATACAAATTATGCGCGTTCGATTTTTGTCCGATTGTTGTGCATACAAGCAGAACAATATGGATCATTTATAATACAGTAGTTTTAGTTTATCTCATTAGTTTTAATTATAAATGCGTGAAAACTAGAATGAAGATATGGTTATGATTTATTAATTAGATAGCCTGTGATGTTTATTTCGAATATATTAATTATAATGCACCTGATATAAATTAATGAGAGTGTATATATATATATATATATATATATATATATATATATATATATATATATATATATATAACTTTTAAAAAATACATCGCGCGTGCGCATTGATTAACCCCTACCTGTTAGCAGGGGAGGGGGGGTGATTAAAATATAGCGCAAATTTTAATCAGATTGGAGGGGAATAATTGCGTGCATGATTTT